>VXAA01001893.1:132459-159579 GCA_013399115.1 Anseranas semipalmata
AAAAAAGGAAAAAGATTTTTTTTCCATGGAGTTTTTTGCAGGAGGACTACCTGAGGTTTTCTGTTTCTGATAGCCACGATAACTACACTGTAAGGAATGTTTAAATAAATTATAGTTTAAAATTTAGTCAGCATTACTTGATCAAATTTGTTCTCGTTAGGAGACTTTGTATGACTTCTTAATATTTCAAATACATCTTGATTCTTTAATAAAATATTTAGTAAAATATTACAGTTTGGTTTTCTATAGATTCCATAACTGGAAATTAATGATAAAGATTAGAAAATTTGAAACTGTATGTGGTACCTAAACTGTTAGGGAATAAAAAGAACAACTGGCCCTGTTTAATATCTGTTTACATGAACAAAAATAAATATTATATTATTATTAATTTTGGTAACATAGCTCTTTGTTTCTTTCATTTTTGTTTTTGGCTTCTTTGGGTGCAATTGTGGAAGAAGTTTATCTGTCTGAAAAATATTACATTTAAATCTTGAAGCAACATCATCTATAGAAAATACACATTACTTTTTTTTTGAAGTGGTTTTTTTTTTTTTCACTCTTTCATGACATCTTTTGTCAAGTGAAATAAAGATGAAGTCATCTAAAATTGAAAATAAAATGTAGAAGCAAGTGTGAAGTCTGTGTTGCTGCTTTCTTCTCCAGCAGGAATATAACCATCATGCCTTCAGTGCCACCAGAAATAGTAAAAGGGGGGACAATGTATTATTTTTTGAATCCAGCATTGCAGATTCTAAAATCCCACAGCATGACGTAGATCCCCACAACCTTACAGTGTTTCCTTGAATACCATGAAAATGGTATTCTCCACATGTTCTAATTATTAATTAATATTATAGATTATTAATAATCATAATAAATAATGAATAAATAATAATAAGTTGCTTAATTAATAATTAAAATAATACTTGTTGGGTTTAACACTTCTTGCCAAATGTAAGTTTAAAAAATTATGAAGTGAAAATGTTCCTTATTACACTATCCCTAGATTTGTTCACTTAACCAAAATACCAGATTACGACAACATTGTATGACAACAGATCAGTCATTATCACAGAGAACTCAATAGAAACAAAGTCCTGGAGCATTATCTTAATAATTATCTACACTGGTGTTCACACAGGTGTCTTGCTGACTACCTGAACTGGGTGGAACTGGCAGGGATTCAGAAACCAATGTCAATCAAAATGTATTTAACAAACAACAGTACATTTTATCCAGACATCTTAAATGACCAGTTGCACTATGGTAGAACAGAACAAGTATAAACCTGGAATGACCTGATATTATGGTCAAATCATCAGTTTTTGTCTGCAGAAATGTAAGAGACTTCTTAATGAATTGTCCTGTTTAGAAGTTATGTGTAGTTCTACAGGTGAAGATATGAAATCTGGAGGAATAATAACTATTAAATATTCATAAAAATAATTGTTCATCCGTTAAAAAAAACACACATTACAAAATTGTTTCTATATGCTGATACTCAGACACATGCAAGATGTAGTATAGTGGTTTAACATCAAACAGAAGCTCCAGTAAAGGAGTATGTCATATATGCAGAGGATAAATATTTATGCACATGGACTCATGGATGTATTTATTTGAAACTTTCTAAAAAAGTCAACTTTCTTAAACTTGTCAAATAGGCCTACATCAAGCACCTATGAAAGAAGATACTTGAACCAAATTACTACAGTTTAATTTAGTAACTAAAATTATCTGGACTATGAAAATAAACAAACATGGTCTCTGTTATGCAGATGATAGAAGGATGTTCTGAAATCTTGGAAACACGGCAAAGTAGGTCTATTAAAGGTCTTTGGGTTGTAAGAGTGTCAAGTAGGCTTTTAAAATGCATGCTTATGACATTGATGTTGATGGCTATTTTTTATTTAACAAGGAAAAGCTAAGAGAGAGGAGAGCAATGCAAAGTAAATAACAATGTTTAAAAGGGAAAGATGCAAACAGAATAATAAAAAACAGATTTCAAAAAGTATTTTTTGATAAACTCAGGATCAGTAAGTTCGGGAAAAAGTGAAAAGAGTCCAGCGGAGTTGGCAGATCCAGAAAGAATCAATATTGAAAGTGTAAGCGTTGTCCTAATCTTGAGGAAAAATATGAACTGGAGCAAGAAACAGACTTGATAAAATCACATGTTTTTCAGCTTACAAAATCCAGAGCATGGAACAGACATCATAAAGTAGATCACTTTGCTGAGAAGAAGTCTAGCAGATCTGTGTTCATGGAATAGAATAAGAAAAGCCAAGCTCAGGTTTGGATACAGATGGCAAGGGACATACAAGGAAAATGAAAATATTACACAAGTAGAGTAACCCTATGACAAAAGACAAGAAAAGGCTTGGTTTGCTATTCTGCTCATCCAGGTATCAGTCAATATTTTAATTAAAGACTTAGACTGCTGTATCATAATTCTTTTCAGCCAGCGGGTTGTAACAAAATGAATTTAAGGGAAATGAAGGAAAATAAGGACTACTGAAGGCAAATTCAAGAAGATCTTGATCTACTGCAGAATATCTAAAAGAATGAAAACAGAATAGGTACCTATATTTATTTAGTGCTTACAGTGTTGTATTAATTGCATTTTCATTGATGACAGTGGAATCTGAGACAACTGGCCTAAGTCTGAGTAGATGTAGACACATACATGTAAACAAGTTAAGCTAATAAAAAAGTAATTCTTCCACTCCACTTGTTCTGAATTGGTCTACGAATCCTTAAACACCATATTTTAAGAAATGGTTTAACTTTATACTTTCACTCATAACAATCCTACCTGTAGTTACCTAAGCCCTACCTTTTCTTTTCAACTATATTAGTTGATCTAATAAATAATGGTATCTAAAATATGAAATAAAACTTTCACATTATGTTAGATGAAAGCAGGATTGAGGGAAATAAGCAGTTCTTCGCATCTACTAAAGGAGTATAGGAATTTGGATAACTAAAAATCAGCATGAAAAATTTAGATTAGAGAGTAAGATCAACTTCTCTCTATAATCACAAGTATACATTAACAGTGGTTACCTAAGGATATATTCCATCACTAAGTGAGGCCTACATTTCAGTTTATACAAACATCCAACAAGAACTGTTTAGACATACATGATCCTTTCTCACTCTCAGAGGATGAGCCAGATAATACCTTGAGGCCTCATAAAGTTTATTTTTCACATTGCTAAGAAACTGAATAGATACTATATAAACCTGTGATGTGGTTGCAGTCTTTAATACTATCATCTTTAATGTTTCATATTCTAACATGAATCCAGATGTGGGATAATAAAATTGTTAAGCTCTACTGTATATTCAGATACTGGAAGAAATTATAATAGTTTTTTCAGGTTGCTGCACATTAACATGGGAAATGTCTCAGAATTAATGTAAGAACATTATCCCATTAAAATTATGAATGTAATTTATAAATACATTTTAATTATAGAAGCTGTATCTTTTCACTAAAAAGAGTTGTTACTATATCTTGTGATAGTCTAATGGGCAGCCAGCAGGAAATATAGCTATTTTTAGTTTGTTTATTTAATTATTCTATTCAAACAGAATTTTATTCTGTTTATTCTTATTTATTCTATTAAAAAGTGGATCACAGTTTTTACAACAGTAAATCAAGTAAGCATAAGTACCATATTGAAACCACACAGGTGTGATGAAGGCCTCTGAGAGAGTAAAGGAATATTTACTGGACAGAATTTGTCAGAAGATATAGTTCACAATACCTCATCAGCTCTTCACTTTTCAGTCATTTCATTATCACCAGATAAAGCCTATGAAGCTCTCTTGTGCTCGGATCTATCAGAATGACTCTATCACAAAGCATTCTAGGGATTACTAAACAGTGACATCATAAAACACATTATTGATTTCAAATGGCAAGCTAATTCCTAACTCTATAAAGGACCACAGCTCAGTCTACTGCAATTGTGGTTGTAAAGATGTGAGTACTGTAAATAAATTTCTTTTCTTGGCCATTATACTTGCAGAATTGTAAAGTCCTATGGAAATTTTCTGTTCTGTGTCAATTTTTCAAAAAGGTAGTTCAGGAGCCTCTTTATCTGCAAGGAAGAATTTAAGTGACTTAAATAATATCACTTTTTTTTTTTTTTTCTGTGATACATATGTATTGCTACACTGGTATTCAGCAATACAAAAATGGAAATGACACAAATGCAAGTAGTATTTAAGAAGACTATGACATATTTAGGCCTGAAGCGGGTACAAAACAATAATAGCTCACTGCATCTTCTGCCAAATTTTTCAATGCCTTCAAGGATTTATTTTTCTATTTTTCTTTTAATCATTATGGAGATAATCCCATGCTGAGTGTTCTTAAGTCCCTTCAGCTTTAGTGGAGATGGGAGCTGAAGGCGTTCAACTGCTGTCAGGATATACCTATGTAAGGGTTGGTAAGTAGAACCAGTATTAAGTTTACAGGCATTTGATAAGACTAGAGGGTGCTAATGCAAAATATGCCAGTCAAACATCTTCCATATTGAAGATATAAGGAAAAATTCTGTTTTCACTGAATCTGATGAAATCCAGATTTCATCTATAGGACCAGAATTTCCTGGGACACCATCAAAACAAATCACAAGGAAGTTAATCTGCCTATTTTTGTCATCTACTGAGAAGCAATATCCATTCAAAGCCAACTGGAAGTGGAACATCCATACAGTGTTCTGACATAATCTGTTGGAAATTAGGTCACAAAAGACACAGCCAATAATAGCTACATGGACTCAGAGGTAAAAAACACCATTCTCAGTAATGAATGTGTTCTAGAGATATGTTTCACATAGCAGGTGTAACACTGTGAAAAAGCTAAGATAATCAATGGCGATGTATGACTAGCCCTGTTCTGAATACTAGCTAATACTGCACAACCAATTTTGTGCAAGAGGCACTAGAACAAATAATGAAACATCACTGTAACCTCACAGCCAGAAGAAATAACCCATCCAGCCAGGGGAACAGTACTGTAATCTATAAATTGAAATAAGATAATAACAAGTAGGTAAGTAGACTTGAATGAATCTTAGACTTCTGGCAAGAACGCATTTCTGTGACAAAAACTGGAACTAAAAATTGCTGAAACAAACTCCTCAGATCCTGATTTGAAAAAGTCAAGTATCTTTCCCCCTCTCTGTGCAGAGTTCATCTGTCATCTGCAATTTATTTTAAAGTACGCTGAAATTACTCATTCCATACATGTTCTTATCATGAGAATAAGCTGCTGTTTCTGTCATGCCTATGACAAAGTAGAGATTAGCACGGCTATTCCCATTTCTAGCATCTCTGAAAGCATATTCACATGCTTCAGAATTTCTTAGCACAGGAAGGTTTAATGTCTTGAAGACAAGTAAAGCAAGCAGAATTGTTGGTCCTTTTGGATCAAAAAAACTGTCTTCTAATACCAGTATACTAGATAAAGAGTCAATAAAGATTATTTGATTTAAGTTTCTCAAGATAATAATGCAGAAGAAGGTTGACTGATATGCAGGCTGCAAAATTTGTTAACAGTGACATGGATGAAATAAAGAATCATAATGAGAGAAGAATGATAATAATGTTAAATACTAAAACTGTGGTTCAGAGAAATTAAAATCTTTAATGTGAATCAAGCCATAAGATATGGTAGAATTTTATTTTATTTTATTTTATTTTATTTTATTTTATTTTATTTTATTTTATTTTATTTTATTTTATATTATTATTGTTTTAACATTCTTGGTTATTTCAGAAAGCAGATCTAAAGAATTATAGAGGCTTATCATTAACTTCTATATTTTTGCTGACCGCATGTGCCAGTGAGAATGCAATAAAGAACTTGCAACTACATAACACTCTATTAACAAATTATACAAATTTCTACCTTTATCTGTTTTGTAATTTCTAACCTACTAAGTCATTTAAGTCACCTAAAATATCAATGCATCTGCTGATACATCTTTTGATCAATACTGTCCCTTCTGACAGTCTTGGCACAGGAAGGTAGAGAAAATGCTCTGCAAGCAATCTCTTAATGATGCTTCTGATTTGCTTATTAACAGTAAATTCTTCTGCCACAGTGGTCCTTATAAATTATCAGATCTTGTTAGTCTGAACTATCACATGAGAGTCACCTTTCCTGTTCTTATTTGTGTGCAATGTTACTTAATTTTCTGATCATTCCCTGCATTGTTTAAGCAGGTCCTATTTGAATCCCTTTATAATTATTCCTAGAGCCTTATCTTAACCTCTTTTTTATTCTCCTTAGTGGTCATCAACGTGTTTTGGTCTCAGCTAACATTTTCATGCAGATGATAGATTATTCTACAATTCTGGGGTATGTTCCTTGACTTCCACATTCCACATTGACTTTCTAAGAACTATTTGATATGTAAAAAAAAAATGAATGCTAATATTTTGATCTTCATTGTTTCCCAAACAGATCTCACAGTTGTTGACACTGATGTGTCTTATGTTTGACACCAAATACACTATGTGAAAATGTCATCCCTACAGCTGAACTGATGACATGTGGCTTTCCCCCAAGGAAATCACCTTTCTTCAGTATAGCTCAGATAAGGAGCTGATACTTGATGCTGACTGACTAGCAGAATCATAGAATCATAGAATGTCTTTGGTTGGAAGGGACCTTAAAGATCATCTAATTCCAACCCCCTTGTCATGGGCAGGGATGCCAGCCACTAGATCAGGTTGCCCAGGGCCCCATCCAACATGACCTTGAGCACCTCCATGTGTTTCCTCTTCTGCTAAACCAGTATATTTTACAGACCTACTAGAAAACACAGAAACATAAGTAAATGACGTGTATCTCAAATGCTTTTAGCTTTTTTCACTTTCTAAGCAAAACTTAATGAGATGATACTGAGGTTATCTGGATTTTTTGATAAACTTGTAATATGAATAGAAAGCAGTGTTATTACTCCATTTGTAACTGGACTGGAAATGTTGAACAGAGTCAAAGAACTGAACTTGAAGAAGAAACAACAGCGTGGAAAACAAGACAGATTTTGAAAATCATTAGGGACCATAGCCAGGTGACTATTATGACTTTATGATTATTACCATCATGCATAGACACAGACACTGATTAGGTACTGGAGAAAAACATTAGAAAAGGTTGTCTCAGAGAGTTTTGATCCAGATACTATTGTTTCAGAACATCTTTTGGCCCACTTGCAACATTTGTCATCTCCAGGCTTTCACAGATTGATTGAATAAAGGCCCATGTCAGCAGTCTTCCTGATATAGCAGCATGTTTCTTCTGTTAATGTTGTGCAGATGAAAGATACAGATGTAACCTGCTCAGCCTCCAATTTTCTCTAATTATCAGTAATATCTTCTTTTTTATCTTCATTCCCATAAGAAGAGTTCCTTAAAAAAGAGATTCTGAAGAGGTTCTGTGACGAAGCTCTCACATTTTGACTGAAAAGACTTAGACAACACAGTGACTACTCCGGCTGGATGGAAAGAGAATTCAAAGACTTAAAAGAGTGACATATATAGGAGCAGTCCCATCAATCTTATCAAGAAATGTCAAGAGCCCTAAAGAGTTACTCCATCTACCTTTTTCATCCCCAAACACATATGTATCAGCCTCTGTTTGATTGTCTCATTGCTTTATAGCCCTCAGAATTCTCAAAATGAGATTGAGAATATGTGGGAAGACAGCAAAGAGGATAATAGAAGGGTTTATGTCTTCAAACATTAATCAGTGTATGAAGTTTTATATTTATTCAATCTAAACTTTTTTTTTTTTTTTTTCCCCAAATCCACCTTGAAAGTAATGTTTACTTTTGAGTTGCTTTGTCTGGTTGCTTCTGCCATTAATCATTTATGTATGGTCATCATGAACCATGATGAATCATCTCTTAGATAATCTGTGCAGAACTGTTTTGTCATTTTCTCGTGAGCTGGTTGAGTAAACAAATATTATAATTTTCACTGGAAATATGTAACAATATTACATACTTGTTTTCTACACAAGGATACTTGTAGACCAGGAAGTCTTATGTGTGTTCATTCTAATACCTGCTTGAACTAAGATTCATATCAAGAATGTTTGCACCATCACCTGGAATTTGCAGTTGGCAATGTCATTAGAAAATTAAGATGAAGAAGTTAGAAAATATCACAGAATTTAAATACATTTTTGGGAAACAGATATCAAAGCACTTTCTAGTGTGTACAAATTTGGTCTAAGTGGAGTCTCTATTGATTTATGGAAAGGAAAGTATAACTTATTTTCACAATAAACTCTTTCTCATGAACAGCTCAACTCACTATTTACAACTAAAAATACTTCTGAAGTTCTTTGAATTTAACAACTAAGGAAGTATTCAGATTTAAGAATATAAAAAATCATAATTATCTGTTTATTATTACTGTCCTCTGTTGCTGTGTCTCTTTCATCAATCACTATGAACATTTTCAAGTCAATTTATTTTACTTTTTCTGTACTTACAAAACCTGTGGTTTGCATATCTTTCCCTTTTTTTACTGAAATCAATTGCTGCTTTTTATAGTTTAATATTTGATTTAAGATTTTATTAAGCAGTTTTGAAATTGCAAAACATTAAAAAATGAAGAATCAATAAAAAGGACAAAATTATGCTGAGATGTAAAACTTAAAAAGTGTCTCCTGTCAATCGGAGAGAAAAGAAAGAAAGAAAACAACTAGATAAAGAAAACAACAACTAAACCATTCAACATAGGAAAAGGAACTCTACAGATAAATCAGGCCAGGTAAAACTGAATCAGAAAATCAGACATGAAAGACTGAAAGAGATTTTTTCAGGACATTGCAAGAATAGACATGAAGACATTCATAAAGACTATCATAAACACAGGAAAAGATATATTTAGAGTCAAGAATTGTCCAAAAAAGAGACAATTTCTTGTCCCTGCCAGTGACACGAAGGTTAGGGTATTACAATATAGAAGCAATATAGCTATTTTCAATTTTTTTAATGTCTTGACAAATAACTGAATGATTATATATTTTATTTATTTATTTATTCATTCATTCATTCCATTTATTTGTTTATTTATTCATGACTTCTCATCCATTAACTTATCTGGTCACCTCTTTGAGCCCATGTAAACTAGTGGCATTTGCAAGATCTATTTGCAAGGAATGCTACAGTTTAAGTAGACACTGTAAAAAGAATCACCCTGTTTCACTTATTTTGAACATTTTTGCACGATTTTGTGCTTCCCAGTTTTGTGTTAGAAGAACAAATTGACTTTTACCCTCTGTATTCCAATCTTTTTTGTTTTACAGAATATTATCACATCCCACCTCCCCAGAGATCTAGTATAGACAGCCTACTTATGCAAAAATGTTCCATATCTTTCTGAGAGAGGACTGACCAAGCACTCAGATGTCTTATCTTTGTTGTAATTTTTACAGGTAAGTAAGCCACCATTGTTTCTTTATTTTGTGTAAAGAATGAAGTGTCCTGTTTTGATAAATCATAGCTTGTCATCATGTTTTTCAACAGCCAAGAATGTTCCAAATGACAGATGAAATTTGCAGGCCTATCTTTCCTTAACAGAATCAAGATACTTTAAAAAAAAAAAAAAAAAAAGTATATACACCTGAAAATAATTAGCATTATTTTGAAAATGAACAGAGATATTGGTTCATGGTACATTTTTGGTACAATATCCAATGAAAGAACAATGACTTGAATTCATGATATTTTTTAAGCAGTTGTATAGTACCTTCCAATCTTAAAAATTCTATACTTAGTTATTATCTAGCAATGTATGTTATTTCAAGGGAACAAAATCTCTTAGATTGTAAATGCAGAGTTATTATGATATAATATTTTCCCAGGGTTTTCAAAGAACACTTAAATAATCCATATTGTGCTTTGCAGCAAAAAGATATTGATTTGAACCAGATGGCAAACTATCCAGAAAGGCTGATTTAAAAAGTTTTTTTTTTTTTTTTAATTTCCATTTATATCAGAAAGCTGCATTTTGTTTGTTTGTTTGTTTGTGTTTTAAGTTCTTGTAAACATGATAGAAAATGGGTAAATTGAAATATGGTTGTTTTCAAGTTGGATTGTTCGATTTCAACTGGAATGCCTCATCAACATTCTTTCCTCAAAGTTCTGATGAAACAGATTGTAACAAAAGGAAGATAGTGTTTTAAAAATGCTCTGGTTTTGGTGAAAATAAGATTTTTTTTTTTTTAATTAAGGAAGATAAAAGGAAGATAAGATCTAGGTTAAAGTAGCAGGAAATAAGGAGATAACTGACTGTATGCTGTAGAGCTAGGGAGATGGAGGCTTGATTTGGATTCTAATTAATTTTTTTTTTTGCTTTTAGAGTAACAAGCTTTTGGTTTCATGCTTTTGGCAGCCATTGCAGATCATCCAACATTTCCCGATGTTGTGGAGATATTTTTAAGTGCCTTCTCAGAATAAAATATGAAGTTTCTCTTACAATACTGTTTGATTACATTAATGTTTTTGGAACAAGGCTTGAATTAATTGATTTTGAACTTTACATCAGTGGTTTGCCACTAGACATTCAGTTTTATTAACAAAACCACCTGTTGAGATCAATCCCTGATGTTTGATTCTACTACACTTTCAGAGTGTATTCAACCTTGTCAAATTTTCTCATTTGCATTCATACAATAATACCTTTGGATGCTGATCATAAAAACAACTTTTTGAGTTTTGCAGAGAAAGATATTGCATTTTGAAACAGAAGCAGATTCTTAGATACTTTTAAAAGGTAAGTGAAGTTCTAACTGTGAGAAGTCTCTGTATTCCGTTGCCATGGGCTTCTTTACCCTGTAGCTGTCTGCTCTGATCCCATGTAAATGATATACAAATGAAAAAGGTTACTCGGTCATGAAAATCTAAAGAGTGTTAAATCTCAAAGCAGCAGCTCCTAGAACATCCTTCTTTCTGGCTCTCAACAGCAGACCAGGTGGTGAGTAGATGGATGGCATAGCAGAAAACCATGAAGATCTGTGGGTTAAATCTGTTTATGAGTACTTCAGAAACATTGCCAAAATGAAGTCTTTACTCCCATTAACCAATTGTTAATTTTGTGGTATAAATAATTTTTTGGAATGTTTTAATAATCCTAGTATAATTAAGACATATTTTCACCAAAACTTTATTATGTTCCCCTCTTTTTTTTTCAATCTAAACCTTGAATGTCTACAAATCATTGTTTACTCTCTCAATTTGAGTTAATTTGAATTCTTTGCACTATCTGAAATTTCCTGAAAGCCTTTTCTGATATACAAACACAAAAACACTCTTTCTAGATTACTGTAGCTAATCATATTGCCAATGTGCATAACATTAGTAGAGGTGATGTATGTGCAGGGTTTCCTTTTTCTGGACTTATTTGTGACTGATAAAAATACTGATTGTTTTGTATTTATTATCAGATACGGATCCACACAAGAAACATCTCACTGATATCTCAATTAATTTACCTGTAAAATGTATAAAATTGTTATTCTTTTAACTTATTTTATTGTAAACAAAACAAGAAGCCATTTTCATTACAAAATAAATGTTTTCTTCAAAGATGTTTTCTGATGACGTACTAAAAAAACGGTTATATTTTTCTCTCATTCAGTAAATAAACCAAATGATTTCAAGACTTACATTATTTATGATTTATGACAGTGAAACAATGAGAAGAATCTGGTCTTGTATCTTAAATAATATTTTTTATTCTGAAACAGAAACTCCTTACTTCAAAATTCAAACCATATTCCATAGCAGCATTTTATTTAGAGAAAGTTCACACTGCTGAGAAGCTAGTTCCAAATCAAGTCATTGGAAAACTCAAAGCAGAAGACTGTCTCACATCTTCTTGAATTCTAAATATTTCTGTGATTTCAGGCCTAAGAACAGATGAAAATAATTCTTTGCTCTGTAAATATTAGTGGAAACATTCATGAGTTTGGAGTAAGTAGGTTAGAATATAACACCTGGACTTTATGGTTAATGAAAGTCTCATACAGTAAAGATAGCCTGAGTCTAGAGTAGGACTTCAAATAACATAATAATCTTACATTAGAAATCAAGAAATTTCTTGTGTTCTGTGTTGCACATAATCAGAAAACAAATGGCTTATATTACACAAAATATTCAGAAGACAATTTCTAAACAGAATGAAGGGAAATAGTGTAGAAGAAAAAAACAATATGACCATGGTTATGCAACAACCAGCTCTTTCAAAATTGTTTCAAAACAGACAAAAAGAGGAGAGGGTTCGTTCCTTCATGATAACAAATTTGTCCTGCATCGTATAAGGATAGGAGAGTTTGATTATTTACACAAGGTTCCAGGGCCTGCTCTAAGCCTAATTTTTGTTCACAGTCTTGGTGTGGGGCAAGAAGATGAAAAAAAAAAATAACAGACTCACTTTTTATTTAAAGATATAATTCTAATCCTAGAGCATCTGACTTTTGAAATGTCAATTTAAGACTTTAACCTGCTGACTTTGGAACTCAAAGCAAGTAGGTATGGAACTGTCACTAGGAATGTAAATATTGGAAAAAAGACACTGGAAATCCAGGATAAGAGCTCATGCCATCCCCATGCTTGCTTAAATTATACATTAATACAGCTTATATTATAAGAGTATCATCTTGTGAGTAGCAAGGTTGAGAAAACTACAGAGCAAAGCACATCACTTCTGGCACTGAAATTGCAAAAGATATGACAGTCATAAATTGATTTCCAGAAAAAGGACTGAAGTTGCTATGTGTTCACTCATTAAAAATCACTTTTCTTTAATAATTGGGATTAGATAATGTTCAGAGATCTACAGGAAGTAACACCTTTTTAGAAAAGTGCATCAGGAATTTGGCAAATCTAACATGCATAGTGAAGGTAGTGATGTGTAATTAGAATAAGAAGTTAAAATGACTTCTCTGCTTAATTTTTCTCAAATTATGAAATATTCTTATTTTTCCTGAGGTTAGTAAAGCATTACACAAATTCAATAATACTTTAAATTACTCAAAGTTAGAGTACTAATTACCAATTCCTAGGAGAAATATGTCTAGGATCAATCTTAATGTTATATTACATTTAAAAACAAAATTTTCCACATTTTGACATCATTCTGAACTGACAAGAATAGTTAGTATCATTAGTCTTCTCTTTTCATGGGTTGCTTATGTAATGGAATTTCTCTACATGCTTTTTCTTTTCTTGATCACACCACACACAAATATTCCATCATATGAGGTAATGTTTTTGAACACAAAACAAGAAAGACTATTTTACATTATTGTTTATGGGGATTATGACAAAAATGTTGTAGATAGTTTGTAAATACAGAGAACAACAAGCTGGAACTATTTAGTGCGAATATTTTCAATATTTTGACAGGAAGTTACCATTGTTTTCAAAAATCTGATAAGACGCACAGACACACACACACACACACACACACACACAAAAAGGGAAAAAGAAAAAAAAAACAGAATTAAAATATACACAATAATTTTATTAAACAGAACTAGCTAAGATATTTTTCAGTGTTTTGGTGATTACAAATAAAATATCCTCGGTCATCATTGCTAACTGAGTAAGAAGCATAATGTTTTTAAATATGTGAATTTTCTTAATAGGCTATAATTAACTGATAGAATAGGATTTTAAAAGTAATATTAATCGATATAATTTTATTGACCTCCAAATTGAATAGCTGTCCATAAGTTGTATGCAAATAGAAATAACTAGTACACATATGGGGATATCAGGAAGACAGAATGATTGTGATCTACTTTACTTTTATTTTAATTGGGAATTTTAAGTGTGAACTCATGCAGACAGAAAAGAACAGAAGCTGTCATTGCTGAAATAACAAATATCTAATGTGATATGGTACTAATTAAAAATTATTAATTTTATATGCCTTTGGCAAATGACATGAAAAGGATATACAAATATCACTAGAGATATGACTTTTCAACCAGTTATTTGCATTGTCTCCTTATATCAGGTAGGTCTTTGGGCAGGTAACAAGACATTAACAGTAACTTCTGTGCAGACCCAGTTTTATTTCTGAAGACTTAGAAATGTTTGACAGTGCCTCCACAAATAAGGTTCTGTGATTCAAATCCCAGTATAATAATCTTTTACCAAAATTTTGTATGTTTTTTTTTGTTGGTGGTGGTGGTTTTTTTTGTTGTTGTTTTTCACTATTGACTAGACATCAAGCATTCGTGACATTTTAGAAGGGAATAAATAGTAAAACATAATGCTCTATCTGTCACTACTGCCCTGAGAGAATGCAAACACATTCACACACACACAAAACCTTTCTTTTCTGTTCCAGTCTCATAAAGAGAAATGAGGCCAAGTATGGCATTCAGGATCTTTCCCTTGGTGGGTGTATCTAAAAATCTGGACAACAGTGTAGATATGCACACATCTCATAAGCTGAATGATTCAGTTAATGATTCAGTTTAATTTCCAGACTAAATATTATTTATAAACAAAGCAGCCAACCTATAGTATAAGTAACATGCAATAAGAACAACACTTCCCCTTTAACAACTGGCCTGTAGATACTGTGAAAACAACAAAGCAGAATTTACCAGAAGATAAAGTGGAATTTATCAGATGATTTTATTAGATAAAAGAGGCTGAAATGTTCATATGTGACAAACACTGCTGCCTTATATTGTCTTAAAACCACAATACAAATAATCCATAGTTCCCACAACTGCTTTGGTAAATGGCATTTTTTCCATTAACTTTCTCCAAATAATTCATGTTTACATCTAAGTTAACATTTCTTTCTTTATGTATTGCAATGTCTCTCTCTCTCTCTTTTTTTTTTTTTTTTTGCTAGGATTAATGTCAGCTATTTCCTTAGCTAATATAAGCAGCATATACTGTAAGCAAGGGATATTTCTAAGGTCATTTTCACACGATTTACTTTGCAGAAAGTAGGTTCCATTCCATAGCCTCTGAAGAAAGGATTTAACTTATTGAGGCTTTCACAGATTTCAAAAGACATTCCTGCATCAGCCCATTGTCTTGACAATGTCTCTAATATTATTGTTACTGTAGAAAACCAATAAATATATTTATGCTCTTCAGCAGTTATGTTTATTATTATATGTTATATTTATCCTTAGGAATGACTACAGGAATTCGTTTTGCACCTACAAAATATCACTGGATTACCTTAATGGTACAAAGAAATGACAGATGTTAACAGGTTATTATGATACTCCTAGCGTATGTCATGATGATACTTAAATTCACTGAAACGTACCAAAGTGTTATAGTGTATGTTTATATCAACTAAGTGAAAACCACACAGTTCTGATCAAAAATTAAAAATTATTTCACCTCTACTATGCCATTTTTTCCCATTTGTCATTTTTTTGACACAAATATTTGCATCCTCTCCCATGAAAATTAGTTGATGGAAGTCCTCCATGAAATCAGTGAAGTTATGTTATTAGAGCTGTTATTATTAGGAGTATTATTATTTTCCAAGAACAACAACAAAAAACTCCATTGTTTTGTCAAATCTTAAGATTTTCCAGGTTTAATATTTTAAATTTCTGGTTAGATTTCTGCAATATTCTGATGAAACTAGTCAATGGTATAATTGAAACTTTCTTAGTAGGCTAATCTACTCCAGAAAAATATGATATATCTCTTTATTTTTCACAGCTCCCCACCTCTTCTAGAAATTGCGTAGTTTCCCAGGCAATAGTGCATGTTATAAGCTCATTTTTAATAGAGGTTGCTTTTCTTGTTGAAAGAAGTCAAATATTCATTTGTTTTAGTCTAATCTGGAACAGAAGAAAATTTTGAAAAATCATTACCTGATATTATACCTTGAGATTATAATATTATTATCAGCTGTGATGCCTACATTTGATTAGATAATATCTAGGCAAATAGGAGATTATTGCTTATCACATTATTCACTTGATCTTGCCATTACTCTGTGTTCCCCTGTCTCTTGAATTCATCCTGGGTCCTTCATCCCATATTTCAAAATTGAACTTCTTTAACTTGTGTGGAAAGATAATTTCATTCAGAAGTGTTGTTGTGAGCCATAGCCGGTATAGGAAATAATACAAAGCATTAAGACTGAAGCATCTTTGCTGAACAATGCTTTGCAAAGATGCTTCAGTCTTCACTGCCAGTCAGGCATCTCTCAAATCCCTGAACCTCCAGGCAGGGGCTGGGAGAGCAAAGTCCCTCCCACTGTAAGTGAAAAGAGGGTTTGAGACCACCTGATGAAACTGAACAGCTACAAGTCTATGGGGTCCGATGACATGCATCCCAGGGTCCTGAGGGAACTGGCTGATGTAGTAGCCAGGCCACTCTCCATCATATTTGAAAAGTCGTGGCAGTCAGGTGAAGTCCCTGCATCAAGACAGGCGTGGCCAGCAGGTTGAGGGAAGTGATTGTCCCCTTCTACTCTGCCCTCGTGAAGCCCCACTTGGGGTACTGCATCCAGGTCAGGGGACCCCAGCACAAGAATGATGTAGACCTGTTCGGGCAGGTCCAGAAGCTCCAGGGTGACCTCATTGCAACCTTTCAGTACTTAAAGGGGGCTTATAAAAAAGATGGAGAGCAACTTTTTACTCAGGCAGATAATGATAGGGCAAGGGGGAATGACTTTAAACTAAAAGAGGGGAGATTTAGATTAGATGTTAGGAGGAAATTATTCACTGTGAGGGTGGTGAGGCACTGGAACAGGTTGCCCAGAGAAACTGTGGATGCCCCATCCCTGGAGGTGTTCAAGGCCAGGTTGGATAAGGCCCTGGGCAACCTGATCTAGTGGGTGGCATCTCTGTCCATGGCAGGGAGGTTGGAACTAGATGCCATTTTATGATTCTGTGTTTCTATGATGAAAAAACTGGAGCCATCTAGGGAAAACTATAAAGGTCAGGGAGGAGGAAGAGGATGGGAGGGTGGCCCTAGGGCAGCAGGCAGTGGCCTTCCTGATGGGCCTGGGCCAGTCCAGCAGAGCAGGCTGGACACAGCAGCATGTCCCTCCACAACACAGCTGGCACAGGGGCCATTAAGGCCTATGGGTGCAAACAAGTCCCTGAGAGCAAGAATTCTCAAGTCTACATCCTTCATAGTGAAAGAAAATGATTTCCCAGTTGCTCCTAGTAACCCCATGTGGACAAAAGGTCATTAATTTATTATCTTTAGCCATTTATCTATCTACTTTTGCTGTCAGCAGGTTACAAGTTCCAGGTTTCATCATCCTTGTGACTTCAAATAACATTGCTCTGGAAGAATTATTTTCACTCAAATATGAATTGTAGTTCTGGAAAGTAAGTAAATTTCATAATTTTTCCTGTATTCTACAAAGTTTCTTTATTATCTAATTTCATTTACATAAAGAAGACATAGTTGTCTATAAAATACCAAAAAAGAAAGCCTTAGTAGATTCAGCCATCATATGGGCAGTATCAGTCAAAGCTCTGGCAAACATTGTAAGCTTCTGTGCATTTATGGCAGCCAGATGCAGTAGCTTTTACATTTAAATTCAGCCTTCATTTTCTTGTTATGAGAAGTTGCCAGGACCTGTCACGAACAATATTAGAAAGATTGGTTAATTCTGTTAAGATGTGATGAGATTTTACTTTAAGAGCACTACATGTCCCTTGCTTACTGACTGCTCAGCTCCCATAACCCCTATTTGCAGGAACAGCTTTGTGTCCTGATATTTTTTCTGCTGTCCTACTTCTGAAGCTGCTGCTAAGTCCCTCAAAGATTCTCCCAGCACAGAAATACAAAATCTGATACAAAAATCCTCTACTTGCATTTCTTGTGTTTGCTTGTATCTTCTCATTACTTTACCCAGGAAGTTCTCCTTGTCACTGTAGCACCAGGTTGTCAGTTCAACATTGCGAAGAGACTAACTATGACCACAAGAAGTTTCTCTGTCTGTGGCACTGCCTACTACCATGTAAACACCACATAAGGGGTCCTGAGCACATCTACCAGTGCAGTTTGGCTGCCAGGGCTAGTGGCCAGCTCAGTGTCAGTGTGGCTGAGGGTGGCCCGGCCCCACTGGTGGCCGTGGGGTTAAGCTCTTGGACAATCTGTGAGGGTGCCATGACCTTCATAGCCAGGGCTGACCCCCTGCCCTTGGGGCTGGGCTGCTTTTGACCAAGATGCTGGTGCTTGCCCCATAACAGAGCACTGTATTTGATTTACATGGCGAGGGTTTGGTAGCAGGGGGCTACAGGGGTGGCCTTGTTTAGAAGAGCCCAGAAGCTGCCCCATGTCAGATCAAAGCCAGCTCCAGCCAGCTCCAAACAGACACACAGCTGGCCAGAGCCGAGCCAATGAGCGACGCTGGTTGTGCCTCTGGGAAAGCAGATTTAAGAAAGGGAAAAAACTGCTGTGCAACAGCAGCTGGGAGAGAGGAGTGAGAAGCAGCCCTGCAGGCACCCAGGTCAGTGCAGACGGAGGGCAGGAGGGTCTCCAGGCACCGCAGCAGAAGTTCCCCTGCGGCCTGTGCAGAGGCCCATGGTGGAGCAGGCCGTCCCCCTGCAGCCCATGGGTACCACATGGAGCAGATCTCCACGCTGCANAATTCTCAAAGAACTGCTGTCTGTGGGAAGCCCAGGTAGGATCAGTTCGGGAAGGACGGCATCCCATGGGAGGGACCACATGCTGGAGCAGGGGCAGGGAGTGACCGTGAAGGAGCGGCAGGGACTGACCGCAGCCCACATTCCCCTGCGCCGCTCGGGGGGAGGAGGGAGGAGAGGGGGGATGGGGGAAGGTGTTTTTAGTTTGCTTTTAATTTCTCACTGTTCTAGTCTGCTAGTGATTAGGTAATAAATTCTATTAATCTCCCTATGCTGAGTCTGTTTTGCCCGTTATCGTAACTGGTGAGTGATCTCCCTGTCTTTATTGCGGCCCTTCAGCCCTTTCCATCACATTTCTCCCCTTTTTCCTTTGAGGAGGGGGAGTGAGAGAGCAGTTGTGGTGGAGTTCAGCTGCCCAGCAGAGTAAAAACCACCACAAGCACATATTACTGGGGCTACGGGCTCAGCCTTACTGCTGCCTGGAGGCACAGTGCTGTGGCAGCCTCACGTCTGTTGGCAGCTGCTGGATTTGGCCACAACCTCACAGTGACCTCTCAGGCAATGCTGAAGAATGCTTTAAGAATATGTTGAAGAGATCATAGTCTATATTTTAACTAGTTTCTGTATTATTATGTACATATAGAAACTTGAACCCTTTCAGTTTTCTCTTTGATTGATTGTTTTGTTTTGTTTTGTTTTTTTTTTGTTCTCCTATTTTAATATTCAAACATTCATCCTCTAGTGTCTTTCCCAGGGTGACAAATCAAAGCACAGCTTGGGATGGCCAAGCAGGAGTGAAAAATAGTTATCATACAGCAAAAGCTTTGCAAGTAGTACTGACAATTTTGGTGTTCAGTTGTATGTACCACTTTAGAAAAAAAATGTCTCGTATGTGCCATCTACCTGAACTCATGCAAAGCATTTGACACTATCCCACATGACATCCTTGTGTCTAAATTGGAGAGACAGATGGACCACTTGGTGGATAAGGAATTGGCTGGATGGCTGCACTCAAAGAGTTACAGTCAACAGCTCAGCGTCTAGGTGGAGACAAGTGACAAGTGGTGTCCCTCAGTGGTCAGTATTGGGACTGGCACTATTTAATATCTTTGTCAGTGACATAGACAGTGGGATTGAGTGCACCCTCAGCAAGTTTGTGGACAACACCAAGCTGTGTGGTGTGGTCAACATGCTGGAGGGAACAAATGCCATCCAGAGGGACCGGGACAGGCTTTAGAAGTTGGCCCGTGTGATCCTCATGAAGTTCAACAAGGCCAAGGTCCGGCACTTGGGTCAGCACAATCCCAAGCATAGATAGAGGTTAGGCAGAGAATGGATTGAAAGTAGCCCTGAGGAGAAGGTCTTGGTTGATGAAAAACTCAACATGAGATGGCAATGTGCTTGCAGCCCAGAATGCCAACCATATCCTGGGCCGCATCAAAAGAAACATGGCCAGCATGTCAGGGGAGATGATTCTCCACCTCTACTCTACTGCATTCTCTTGATGAAGCCCAGGACACAATTGGCCTTCTGGGCTGCAAGCACACACTGCTGGCTCATGTTGAGCTTTGTATCCAGCAGAACCCCCAAGTCCCTCTCTTCAGGGCTGCTCTCAATGAGTTCTTCTCCCAGTCTCTACTCATGTCTGGGATTGCCCTGATCCAGGTGCAGCATCTTGCACTTGTCCTTGTTGAACCTCATTAGGTTCACATGGGCCCATTTCTCAAGCTTATCCAGGTCCTTTTGAATGGCATCCCTTCCTTCTGGTGTATCAACTGCGCCACTCAGCATGGTGTCATCTGCAAACTTGCTGAGGGTACACTCGATCCCATTATCTATGTCATTGATAAAGATATGAAACAGCACCAGTCCCAAGACGGACCCCTGAGGGACACTACTCATCACCAGCCTCCATCTGGACATAGAGCCATTGACCACAACTCCAGGTGCAGCCTACAAGCCAATTCCTTATCCACCGAATGGCCCACCTTTCAAATCCATATCTTTCCAATTTGGAGATCAGGATGCCATGTCCTGGACATGTCCAGAACAGCAGTCCAGGTAGATGACATTGGTCAGTCTTCCCTTGTCAACTGATGCAGTCACTCCATCATAGAAGGCCACCAGATTGGTCAGGCATTATTTGCCCTTGGTGAAGCTGTGCTGGCTGTCTCGGATCACCTCCTTGTCTTGCATGTGCCTTAACATTGCTTCTAGGAGAATCTGTTCCATGATCTTGCCAGGCACAGAGGTGAAGCTCACTGGTCTGTAGTTCTCCGTGTCCCCCTGTCTGCACTGCGTTCAGCTCTGGGTCCCCCAACATAAGAAAGACATGGACCTATTAGAGTGAGTCCAGAGCAGGGCCATGAGGATGATCAGTGGGCTGGAACACCTCTCCTATGAAGACAGGCTGAGGGAGTTGGGGTTCTTCAACCTGGAGAACAGAACGCTTCGGAAAGACCTTATAGCAGCCTCCCAGTACCTAAAGAGGGCCTACAAGAAAGTTGGAGAGCGACTGTTTATCAGGGAGTGTAGTGATAGGACAAGGGGTAATGGCTTTAAACTAAAAAAGGGTAGATTTAGACATTAGGAATGAATTCTTTACTATGAAGATGGTAAGGCACTGGAACAAGTTGTCCAGAGAAGTTGTGGATACCCCATCCCCGGAAGAATTTGAGGCCAGAGTAGATGGGGTTTTGAGCAACCTGGTTTAGTGGAAGGCGTCCCTGCCCATGGCAGGGGGTTGGAACTAGGTGATCTTTAAGGTTCCTTCCAACCCAAGCCATTCTATGATTCTAAGATTCTATGTTAGTAATATACCATGAAAAGTCTATAAGGAAAGCAGGATAATTCAGATGATTTTTAGATTTAATTGCACAGAAATTTCTAACAGGATTGTTTTCTTTTCTTGTATTTCTACTCAATTCTTCCATACTTGTCAGATAAAATTTCTTGTTCCATTGCCACAATATGAGTTCACAGCTCTAGTGATTTTTGCTTCTGTTTGTGATAACAACTATCTTTCAAAGTGTTGTTGTGTTTTTGTTTTCTTTTTGAGGATTAATATTTCATACATCGTGTGGTGTCTGCCCTCTGAGTTTATGCTTGTTATCATCAGTATGTTCGTATTAAATTGTATTTAAAAACATGTGTTACAGTGGTAAATTGTTGTGTATCATATTTTCCAATGCCATTCATATGCCATACTGGTAAAAGCAGCTGTCATAGAACAAAATTTCTGAAGTAATTAATGATTCACTTGGAATTGCTATGGATTCAAATTAACCATTCATTTTAATGGATTTGGTACAATGTTTCCAAAACATATAAAAATCACAAGGAAACAAGAGATTCAGATAACAATTCTGTTTTCTGATTTGTTTTGCTTGTGCTTTTTTTTTTTTTTTGGTGAATTAGTGTAATACAACTCAAATATTCAAGTTTCTTGTAATCATCGGGTTAGTGTTAGTGTTTAGTAATTCTCTTGTGTCACATCAACCTTGCAGCTGTGAAATAATGCAGTATTAATGAAATTATGTGTAGTTGTTTACAAAGAGTGTAAAATGTTACCTTTTGTCTGTATATAAATAAATCCTCATGAGCCAAAGAGTAAAGTTTGAGATCCAAAAGATCACAAAAGGATCCAAAAAATTAGGTCTCTTCCTAGGAGTATATATTCCAAATATGACTGTAAACAACGTATCTTTTTTTCTTGCCCCTGGATTATGAGTGTGGTTGAATTTTGTTTCAGAAAGAAATCCCTAGCTTTAGCTGGAATAGCTTCACAACAGTGTTCACAGTTCTAAAATCTTATAAATCAGATTGTGCTTCAATTCCTTTAATAAATATACTTTTTGATATATCAAGATCAATAACATAAAAACTCACTGTAAAAATATTTCAGTGGCATGGAATTTTTTAAGAAATGTTTAAGTGATTGTTTGATAGTTCAAGATTTATGCACTTAAGCAGATACAAATATTCACTGAAATCAGAAATGCTGCTGGATGCCACTATATCATCTGTTCTGTCCTTTATAATACAAGTTTTTAAATTTAATCAGTTATCCCTGATTGATTTCAATAATTTGTATTTCAATAAAGCAGAGCTTCCAGAAAGAATGTCAATCACCATTTGAAAGCCCTGGAAAACAGAAGGCCAATTTAAACACCTTGTTGAATTGTTCTGTCCATTGTGTGAAGTTATAAGGCCTGAACTGTCCACAACATAAACATTACCCTGGAATACTCATATACAAGACATCCCTGATACCTCACATAAGGAATCACATTTCTAACATTCAAAGTAATAAATCTCACAGGGAATTGTAAAAGCAGTCTGTCATTCATTTTGAACACGGATACTTTATTCAGTGAACAGGGTGATCTTTTCCTGGCTTTTTGAACACAGATGTTTAAATCAACTGAAAATATTTTTAAAACATATTTTCTGCTCATGTCTATGCCCAAATGAGTTGGTTATGTAATGACAGTTGTATGATTACAGAAGGTACAAGACAGGGGTAGCCAGAGCAGAGAGTCAAAAGGGCTATTCCAATCTGACTCAGTATGTGTTTCTTATTCTACATTTCTGAACCATTTCACCTTCTATTTCACAGCTTTCCTATCATACAGACGTGTTTTATCAGCTTGTACTGGGTCTGGCTGGGATAGAGTTAACTTTCCCTGCAGCAGCCCATATAGCATTGTACTCTGCACTTGTAGCTAGAACAGCGCTGGTATCACACCAGTGTTTTGGCTACTGCCGAGCAGTGCTGGCACAGCACCAGGACTCTCTCCAGACCCCCCAAAGCCAGTAGGTGGGGGGTGGGCAAGAAGTGGGGAGGGGACATGGCCAGGGCAGCTGACCTAAACCGACCAAAGGGATATTCCATACCATATGATGTCACACTCAGCAATAAAAGCTGGGAAAGGGAAGGAGAAGGGGGGGCTCTCGTTGTGAAGACGTCTGTCCTCCCGAACAACCGCTACGCGTATTAAGGCCCTGCTTCCCAAGACGTGGCCGAACACCGCTCGCTGATGGGGAAGTAGAGAATTTTTTTTTTTTTCCCCTTTCCCCTCTGTGCTTCCGCGCGGCCTTCGCTTGTTCTTTCTTTTTTTTTCTCTTTAATTAAAACTACCCTTATCTCAACCTGCGAGAGACCCTGTTTCCTTACATCATACTTTCTTCTCCTCCTCTTCTTTGAGGAGGGGGAGTGAGAGAGCGGCTGTGGTGGAGTTCAGCTGCCCGGCAGGGTAAAACCACTACACGGCCTTAAAGAAGATGGGATGAATAAAGCAGATGCATTTTCTTACTTCAGAGAGAGAGAGAAATATCCCATCTGTTTCATACAAGGCTAAGTAAGATTTTTTCTGAAAGCTAACTACTAGGCAAATGTCTACTTCACTTTTATTTTCACTTTTGACTACATATCCATTTCAAATTCAGAATGCTTTTCTTTCAACATGTTTTTGCTTAAGGTGTTCAAAGGTGTGAATATGTGAATGCCAGTAATTATATGGTATATCCTTTTCATAGAAATTTTACGAAGAACCAATAGAAGTATTCTTATAAAAGTGCAATTATTAGATGTAGACAACACCATTAATTCAATTTTACAGTTCTTTCTTCAAAAACCTGTTACATTTTCAATAGAGGAAGAGTGCCTAAGTGCTCATGAGATGTTTTGTTTTACTGAGAAAAATAAAAAATGTTGATAAAACAACAACAAAACCCACACAGATTATTTGCAATAATGCAAACTGCTCCTGAATTGGGTCAGATATTCCAAGCATATGAAAGTATTTGACTGCTTACTATTTACAGTTGCACAAGACTCCTACAGCTAAATCTCTAGAAGCTGTTCTACTTTGTAACCTTGGAGAATTTTACAAAATGATCTTGAAGTGCCAGTTCACATAAGATACAAGGTGCAGAGAGGATTTTCTTTCACCAGACTGTTCTGCAGATGACTCCATAAAATCTAAGTCTTCTTTTCTCATCTTTACAGGATTTGGAAACATAATTATTATGGCTGACTACAGTAGAACAATACCTCAAATAACTGGATATTTGAGAACTTGGAAACTATATTCTTCTAGTCTCCTTTCTGAGCATCCAAAAGATGAGCAACAAAGCTGAGAAACAAAGTTTCATCTTCTTGAGCCACACTTCTGTCACAAGATTTCTCAGAGAAAGATGTCTTTTTATGAATTGTCTCATTCTGTCTATTTAAATTTAAGGGTTATTTTGGGTCGTTTGTTTGTAGAATTACAAAGCCAAGGACTAAACTCATAGATATTAGACTGAATAATGAAAATCATTTTGAAGAATCAAAATACAATTGGAAAGTGAAGTTACAAAACTTTTCCAATTAATATATTTCTGATACAAATTATGAAACAAGATGTCATTTATGGACTTTATTCTTTCCCCTTTTGTTTGTGTTTTGTTGTGAAAAAAATAGGATCCACGTTTTTCTTACAGAGAAGTGATGCTTTTCTACATACTTATTAAAACCATTTTACTTAGCTAGTCACATTTAGGCAACTAATATTATTACCTTTTTTACTGCCTGTCAATCTTCCTTTATAGCTTTCTTTTCTCTAGCATAGAACAAACTCTGAAAAAAAAAATAATAATAATAAAAAAAAGCCTGTCTGTTTATTTATGAGCTTACTGATCCTCTCACATATTGCAGAAGAACAGAGTTTTTTTCCCTTGATTTTCTGGAGTTTTTCCCCTTTCATACCTTTGTTAACTATTCTTTTTAGAATGTATCATAGTGATCCTCACACTGGTGTTTAGTTCTAAAGTGCCAGTCCACCACTATGGGGATAGCATAACATCTTCATCATCACCACTCAGGAATCATTGGGAAAAATCACCAAATGACCTGAATATGTTTAAACAAGTAAAATTATCATGCCTGAAATTTTCCATTAACCTCGGTATCAACGCATAAAATGACATAATGATAGAAAAAATAAATGGAAAATATTGCCTTCCAAGTTCTCATCTTTAATAGCATGTATGGAAACAGAAGCACAGATCACCTAAACCACTGCTGAATTGTTTTGGAAAGATACTGAAGATTCATCAGTTCCTTTACAACACTGTTGCTTGAATACAAGGAATTTGAAAGCTATTACATTGTTTTTCATTATAAATTAAACTGAAGCCATCTGGGGCCAATGAAAGCCTTTTCTTTGATTTTAATATGCTTTGGGTGAGGCTTTGGAAGAGGAAAATCAGATATACAATATTTAAGTTTCTCAAAGATACCCTGTACATGTAAAAATGAGAGAAAAATAAGGGAATAAAATTGTTTCCTTATGGTTGCGAGGAAACTACACTGACATTTGCTTGCTTCTTTGTGTAACCTTAATATCCCCATGAAAGTTTCAGCGTTTCATTTCATAAGGTTTTTGCTTTCATACAAGTTCAATGCCTTTATAAGAGAGTAGACTGGTCTTCCTGTACTGAGAAGTAGCTCATCCATATAATTGGAAACTTGAAG
Organism: Anseranas semipalmata; assembly: GCA_013399115.1. NCBI lineage: Eukaryota > Metazoa > Chordata > Aves > Anseriformes > Anseranatidae > Anseranas > Anseranas semipalmata. The sequence continues at coordinate 158,625 of VXAA01001893.1, forward strand.
CAGTTGCATTAAATATGTTCCTACTGAAGGAGGCCAGCGCACTGGAGTTAAATCCAACTCCTAAGACTTAGGAAGCATGCTTTAAAGATCTTGGCTCTCTACTGTGCCTTCAAGTGTAACTCCATATACCTCTCTATGAATACATAAAAGATCATCATGTTGAGTCAGGCTGAAGATTTATCTGGCTTAGCATCCTGTCTCTGAAGTAGGCAACAACAACAACAACAAATCTTCAGGGAAAGAATATACAAAAGTGGCAAATATGTATTCTCAGGTTCTGGGAGCCAGTGGTTTAAGAAGTGTATCTAATGCCAATTTTGTCTTCTACAGCCTCTTATAGCAATGGATTTCTATAATTAATTATACTTTGTATGAAGATTGTTTTTCCTGTTATAAACTTCTTGCATGACAAAACAATGATACCCTGATGCATACAATCAATCAATTTTAATACTAACGTACAGATGTTAGCATTTGGAAATGTTCATGCAGGTGTACATATGTGGAAGCTTGGGCCAATTTCCCACTGGAAAACAAAGACCTAGATGTGAATTTCTAAGTGACTGTTCAGTTATAAATTCAGATATACACATAAAAATATTTATTAGTTCATGGTTATGTCCCTGTCCTACCAAAACTGACTGAAATGGTGATGATACCTAGGGAAGTGACAGAAACACTTATGGTACTTTTTCACTAGATATATGGGTGTTACTCCAATTATTTTAGTGAGAATTATGTGTGCATATTGAGAGGGAAATAAATCAGCCTGAAAAGTATGGAAAGTGTGCAGGTGTTCCCACTTTTAATTTTTTACCATTAAATTTCTCATTTGTAATTTCCCCATGCATTCATATGCCTTAAACCTCTCAGCTGAATGTTTTTTTGCACACTGTATCCTCACAAGCATTTGTAACAACTTTATTCTCTGGTAAATTGTCTATATTCCTAATAA
>VXAA01001893.1:159596-181827 GCA_013399115.1 Anseranas semipalmata
AAGGAAAGGAAAGGAAAGGAAAGGAAAGGAAAGGAAAGGAAAGGAAAGGAAAGGAAAGGAAAGGAAAGGAAAGGAAAGGAAAGGAAAGGAGAAAGGATGAGTAAAGGCAACAATGTAGAGCAGTGTAAAAAAATAAATAAATTATGGATCTCAGTGTTTCAACCTGCAACAGTTTCTGTAGAAGTGTCCTCTAGGTTTATATAAACTAGATAATATTTTTCTTTGACAGAAAATAACTTTTCAAAACTGAAATGGAACTCTAGCCTGTCATTCAGTTATTCAGATTATTTGATATTGTTCTGCCTCCATTCAACCCTCCAAATTAAGGAAAAGTTTCCATCTTTCAGACTTTTTTCTGCATGACATTTTTACTATCTGTACATTCCAATCTATCCATTCAAGGAAAACAAATTCATACCATCTCGTCTTCTCTCATCTCATCTAGAGGAAAAATAGAACAGAGTCTATTTAGTTTATTTGTGAAAGAAGGTGCCCTTCACAAATATAGTGTCTCCTTGTTTATATCTAACCAGCATTCTGAAAAAATCATTTTCTTAGTCAAAAGATTTCCAAATAGTGCTAGTTTTACCAGTGGGGGCACATGACTTGCTTCAGTATTGTGGCAAAGGACTCCACACAGGAGTTGCTCGCTGGTTTGCATGCAACCAGAATTATCATGAATGAAGCTGGGTCCCTGCTGCACACACACTATGCCTAGTGCAGGAATCCAGATGGTGTCAGTGTGAGGGGACTGTACAAAGCAAGAATGAGTACATGAGAGGATGGAGTAATGCCCCAGTGTGGTGTGCCCAAAATAATGCTTAATAGCAGGATGGGAGAACAAAATGTGTGGAGAAATGCCCTAGTCACTATTCACTATCCATATGGGGTGCATCAGGCATGGCATTGCTAGCCAGTCAATGGAAATGATTGTCCCACTGTGCTCTGCACTGGTGCGGCCTCACCTTGAGTACTCTGTGCAGTTTTGGGCACCATAGTATAAAAAGGACATAAAACTATTGGAGAGTGTCCAAAGGAGGGCTACAAAGATGGTGAAGGGTCTAGAAAGGAAGATGTATGAGGAGCCCAGAGGAGACTGAGGGGAGGCCTCATGGTGGCTTACAGCTTCCTCACGAGGGGAGCAGAGGGGCAGGCGCTGGTCTCTTCTCTCTGATGACCAGTGACAGGACCCAAGGGAATGGCATGAAGCTGTGACAGGGGAGGGTCAGACTGGATGTTAGGAAAAGGTTCTTCACTGAGAGGATGGTCCAGGCACTGGAACAAGCTCCCCAGGGAAGTGGTCACATCACCAAGCCTGCCAGAGTTCAAGAAGCATTTGGACAATGCTCTCAGACACATGGTCTGATCTTTTGTATGGTCTTTTGTGGAGCCAGGAGTTGGACTCGATGACCCTTGTGGGTCCCTTCCAACTCAAGATATTCTATGATTCTATGATTCTATACTCAGTATTTGTACAACCAAAAGATGGCAGTGCTTCATCAACAATTCCTGCAAAGTTTAAGTTTATCCTTAGGTCATCATTTATGATATGTGAAAGCTTTAGGAAAATGTACAGTTTTACAAGATAACCAGTCTCTCTCTTTCTCCTCAGATTTCAAAGGGAATGAAAGGGGTTCAATTTGTTTTTAAGGTATTTTGGTTCTCTGACATCTTACAAAGCTTACTCGATTAATATTCTCTGTCTCATTTATCAAACAAGATTTTGTAGAATGCTTAATAAATATAGATCAGTTAAGTCAGTCTCTCTTACTCTAAGATTTAACAAACATGCAATTCTGTATCTGGCAGTGACTCACAATCATAACTTCTTAGTCAGACTTATGATACTACAACCAGTATCGAATCCCTAACCATTTTAAATAGATACCAAAGACAGAAGTTTAAAATATTATATGAACCAAGTTACATCATTTGTAATTTTTTCTTCTACATTTTAAGCACAGATGTCAACATTCTTTTCAGAAAAGCTGTCTCATGGATCATGTTTCTGCCCTTTCTTTTACCATGTTGCATTTTCCTTGGAACACTTCTTTTCATGCGAAATGTTGTTCACAATAGCTCTGTCTTGTAAACAAATTTGTCAGATTCTATGCTAGTGTCACTCAGCATGTTTGAAGACCTGTGCTATTTGCTATGGCCCTTGATTTAGTTTATTTTTGTGATGTTTCTTAGAGATGCATTCTATTTCATGTAGAACAGCTTTTTGTAAAAAAGAAAATATTAAAATACCAAGTTATATACACAGTGACTAATAGCCACATTAGAATCAATTCAGTTGTTCTGTTCTAATTCATTTATCATATAAGCAATATATTTATTTTTGCTAAATAGTATTTCCTGTTCTGATGGTTTTGTTAAAAAGTTAAACCAGCCCCCTATGCACCATTTATTCTTGCTTAAAATGAGGATAATGATACTAACATTTTGCAAATCATTTTTTAATTATACTGACAAGAAAATACATATCTAAATATACACACACATAAATACAAATAAGCATGCAATAAGGAGCTATATATTACAAATAATGTTTTATATATTTCAGCCTCAGTGCAATCTTTGATGTGACCTCAGGTCTACATTTTGGAAATTGAATGATTCATCCTAATGTTCATCATCTGTTAATATCCTTAAGATAGACCAGTATAAACATAAAATTACTAGACTTCTTATTCTTTAAAGGTAAAGCATAATTTTTTGCAACTTTTTGTAAAATATGATAACCCAGAAATGCTCAACGAACTCTACATCAGAAAATTATGTCCCTATTCCTCACTATAAACTCAATTTCTTGAACAGATACACATCTCACTTTTTTGCTAATGTGACTTAATGCATGAGGGGAGATGTACAGTAGCTTGAGATATCTGTAATGTATTTTCCAGCGCTTACTAAAACAGTATTTTTGAATCAGCTTTCTGCCAGCTCACCTGCTAGTTTCTGGCAGTTCACCTGTTCAGCTATCATACAGAAGCAGCACTAGAATATCTTGGTTGCATACCAACATTTATAAGTTTGCTCGGCAGCCTATATTCACTGCAAAATTATCTATTTAACATCATGCAAGGATTTTTTGCCCTTTGTGTTTTTTATGGTTGCACGTACATACAATTTAATATATATATAATATAATATATAAAATACAATATATAAAAAATATATATATTTTCATTTATATATTCATGTAAATCTAGCTAGTTCCCAAGACAAGCTNAAGGAGCAAAATTTCTTCTGTTTCTTCAGCAGCTCAGTACTGAAAATGCTGTAGGCTAATCTAAAAGTGTTTTCCTTTTTTTTTGGCCTGGGAAAATTTCAGTTCATGCTCTCTTTCACCATACTTCTGCTATAGAACCAAACCACTAGGCAGATATCTCTCTCTCTTCTTTTCCCAGTGGATAGTTCCAGCATGCATGCAATTGTTAAGTATTGCACTGAGAATTCTATTTAGCCATAGACAGAGAATCACTCCCTATTCTTTGTATTTCAGTTTCTGGGTATGAGTGACAGATGAGTTCTATCTCCTGGTTAATGTTACTTAGTCAAAGGGAGAGAATATCAACAATGACATTCAAGAATGTTCATTTCCTGAGTGTTCCAGATTAACACTGTAAGTTTTCATTCTCTTTCAGCAGACTTTGGATATTAATGAGGTTATGTATGACGAGGTGATGAAACTTTCGTCAATAATCAATAAAGCACTATTTCTATATTTTCATATTCTTAAACAAAAATAGAAAAAGAAAGCAACAAAAACACCACAAACATGTTCATTAACTGTCCAAATTTAATTACTGGAAGCATCTTCTAAGAACACTTCTGACTCAAAAGAGCCTTCTAATTTCCAAGAATTCTGAAACTAATTCTGAAGAAGATATGATTTTGCAGTTTCTGATGGCAGCAGATTTCTCATGTACTACTTATTTTTCCTCCTAACCGGTACATGACACTTTTTATCTGAGCAGGTTCTCTCTTGAAATAATGAATTTCAATAACTCTCTAGACTTCTTCTTCCAGATCAGATGAAGGCCAAGGAAGCCTAGATACCATAGAATCATGGAATCATGGAATGGTTGGGTTCGAAAGGGACCTTTAAAAATCATCTAGTCCAACCCTTCTTTCTGTAGATCAAGTTGCTCAACCTGACTTTGAATGCTTCCAATGGTGCGGCATCCACAGCGTCTCTGGGCAACCTGTTCACATCTCACCGCTCTCATTGCAAAAAATTTCTTCCTTATATCCACCTAAAACTACCCTCTCCCATTTTCAAATCACTGTCCCTTGTTCTGTCACTACAGACTCTGGTCTTTCTCCATAATTCTTATATATTTTATAGCTCTTTCTCTCTCTCTCTCTCTCTCTCTAACTGAAAGGCCACAATAAGGTCTCCCTGTAGCCTTCTCTTCTTCATGTTGAACAACCCCATCTCTCTCAACTTTTCTCATAGGAGAGATGTTCCAGCCCTCTGATCATTTTTTGTGGCCCTCCTCTGGACCTGCTCTAACACGTCCATGTCTTTCTTGTACTGGGGACTCCAGATCTGGATGAAGTACTCCAGATGGGGTCTCCTGAGAGCAGAGCAGAGGGGGAGAATCACCTCCCTCGACCCGCTGGCCACGCTTCTTTTTAAGCAGCCCAGGATATGATTGGCTTTCTGGGCTGCAAGTGCACATTGCCAGCTCATATCCAGTTTTTCGTCCAGCAGTATCCACAATTCCTTCTCTGTGGGGCTGCTCTCAATACATTCATCACCCATTCTGTATTGGTACTGGGGGATTGCCCAGACCCCAGTACAGCACCTTGCACTTGGCCTTGTTGAATTTCATGAGGTGCATATGGGCCCACTTCTCAAGCCTGTCTAGGTCCCTCTGGATGGCATCCCTTCCCTGTGGTGTATCAACTGCAACACTCAGCTTAGTGGCATCTGCAAACTTTTTGAAGGTGCACTTGATTCCACTCTCTGTGTCATTGATGAAGATATTGAATAGTATTGGTTCCAGATTGAATAGTATTGGTCTCATTAGCCATGAAGTTTGCAAACAAAATTAACTTTTTTTCTGAATCTCAGCAAAGTATATCCTTTAGCTACTTTGGATGTCAATTAGATAATGACAACATTTAGATACTATTTAAATACATATTTAGTCTAAGCAATAAAGCATCACAAAACATGTTATGAAACATTACATTGAAATGAAAATTGCTGTTTACAAGCTGAGGACTAGGTTTGTGTTGAACGTAACACGGGAAGATTATAACGATGTACCATATGGTAAAGGTTTGTATTTGTATTTTATATTTATCTGTGCATGTAAGGACAGCTTCAGAGAGTAATGAAACATATTTAATCTTTTTGCTATCCTTAAAAACACAGCTCTTGTTCAGACTCCCACCATCTCATACCTTGGCTCACCATACACTTACATACACCATACACTTTTGCCTTGGTAAATGTAAACTCACGTGACGTTTTCATCCACATGATACTCTTTCTTGCTCACTGCATTCACCATGTCATCTTTTCCCACCTTCCTTGCTCTGTTACACCAAACACAACTTGATTACCTGACTATTTTACTCCACTGGCTTCATAGCTTATTCAATTATGCCATTTTACTCCTGAGTGCTGCTTTCAGTATACCCGTGATGCCAATCTTTATTAAATACAGTTGATTTTTCCAGCAAGTATTTCCCTTCTTTGTGACTCATGTGATAGTGGCAAACTGACAGTTTGTGAATATAAATAATAGTATTAACAAAAATTAATACTACCAATAATATTTCTGTCTTTTCATTTTCATATTATCAGATTTTGCATGCAAGACGCTATCGTGTATGCCCAAGAGTTTATCCACGGAATTAAGATGAATCTTTTTGAATAAGTTGTAACAATTTATTATATACCTAAACAATCATTTGCAGAGTTGTTGGAATACTCTGGATAGTGGAAATACCTAGGCAATGTAAATACAAAACACATAGTCTACATACTGGGAACACAGGTCAGAAGTACCCAGGCTAATTCAGCACAGAGCTAGCCTGGCGTTTTAGAGTTGGTGAGCTTCTGACCTGTTTGACACTGGCTTAACTCTTTCTGGACTTAAGCTGACTAGAGAAAATATAGCTGGTTTAACACAATGCTACAAATGGGTTACTAAGTCCACTGGATTCAACCAAGCTGCATTATATTATATTATTATATGCATCTACATCATGGCATGTTTGTTTCTTCTTATTACTTGTAAATAAATGCTGATTCAATATCAGCCCTATTTTGTGTGTGTGTGTGTGTGTGTGCTGTATCAACACAAATTATTTTTTTCCACTTCTAGCATTTGTGTCTTAGCTAAGCACTTAGCACTGGCAGGTTTTGAAAATTTTACCTCTCTGTGCTTTCACTTCATTGTTAAGGGAAGTAGATTTAACATTGGTTGCAAACTTCATGAGAAGATGAAGATATAAGTCAATATCACTAAAAATTAGTGAATTGCTATAGCAACAAAACCCATTGGAACACTATATGTAAAGGAGAACTAGGCAGGATAAATCCAGCCTAAAGGCATCAAGTCTTGTTCGTGCTCACATCTTTTTAGTGTGTTAGTGGAGAACCTAAATCAGCTGACTTACAGCATCTTGTAATAACCATAAATGTGTCCTACAGAACTGCACCATCTGTCCACTGCATCACTCTTACTGTCCTCCTTCAAGATCAGATTTTATCACTCTGACTTCTAGTTGCTTTTGTTGTTTACTATCACTTTTTTTACCTTTCTTTACTCTTTTTTTTTTTTTCCTGCTCTGCACAAATCAGCATTGATACTCCAGCTGTGAGAATAATCCTACCTACTGTCTAATGCTATGATTATAGTCTGTGCTCTGAACTATCAATCAGCTCATCATGAGCATTATAAGCATTAAATACAGATGTTTAACATATTTTTGGAAGTTTTTCAGCTTTTCTGGTATATCTGTTTTTGAGAGGATGAGAAATTCTAGTCTGAGAACCAGAATAGAAATATTTTAAAATATCCCTTTTTTAAAAATTTACAATCAAGAAGCATAAAATTGGATAGATATCACCACTAACCTTACAACAACAACAAAAAAGTTCTAACTGAAGATCTTTTTCAATCCATCCTTAGTTTTAATTAATTTAATATGTTGATTGAACTCCGTATTGTTGCAAATGGATTTTGTCTTTCTCTGATCAGTCTTTTCTAGGAAAAAAAAAAAAGAAAAATAAACAATAAAGTTGATATTCTTGGCATTTGGCCCCCTTTACAACTTGTTCCAAGTTGTTTATATATGTAACTTACTTTTGATGTATCATAACCTCTATGAGAAGTTACCAATTCTAACACAGTGGAACTGAAATCTTTCCATGTAACTGTATTGTACCTATACGCATCAGATTTCACATAGGTGTCATTGCTAAAATACATTTTGACCATGATCCAGGTTGCTAAGGGATGTTCTAGAAGTCTGGAGAAACAAGAGCATTCTCTTTATTGGCCCTTATTTTAAGTACTCACATCGAGCCAAGACTAGTTACTGTGAATACCTTTGATAAAGATATCTTGTCTCATTGCTCATACTATTTCATGAGGAAACCTACAGCTTTCAAGTAAGTTAAAGAAATTTTGTATGACACAATTTTTAGGCTGACCATTTTTAGCATGAAAGCAGGTCAGACTCTTTCCTAATGTAATCAATGGAATAAATGAATAATGTATATAATTAAGTCCTCAAATTGCTCTAGTTCTATTACACACAGTATTTACAAATATAGACGTTCTCTTGAAAATGGACCTTTTCAATGTTTTAACTGTAAGCAATACCAGATACCAATAAATTGTGTATTCATCAGGATTATTTTAAGACAGTTCTTATCAATAGAAAGAACAATCTTAAACGAAACACACAAAAGAAATTGCACATACACAGTTAAGTACCTCTTTCAAGTACCTTTAATTATTTGCACACTTGTCTACATACTCACTTTTAGAACCTGTTCCAATCCGTAATTCATGTTGTATGATTATTTCTGCATTAGTAATGAAGATTCTGATTTTTTTTTGCAGATTTTGTGAAAATTTTATTAATTATTTTCTTTCTAGTTAAGGGCATATTTTAAAGAATTTTTAAAGAAAATCCATATAACAATTTTCTATTCACAATTTAAAAATAAATAAATGTTAGTGATATATATTATAGACACCTATATATATATAGCTTCCAAAATTATTTAATATTACAAACATTTAGGGACAGTTTGTTTTTTTTGTCAGAGGGACACTTCAACAAAACTCCACTAACCGTATACAATTTAGCAGTTTTTGGAAATTAAGTCTTAACTATAGACTTGCAGAGCTTGTGAAAAAGCAACTTTATGAGTCAGATCTTCAGTTCTTGTAAATCAGCTTATTCTCATTCAGTTAACTCAAGATCTTATTTAAAAAAAATACAATGTGGAACTATCATTCATTCTAGAAATGATCAGACACAATTATTTTTCACAAAATTTTGTTCTCTGTTCACTTTCTCAAATGGCAGAAGTGAAGAGAAATGGTATAAGGCATAGTGACATCTGAGTAATTCTAAGTAGCCAGGGATTAGTAATCCTCTTTTAAAAGTACTGAACAATACGGAAAAAGGGGAAGAAAATGAAGAATAGCGTTTCTATGCACATCCAGATCTGCCTCTCTAGACAGAAATGTGAAGTGTGGATTGCTTAAATGGGATGGAAGAAAGTGATGAAAAGAAGCATGAAATCTATCTGCCACTTGACCAATGCAAAATACATCATAGAGCTAAAATAGAAAGGCTTAAATAGTAAACATTTCCCAAAACCTAAAAAGATTTTGCCAAATCTTTCTATAACTAGAAAAAGAGCCATTGAGATATATTAAAATTGACCCCTCTTTCTTTGATGCATCATCCATATTACTGATCTCCAAACATTCAATGTTTTGAATGAAAAGATCAGTGTGTTCTCTCTAACCTCATAGGTTTCTTTCTGTTTCTCATCAATCTGCTCACTTTTGTTTTTCCCGGAATTTCCTTCTTTAGCTTGAAATGTTACACATTTCTTGATGAGTGAATCTTTAAAACAAGGAGTCTAATTTCTCTTTTCCCATTCAGAAAAGCAGAGCTAAGTTTAGCTGAGAGCTAAATATAGTTAGATCTGCAAACTAGTGTCTCAAGAATGATTCATGTGCATGAGACCATTTTTTTGACCATAAGCACCTCTTATCTAGTACAGCACAACAGGGTGCAGCAGGGGCCCATGGCTCCCTGGAGGCAGGGAGCCAAGAGCATGGGGGCTCTCCTTGGGTCAGCAGGGCAAGGCCTGGAAGCCAGGCCTGTCCTACCACACCAGGCAGGAGCAGGGCAGGCCAGAGGGCAGCAGGGGCAGCCCCAGCCCTGGGCATCAGACATCTCCATGGGGATGGGGACAGGCCAAGGGTCAGGATGGTGGTCCAGGTCCTGGCCAAGACAGGGCATGACTGTGGTCAGCTCAGGCTGATACCATGCCTGAGAGCATTGGAATAAATTTGCTGTGAGAAAAATGGGGGNAAACACGTTGCCTCTTCTTTCAACACTTAAAAAAGGTGAAAGCTCAGAACAGACAAACTGCTTATTTAAACAGAGGTAAAGTCATATTTACTATACATATTCTAAAATCTTTATCAGAACAATTGTTATCTTTTATTCAGGGAGTTAACATTCCCTTGTCTTTATAGATGGATGTATGGAAGCCACTAAACAATGTCTGTTGGATTTCTGTTTTTATTGGTATGTGTGCTAGGAAATGGACTTCTAATTTTAAGAAAAATAGCAGCCACTTCTGGTTGTAGCACAGTAAATCAATAAAGGCATCTGCTATCGAAAGTACACACCTCTTCTACCTCTAATGGTTTAATCTTTATGAAGCTCTTCACTAGGTCAATTATTTGGGAAAAGAATGTTTATAGATCAAAAATGTATCTTTACATATGAATATACCAAATATTTTTGTCTATTTTGCAGGTGTGTGACAAAAAAAAATCTGGTCAAAATATGGAAGATATCAAAAGAGATAAGAATATCTTATTGGTTATATACTATTCTGCCATCAAAAATGAAAATTCAGCACACTGCTCTTTACTTTCCATAAAAGTAGAATGGCTTCAGCAGCACAGACTAAGAAAAACACTTCATACTAAACAGCAGAAAGAACAGTGACTAGGTATTGACACTGGAAACACTGGAATACAAATGCTGGCAAGCTAATTGGTCTTTCCTACTCATTGTAAGTGCCCTGCTTAAGAGCTTTTTATGTAGAAAAGAAGCAAACAAAAAATCTCAACTTTGTTCTAATTCCTTTTTTTTTTTTTTTAAAGAATCAGCTCCATTTTATGGGTTACTTGCTTTTTATAATGCCAACAACTTAGACACATGAAATGTAGTCTCCAAGTGCTCACCACTGCATCTTTTTCTTCTCTACAATGTAAAACAGCAGTGTCTCAATTAGTGTAAAATTTTCAGTCATCACAGACAGTCACCATTTTATTTTGTTATTCTTGCTAATTTCTTATACAGCATCAAAAGCATTACAAACAAAATTTCTCTAAGTGTCATTTTGTATTAAATTAACCTGCGCTACATGATATACCAATCATTGACTTCTTAAAAATAAAGCACCATGCAGAAGACGGTCATGCTGCGTCAATTGTTTGAAACAAAAGGTATCTTGTAACAAGAGATCTTAACTATCACAGTCACAACATCTTAACAACAATTTCAAGTGCCTCTTATAAAAGTTTTGAAGGCTGACATATGACTTCTAAATATAGTGTTCTAACTGTCAGTGTCTTGTTCTGCAGAGAGTTGTTTGTTCTGTTTTTAAAATGCTAGCCAGTTATAGAAATATTACACATCTTCTTTATGGAACAATCTAGACAAATAATTTTCTCCCTGAGTCAGAGGAGTCTGAAATCTAAGAATTATGCATAGAAGAATTATCCATTGAACTTCATGAGCTATTCAAAGCGGGAATGTCATGGGAGGGAGCGACAGAGATGGAAAGGATGTTGCTATATTATATAATATAATGATCTGGAAGGTAAATATAAAGGTAAAGGTAAATATAAAGGTAAATAAAGGTAAACTCTTTGTAAAGGTATACATAACATAAAGGCATAAAGGTAAACTCTTTGTACAATCATTCTTTCCTCTCCGAATTTATATTGTCCACTTTTAAGACACCAAGATTGTCGTACATTCAGGTTTCCCTAAACACATTCACTACTTCCCATTTGACCCCATTTTCCCCTCTGGGGAAAAAATAAAAATAAAAAAATCATCCATTTTTGTGGGAATTCTAGTCATTGGCGTGCAAAAGTTTTCACTAAATGGTTATCACACAGAGTAATTGGCTGATTCAATACGGTTGTTTGGTACTTATATAGTGCTTCTGACACAAGAAGACCCATTTGATTCACTTTGTTTGCACAATGATATTCAGGTACATAAACTTGTGCTGAGAAAATGGCATAGAAAAATATAAGAACTGCAGTGTAGAAAGTTTTTCACCTTCAGCTTATTGTACCTGTATTATTCTTGGACACTCAATGGGCATTTCTCCAATCAACATAAAGATTAACAGCTCTGACACAGAAAAGTTAAGACAAGAATTACAGGAACCCAGTTCCTGAAATAAAGTACAGAAAATGAGACAGACAAGTTAACTTTAAGATGCAGCGGTAGTTGTGCTGGCACAATTGCTAAGTGATATTTTTTGTTAATTAAATGAAAACCTAGCATGAATTTCTAAAATCCAATATTTCTCAAAAGGACTTTTGAATTGCAAATCTCTAGGACTCCTAACACCCAATAAAACCGGTTTTCTATTTCTGATCATGAATCTTTCAATATTCTGTTGCTAACAAAAATTATTTCTCCATCTTGTCATGAATCTGTCAAAGGCACCACTGCCAACAAAATTGACATTGCTAATATATGTTTCTTCCCCAAATCTCTTAGGCTTCTTTTCCCACTCTAGTGGGAACATTCATTTTGGGCTTCATAACTTCTAATACTAAAACACTTTAAACCTTTTCTTCCATGTCAAAACTTTCAATGAATCATCATTACATATCTCAGAAATATAGATTATACCTTAAAATATCATTTTTTAATTTCCATAAATCTACATTGACATAATTACTACTACCACAAATAGCTAAAAGACACTTCTGGTAGCCTCATTATTTTCTTAAATACTTCAGACTTACACAGCTGGAAAAGTTCCATTTATTTTGAGTTTCTTCAATGCAAGACATACTTTCTACTTTTTATTTTATTTACTTACTTATTTATATCAAAAAAAATAATTGAAGGAAAACAATTTCTTCTCTACAGAGAAAATCAGTTATACTTTTTTTTTTCTGTCATTGATATTTACTTTTAATCACAAATCCAAAACTATAATAACTTTAAGTCATGTGAAAATAATTTTCACATTTTGCATGTGAAAATTTAACTCAGGTTCTGACCATAGGTGGTATTTTTTTGAAGTTCTCCTACCCTGCATTGAACACCTGAATCTAGAGAAGCCAGCTATTTTTATATAAAGCTACTGGTGACAAAGTATTGTCTGAAATAGATGTCATAGCAGCAGTGGATGAGACAAAATCGAGTACAGTACTTCTTACGATGATTCTTTAATTCACTTTATACTGGACACTTCAAGAATGTCAAGAATTCACATTTGTCTCCTACCAGCGACTCTTGCACAGATTCAGTTCCCACTAGACACAATGGAATAAATTTCACTGGGTTTGGTGGGAATCAGACAGTTTTTTCTATTTTTTATTTTTAATTTGGGTCTAAATCCATTCTAGAGCTACCTTATTAAACGGAGTATGAATGCCTATAATTTTCAGTTTATTAGCGTTACTGAAGAAATGTAGAAGGAGAAATGTAAATAATTACAGCTCAATGCTCTTCAGTATTCTCCCTTTTTCAGTCTGCTTTTGAAAACAAACAAAAAAGTGAATTCTGATCCAGTCTTTGAAATGAGTACTGGGGGGCCTTTTTTTCTTTTTTTTTTGAGGAGTTTACTATGTGTGGTTTCTAAGTGGCAAAAGGCATTTAAATATGAAGATTTTGTCTCACTATACTACATCAATCAACACATGTATGCTAATATTAACATTTTGTGTATCTAGCAGATCATTCTGCATTCTACTTCAGAGGTCAGGTACCTAGCAGCTATGAGCTATGCACTGAATGCTTATATGTAATGAATGCTAATGAGTTCTATTTAAATGGTAAACATTTTTTTTTTTTTTTGATGGTGAGTGTGGGGGTGTAACCAGGAGATGAGAGAAAATATCTTTAAAGCATGGTAAAACAAACATGAAGGGTGAAAATACAAGGCAGAAATTTACTACCTGTATCTACAGCAAAACTTTTTTCTAAGCTTTGTAGTTTTTGCACACTAAGTTTTGAACGAGGAACATTCTTTCAGAAAATAGCATAGTAATAGGCATGTGTGTATGTGAATGTTTGTGTGATAATATCAGAAAATTCTATTTTCTTAAGGTTTTTATGCCTCATCAATTTATACTTGTTTTTTGAGTACCAGCAAGCCTGTCATCTAGAAGCTTGTTGTATGATCAGAGTGTTTTTCATGCTTATTTTGTGGGTTTTCTTATTATTTTATGGTGACTTCCAAAAATACTTAAAATGGAATATTACTCCCTGTAGTTCACATCCTTTTGGGTTTCTTACCCCCACCTCTCATGGGAAAACTTTAACACATTTTGGACTGTTCGTCTTACAAGCTGCAAATCCATCCAGTCATCTGTATCTCTGATGAGCAGGGATGATCTGGAGGTAGTCAACGCAAGTCAGTGAAGTTTGCAAATCCTTGATAGTACTGCCAAGAGTGTAAACAAGGGAGCTAGTTACTACCACTAAAAGAAATGATAAAACTGATAAAGGTGTCCTGTGATCTGGATTGCAACAATCAGTTCATCCCAGCCCCCCTCAAAAAACGATCTTTCATTGGTCAGTGTCAGCATCAAAACAGTAAGACAAAAGTAATAAGCTATCTTGCCTATTTCCATCTTTCTCAGATTTTTTTTGTTTTTCTTTTCAGCTTTACATTTCAAAGGTAGTAAACTGCTTCACTTTCTTATATTTAGCAAGAGATTATCACTGAAATTTGCTGCACAATTTGTCACAGTTACTCATTATTATTTACATGCATGCCTGTCACATCAGGGCTCAGCTCTACATGGAAGATTTACTGTCATTTTTTTAATGTGAATCTGAGTTCTCAAACATCTCAAAGTCCTAAGAAAAACATGCATTCAATATTCAACT
Source organism: Anseranas semipalmata (assembly GCA_013399115.1). NCBI lineage: Eukaryota > Metazoa > Chordata > Aves > Anseriformes > Anseranatidae > Anseranas > Anseranas semipalmata. Next base: position 173,988 of record VXAA01001893.1, read on the forward strand.
ACCATAACCTATATTTCATGCTTTTTTTTACTTTTTTATAGCATCCGTATGTCTGAGGTACACCTGGATTCTTACACTTTAATGAACTATTAATTAAAAAACTGAGAACAGCTGTCCATCGAACACAAAACCAAAGGAAGATACAATAGCTCAGCTGCTCAGGAGACAGCAGGCAGTCAGAAATAAATTATTTATAATATATGTCCATAAAACTAATAAATCTATATTATTATAGATGGTCAACATGCATGGTTTCTGATCCTGATAGTGCTGCTGATTTTCCCTGGTCGTTAGCAACTTACCTTCCTGCTTTTTTATCTCTCTTTCCTTCTTATCCCTTGTCTAACCTCATGCATTATTTAAGCTGATGGGAATTAAGTTTCTTTTCATATGTTTTTCCTTGTCATAATCTCTGAAACTAATAAGCCATGCCTCTTCTGAAGAAATAGAAGTACAGCTCTTGGTTCCATGAGGACAAATTTTTTGTTAAAGATCAGAGAGGACCACAACCCAGGAGTTTATAGACCTGTGGCTAAGATACCTGTGAAGGACACAGAACACTGAAATCATAACAGTGGTCTAAATAAGACTATTAGGTTGAAACTGGATTTATAACATCCTAATTGAGCTCCCCACTTATTTGTCCATATCTTGTGTCTCTGTCTCCATTGGAAAGAAGAACATAAGTGTCTTTGAAATGTCTTTGAAATGTTTTTGAAATGTTTTGGTTTGATCCAGATGCAAAGCAGGGATTTTTCTTTTTTTCTTTTTTTTTTTTTTTACAGATATTTTTCAAACAAGAAAATTAATCTCGTGCAGGTCTAGCGCTACATTCTGTCAAAATAATTCCATGCAATCTCCAAATTCCATCTGAATATGTGGAAAAACTTCTTTACAATGAGGGTGACAGGGCACTGGAACAGGTTGCCCAGAGAGGTGGAGTATCCTTCTCTGGAGATGTTCAAAACCCACATGGATGCGATCCTGTGCTCTAGGTGACCCTGCCTGAGCTGCGGTATTGCTCTAGATGATCTCCAGAGGTCCCTTCCAACCTCAACCATTCTGTGATTCTGTGAAATGCTACTGTGGTACAAAAAAAGTAATGATAATAGCAGCAGTAATAGTAGCAATGAAGTTTATAGCTTTTTATGCACATAAACAGAGAAATTCTTCCTTGTATTTAACATGTTTCCAAAATTATTGATATTTGTAAATGTAAAATCTTACATTTACTGCTATAATCTGACTCTTTTCAGAAATAATTTCAAGGTCAAATAGATGCATGTGTCAGCTATCTACAAGAAAATAATCACCTTTCTTTAAATCAACCTCATCTTGATTTCAAAATTCATTATGGCAATTGCAACGGAAATCTGTTTTGCTTTCAGAATACTTTTTTTTCTGTAATGAAGCAGGCTGGATACTGATTAGGAACAGTCTATATATGAATACATGAAGAACAAAAAATTTCTACCAGGTTGCCAATGTCAATGGGGAAAAAATATGCTGGATCTTTTTTCTTCTTTATTTGATCTACCGTTTATTTTTCCCTTCATTCTTGATCTACTTACGTTCACTCAGAGAACACACTGATGGTGCAAGTTTAGGAAGTGTTTTACACTTTCTTCCTTTTCTGCCTTACCAATCAGTTACTGGGGTGGATAAAACTGTATTTTCTGGAATTGATGAGGAAAAGAGTAATTTGGTCACTGAAACTCTTCTTCTTTTATTCATGTTCTTTTTGTCTCTCCTTATTTACTTGTTAAGAATGATTTTGACACGAGAGATAGTGAATCCTGCTGCTTTATTACTTTGCATTAGATATTAAACAACAGTTCTTCTGAAGGAAGAACAACATATAACTGGTTGATCACGTTAGTTTTGATTATATATATATTTAAATATGTCTTTATATTTAAAAATAGATCAGCTCCTATATTGATATGAGGTACATGCTCACATGGGCTCACATGTAAATATGACTCCAATGGCTGGAGAAAGCTTTGGGTAATAACCTTGCTCTAGCAATTCCCATCAGCTTTTCTGTTGGCCAGCTCTGGATTTCACCAGCCTAACAATTCCACTTCATGATCTCATGACCTGCTCTTGGGACCATAAACACTTGATATAAATTAGAGTCAGACTGGTAAAGAGCAATCCCCAAAGCTGAGGAAAAACTGCACAGCTTAAAATATTCTCTCCCATCACCCCTATTTTAGGCTATAGGAAGCCCTTTTCACTCAGGGCCCAGCTCTTACGCTATTGTTTTTAAGCCTTTCACTGGGGGACAATAAAAAGGCTTTTTTAAAAATATGTTAACAGCAAAAGGAGGACCAGAGACTATTACTTGGTCCATTACTTGATGAGGAAGCTCACCTCACAAATGGGAATGTAGAAAAAGCAGAGACATTTAATGCCGTCTTTGCCTCTGTCTACAACACTGGTGATGGGCTCTGGGACCCCAGGTGCCCTAAGCTGGAGGACTGTGACTGCAGGAATGATAAACTCCCAGCCAAACCCAAACATATGCGGGATTTGCTGCTCCGCCTGGATCCATACAAGTCCATGGGGCCTGATGGGATTCATCCCAGGGTGCTCAGAGAGCTGGCTGATGTCATCGCGGGACCTCTCTCAATTATTTTTCAATGGTCTTGGGAATCTGGAGAGGTCTCAGTTGACTGGAAGCTGGCAAAAGTTGTACCAATTTTCAAGAAGAGCAAGAAAGAAGACCCTGGTAATTACAGGCCTGTCAATATCACGTCAGTGCCTAGTAAAATTGTGGAGAAAATTATTCTGGGAGTTATTGAAAAACACCAGAAGGACAATGTAGACATTGGTCATAGCCAACACAGGTTCACGATAGGAAGGTCCTGCTTAACAAACTTCATTTCCTTTAATAACAAGGTCAGCCATCTAGTTGACCAAGGGAAGCCAGTTGATGTAATCTTTTCGGATTTCAGTATAGCTTTTGATACTGTTTTTCACAGTATCCTTTTGGGCAAAATGTCCAGCATACAGCTAGATAAAAACATAATATGATGGGTGAACAATTGGCTGATGGGTCAGGATCAAAGAGTTATAGTAAATGGGGCTACATCAGGTTGGCAGCCAGTCACTAGTGGGGTTCCCCAGGGCTCCATTTTAGGGACAGTTCTCTTCAATGTTTTCATAAATTGCTTGGATGTAGGACTAGAAGGTGTTTGAGTAAGTTTGCACATGATATTAAATTGGAAAGAGCTGTAGACTCTGTCAAGGGTAGAGAGGCCTTGCAGAGAGATTTTGAAAAATTAGAGAGCTGGGCAATCACCAACCATGAGGTTTAACAACAGCAAGTGCCGGGTTCTGCACCTGGGATGGGGCAACTGTGAATATACATACAGACTGGGAGAACAGCCCTGCAGAAAGGGATCTGGGTGTTTTGGTCAACAGTAAACTGAATGAGTCAACAGTGTGTCCTGGCAGCCAGGAAGGTCAGCCCTATCCTGGGGTGCATCAAGTACGTCATTGCTAGCGAGTCGAGGGAAATGATTGTCTTACTCTATTCTGCGTTGGTGTGGCTTCTCCTTCAGTACGGTGTGCAGTTAGGGGCACCACAGTATAAAAAGGACATAAAACTATTAGAGAGTGTCCAAAGGAGGGCTACAAATATGGTGAAGGGTCTAGAAGGGACATTTGAACATTCTAGAGAAGATGTATGAGGAGCAGCTGAAGTCACTTGGATTGTTCAGCCTAGAGGAGAGGAGACCAAGGGGAAACCTGGTGGTGGCCTACAGCTTCCTCATGAGGGGAGCAGAGGAGCAGGCGCTGGTCTCTGCTCTAGGACTGGAGGGAACGGCATGGAGTTGTGACAGGGGAGGGTCAGGCTGGGTGTTAGGAAAAGGTTCTTCACTGAGGGGATGGTCCAGGCACTGGAACAGGCTCCCCAGGGAAGTGGCCACGGCACCAAGCCTGCCAGAGTTCAAGAAACATTTGGACAACACTCTCAGACATACGGTCTGATTTTTGTGTGGTCCTGTATGGAGCCAGGAGTTGGACTCGGTGATCCTTGTGGGTCCCTTCCAACTCAGGATAGTCTATGATTCTATGATTCACTTTTTAGAGAGTTCATTAATTTTTTTTTAACAAAAAAATTGTAAGTGACTGTAGTCTGCATAGTCTACCTTAAAGAAAATTACTGGAATTATTATTAGATAAATTTGACTTTCATACAGATAAGACTGATGAATGGATTGTCTCTTCAAAAAGAAGTAACTTCAGAAGCTGAAAAGAACAGCAGATGAAAAGAAGGTCATTTCATTTGACTTCTCTCAGCATAAAAACAACCTGTAAAGTTTGCTTCAAGCAGTTCATTACAACTACCTCTGAAACTCAGAACAAGGGCATAAATGCACAGATTGACTTGGTTGCTCCTTTAATTCCTCTCCCTCCTCCTTCAATTAAAATGATTTTTAAAGGTGTTTAAAACTTGGAAAAGCAAAATTTTGCCCTGGGATAAGCCAGCAGTATTCTCCTTGACTTCAAAGAATGACGGCTAAGATCACCTGGGAGTACAGTTTGCCCCTTAGTAATGTGTGGTGATGGAGATGTACACTAGCAATTGTTTGTGGGGATTGCATTGAGTTTACCCTTAGGATAATACAGAGAAGCAGTCTGTGACAAGTACTGACATCTCACTTGGACATGCGATACTCAGATGTGCACAGCATTCTGACCCCCCTCTGTAAGTGCTATATCATTTTCAAACCTGCTCCCCCTGCCTCCCACCTTTTCCTCATATTTCTCCTGTTCAGTTACAAGTTGTCTTCCCCAGTGCATTTCTTCTGCAGTTCTTCAAAGCTGATATGGTTTTGTCAAAAACAAGGTGTGTGTCTGCTTCTTGGAAAGACTCTCAACTATTTCCCTACTGCTTACTTATCATTGATGGTGGTATGTTCATGTTCCAATTCAATATTTTTAACTGCCATTACAGTTAATGGGATTACATGTTAATGTTTTACTCTTTTTTTTTTCCTTTTTTTTTCTTTCTTTTTTTTCTTTTTTTTTTTCTTTTTCTTTTTTTTGGGGACTCAGTATAAGATGTGGAACATCATGGCATCTAAAGGATACTATAATATGGGACTTCTTCAGAACTAGACTCATGGAGCTCATTTGGGGATTTCAATACTATGAATACTAACTGATTGAAGCCACCAACCTTAATAGCGGCTACCTGTAAAGCCTAGCTGACTTCTTGCTTCCATATCAAAAAGAACATCCTTACACTTCCCAGTCAGCTGTTAGTGATTTTCCTCCATTTAATTCTGACTGAGAGTGTTTGGAAGACAATATTGAATGAAGCAATATGTTATTAATTATTAATTCCTCATGGAAATAGAAGCAGATACTTTCCCCTCCTCCAGTGTAACTTTCTGCTGACTTTATGCAGATCTCACAAAGCTCCTTTGGAGTATGTAAGGATACTATGGACCGTTGAACTGATTTAACACTTCCGAGGTTTAACTGTATGCAAATAGTGGAGGACAGAAAAATCCCTTTATTTATATGTGTGCACACAGAATATGTTTAACTGAAGAAAATGAGAAATTTTTGAAATGTATAACAAATAAATTCATTTCCCCACATAATTCTGTAGATAATGCATGTTATAGGTTGGTTTGTTTTTCTTCTCAGAATAAACAGAATAAAGAGAGAAAAAAATGTTGCCCGGAGAAGAATTAGGATTTTGATTTTACATTTTAATATTACCAAACCTGGGCTTCTCTCCTATTTTTTAAGTTAGACCAAGGTATACAAGAATAGACTGACACAATCTCATAAATCAACTCTCATTTAAATGAGTAACAGTTTTTTTTTTTTTTCTCAGTATACATAATGTTTTATTATGAAATAATTCTTACAACTGATGGGCTAAAATGAGCAAGATACTTAGAGCTATGGTGCACTATTTTCAGCAAACAAAAACATAATAAAATTTTAATTTAACATTGACTTTAAAAAGAGGTAGTTATTAACAAATTGTACACCACATAAAATGAAGATACATCATTAAAAAAATTCACATGGCTGCTATGCAGTTCTAGAAAGCTGATAAATCAGATTGGATTTATGTCATTAATATCCAAACAATTCTGTAAAGAACATATGTTAATACATTTATTTTGAAATCCATCAAGAACCAGAAATATATTTAAAACAAAACTAAACCACATACTAGAAATTTTATGGGGAGAATTATGTGATACAGACACTACTATAGTCACTTTCATACTTAAAGAAAAGCTATGTAAAAAATTACCAAGTGTTGACAGAATCACAAAGTACCCTCTAAGTTTAAGCACACTTCTGTTTCTCTTGTTGCATGCCAGAAATTCATCCTGGTCACTTTTGATTACTGTAACAGAGTTCTTCGTTTCCTCGCTGCTGTGACTGCAACCATCCACTCAGTCCAGGCAGTTTCTATCTGGGAAACACTTTATTCTCTCTTTTGACAGCTGACAGTGGCTGAGGTACCCAGTCTCTCACTGTATTCATTTGTCAGACTCTTCAGTTAGGAAAACCTTGTTGGCATTTACAAAGTCATCTTGAGCTCAAGACAGCTTACAGCCTAGTAAAAATAAAAAGTATTCATTCACAGCATCCAAAACAAACAGCTATGTTCTTTGCTTGCTTGTTTTGATAAAAGATGCAGTTGAAGAAATAAAGGTAAGGTAGCAGTAAGACAGAATTGTCAACAGTGCTTCACTTCCTCTGCCCACCAGACATTTGTACATTTGACACTATTATGACAAGGTTTCTGTCTTTCTGCATTCCTTGTTTCTGAGGTTACATCTTAAGCAAGAATTCTTTCATATTTTAGCATCCAGGTTTTCTAAAAGATTTTTTTTTTTCAATTGATGTACTTCAGAGTGACTAGACGGTTTAAAACCTACTTGTTTCTTTCTTCTTTATTATCTTTATTAGAAGATATAGACTGATAACTCTTTTCACTGAAGTATGCAGGTCACTATCAATGGAGATCGAAATGTCTCTTTTTTTTATACTAGATCCTGGGACTTGACTGTGTCTTAAGAATGAGAGAAAAGCTTGCCTTTACTGGCTCAGGACATGGTTACACATGAACTTCAGCCAGTCTAGCCTGTGTATGTAGCAATCCTACCCTTTGCAGCCTTCAGCTGCATAGTTCAATCATTTCTGTTAGCCATGGTGCTCATATAATCATTTGATAAGACGTTTTGTGTAGATGTTCTGGCTGAAGACTAACATCTTCAAGGGAAGCCAGTTGATGTGATCTTTTTGGATTTCAGTAAAGCTTTCGATACGGTTTCTCATAGGATCCTACTGGACAAAATGTCCAGCATACAGCTAGATAAAAACATAATATGATGGGTGAACAATTGGCTGATGGGTAGGGTTCAAAGGATTATGCTAAATGGGGTTACATCAGGCTGGCGGCCAGTCACCAGTGGGGTTCCACAGGGCTCCATTCTAGGGCCAGTTCTTTTCAACGTTTTCATAAATGATTTGGATGTAGGACTAGAAGGTGTTTTGAGCAAATTTGCTGATGATATGTACTGGGTCTGGCCGGGATAGAGTTAACTTTCCCTGCAGCAGCCCTTGTAGCTAGAACAGCGCTGGTATCACACCACTGTTTTGGCTACTGCCCAGCAGTGCTGGCACAGCACCAAGGCTCTCTCCAGACCCCCAAAGCCAGTAGGTGGGGGTGGGCAAGAAGTGGGGAGGGGACATCACCAGGGCAGCTGACCTAAACCGACCAAAGGGATATTCCATACCATATGATGTCACACTCAGCAATAAAAGCTGGGAAAGGGAAGGAGAAGGG
>VXAA01001893.1:185584-219636 GCA_013399115.1 Anseranas semipalmata
AAAAAAGTTCTGACTATTCTGTTGTTCTTCTTTAAACCACTAAGATGCACAGGAACTACAGTCTTTGTATCCTATGGACGTTTCATTTGTTAAAAAGGAAAATGATGTCAAATTTAAAGAAGAATTCAGGTTCAACCTTATTTTGTAAAGAAAAGTCTAGTTACCAAAGTATATTATCAAAATGGTCTGGGGAAAAAATTTGTTATAGATTAAACTGCAGTATAAGAAATTCTGGAAATAAGCACACTAAATACCCACATCCTACACTGATTTAGTTTTCATTATAACTAAAATGCAAGACTAGAAATGCAGCGTTTGTACAGACCAGCTGTTTCTTTTTCCATGGCGCCTATATCCAACCAAACAGCAAAACAGGAAATTTAAAATTGATGCAGGGATTCTTATTTTTCAGCAAATGTTATTGTACTAAGAAATTTTTTGCTTGATTTGAAAATATAAATGCATTTATAAGAATCAAATACTTAGAATTATTTTTATTGATTATTTATTTTTGGAATTTCTCTGCCTGTCAATCATACTGTTCCAAACATAATTATTTGATACCATCAGGTATGTAGAAATATGAGATCTATATTTCACTGATAGCACACTGAAGTTGTTAAGAAACCTAAAAATTACATATTTAAATAAATTAAATTTCACATATCGCCTTAAATAATTAACTGTTTTTTTTTTTTTTTTTTTAAGTGATCTTAATTACACTGTGTGCCTTCTGTTACTTCTCTAGGACTTCTTTCTCACACATGAACATGTTGGAATGTGATCACTGAATAAGACAATTTTAGAACAGAACATATCCAAATATTCTTTATTTGTAGAAAAAATGTTGTATCATTATACTCTTTTCTTACTTGCAAGTTAGACGTGACAGAGGATCCAGCTTAAAAGCTTTTCACTGACATTCTGAGTTCTGTTTTCAGTTGTTGTACATCTTGAGTTACTTAACATAATCTCAAAATAGATCTCAGAATTTGGCTCCAAGTGATTTGTCATGACTTTATTGCTGAGATCCCAGAAATTTGAGGAGATCTGAGATGGAAGTGGAGTAACTAAAGGGTTTCAGCATCCTTTTTAGTATTCATCTGTGTTTATATACAGCTTTGAATTTTTTTTTTTTGAACATTACCTGTATGCAATGTCATTAACTGTAACAGGTCACTCACCGCAGATGCAGAAGAATATGTTCTACTAGACTGCAATACACTTAAAGTTAACAAGTGTGTCAAAATCCTAAGCAGGATATAACTACAATTGGATTCTTGATGATATGGTACAACCTGGATATAAGCAAAACAAGTCAGCATGGAGAAAATGCAAAGAAATAAAGTCTCTTTTTAGAGAATACAATAATTTTTCTATCCAGGTACCTAATTAAAATATTTTTGAATGATACTTCCTAGAAAGGCAGAGGGAAGATTTTTAATATCGAAACCTTATTGATTTGGACACAACAGAAAGAAGGATGATCATATATTAATGTAGTTTAATTAGACTACAACTACATTAATTTTTTATGGTTATATATTTCCAAGCATAATTGTTCCAGTGTGAGCTAAACTTAAGAGTCCTATAATCCCAGGTCTTGCAATTCTCCAGAGCCCTTAGGGTCACTAAGCTGCAGACTAGTTTATTTTGGATAAGCATGAATGAATTAGTCTACGGGGCTCATTGATTTCAAAGAATTCTCATTTTTGAGTTGTTACAGGTGTTTCTGTTGCATTTTTCTCTCTGCTATTCAACAGTTGCCAGGAACCTGGTACCAGTACAAGTTGTTTGGCAAGAAAGTTATGGTTCTATGTGATCAAGGAACTTACATATATTTCCTGCTGTGCGGAAGTGCCTCCAACGGCATTTAAGTCATACAAACAAATGTCTTGCTCTAATTGAGCCATAACCCATTCAGTGGACACAAGTAACTTAAGGAAAAGAGCAAAAAGGTGAAGTGTTATACATAGCCCAGGGAAGATCCATATAAGATACCTTTTTCACTACATACATGTTTACTAATATGCATTTTTGTGTTCCATTTGGCCTGAAAGTCCCCATTGAAAGACAGAGCCAAACTACTCCATATTAGTAGCATAATTTGATAGCTGTGTTGAGCTTTCTTATGTAGCTCCATTGATTCTTTTGTCAGTTGACTAGTTTATTCAAAGATAAGGCTGCCTATATCCTCATGTGTGTATTCTTTATTATTCAACACCTGTATCTATTTCATTATTTCATTATTATTAAATGTGAATTTACATTCCTGTGTGTATTGCCCTGTTCAAAATACCAAGAATAACAAGAAAGTATCAGGCTGATTTCAAGGAATCAGGTCCTTCGTTTGTACATATTTTTGTTATTTTTTACAACAGTTTAGGGAAGAAAAAAAAAAAAAGCAGAAACCTTTTTGCACTAATCTCTTTATTCCATTTCCTGGAGAGAATAAAAGTAACTTTCCTTACACAATTAAATACAAACAAAAAGATCAAAGAGAAGCATCTGATCCTCACCTTTATAAAGAATGAGTTCCCAATAGCTCAATATTTTCTTCCATTTTTTAGAGCTAACAGTTTGCAGTTTAACTGCTCACCAGCCTAGTTATCATAAGGGAAGGGCTGCTGATGAAGAAAGATTTGTCATGTTAATTCAAGTGCATCAAAATGCTGTTCTTACAAATAAAGAATTATTCTGGATCAACTAAAGACTATTCTTTTGTCTTTTTTTTTTTCATGCATTCATTCACTTCTTAAGTATGATAATAAGATCCTTAATATGATCTGATGTATTGTAGCAAGACAAAATGTTTGCTAATATGAGACAGAATTAACTCTGATCTTACTGTAGGAGGGAACATCAGGTCATATTAGATTTTTGTTTTAATTCCTGTATTGCAGTGGTTATGTACTCTGCTTCACTGATGATCAGATTAGTGTGAAAAGAAATATTTCTTTATTAAGAAGGTTGTTTTTCCACAAACTTATCATGATGCAAGAAAACCCAGTTTGTTATAAAATTCTGAAAAGACAAGCAGCTTTATGGAACAGTTCATATTTTCTACAAGAGTAAGCAAGGCACTCTCATAAAAAATTAATAAGCCATATGTTTTAACCAAAAGAAGAGTTTTGGACAAGACACATTTAATCGTTGTACCTTATATGAATTCTCTGTTTCTTGGAATATGTAAGTAAAATAAATAAATAAATAAATAAATAAATTACAACAGATCCGAATTCATAAAAATGTAAGTATAACTTGTTTATGATTTTGACAAACTTCAGAGAAGTCTAGAATGCACTTTCAAATAAACACATTTGCACATATAATATATACACTTAGGTAAAGCATAGTAGACATTTTTATTAATGCAAGTCATTTTCTCATATATTCAGAAAAGTACAAAATAAACAGATTTGTCAAAAAGAGAATAACACACTGGTCTCAAATGTATAAAATCACATAAATGATATGGCTTGGATAGAATATTTTAAAACAAGGATTGTGCTATTGTTACACATACCGCAATAGAGATTCAGATGCTAACCAGATCCTCCTTGCCATGCAAATACTGCTGTACATACTCTCATAGGAAGTAGTAGTTACAGCATCAGTATGCATTGGAGCAGAAGTTGTATGAGGGGATTATTGTAAATGTCCGTTTATAGAATTTTATTTTTTTAATTATAAAATTGAAGATCAAAATTAAAGTTGTACAGCTGTAATGCAAACCAATATGGTTGTCACATACATAAGAACAGTCTAAAAAACCAACCTATCTATCCCGTTCTTGTGTAAGGTATTACAATTATTACAAACACCAAGGTAGGGTAATATACCCCTAATACCAGCTTCTTAAAAATAATGTTTAAAGTCTTTGTTATGGAGACAGCAGCATTCACCTTCATATAAAAATCAGTACTGTGTAAATGAAGTCCAATATAAACCCACTACCATGTTACTTTCTCCAGCAGTTGTTTCTATAACAACAACCAAAAGATGATAGCATAGGTGCCATTATAAAGCCTTTTTTGAAAGCTCTCCTATACAAGAGGATTATACAGGCACAAGTAGTTTATTAAGACCTACTTTATGCTAGCAGGTTATCCGAATTTTCCTGAGTGCCAGGGACTATTCAAAATTTGCACTTAGACGTTCTCAGTTCATGTTGTGCCTAAAAGGTCTAAAGCTCAATAGAAAAAAGGAAGGTTGCTTGTCTGCTTGCTTTTCAAAGCCAGGAGAGTCACGTATGAAACAGCAAAAAATCACAGAATGGAAAAGCAGAAACTAGGAACTACAACAGAAACATGTAAGGACTAGGAGGAAAACTTAAGGATATGATTCCTTGATACTGAAAGGGGCAATACTAACTCCAGTTCCCTCCTAACACAGTAAATTAGTTATGTCTCCTTTACATTAGTGCTAGTGATCAAAAGGATGTGCACTCTAATAAATAGTTCAGACTAATAATCTTATTGAAAACTTCTCCTTTTCCTCCAATTATTTTTTGGTAGAATCATTGAACTCCATGATTACCACAGGACTCAACACCTATTAGTTTACACACAAGAGAAAAGCTGAGCCATCCCTTTAAAAGGATCAATTTAAAATGAACTGTGAAACTGCACCTACAGGAAAAAAAAGATGACTTTTCTTCATCTTAAAGGAAGCTATTAGGTGAGAGTTCCTGGCTTGCATAGCCTTGTTCATCAAGGCTTCCAACTGTGGAAGACATTTTAAGTATCACCTCTTCTAGTTGTTTAAATTACATGTTCAGTTCACTACAAATGACAATGGAACACTATTAAAAAGGGCTGACACACCCCTAAATTCTTCTTGGTAGATAAAACTTTTGATAATGACAGAAATGGATCTCCTGCGTATACCAAGCTAACGCAAGAGAAATTAAAAAGTGTGTGGGAAGACTGAGTGAATGAAAGCTGTTGTCAAAAATATCACAAACTAATAACACTTTTGATTTCAGCAAAGGTGACCTGAAAAAATGTATATGCAATAAAAATAATTAAATAAAAAAATCCTATTATCCTCATGGAGCATCATTCAGAAAGACAGGAAAACTTTAGCTCTGGGGAATCTGCTAGAACTTCTATACTTTTGTTACTGAAATGGTATGAATAAAATTTGCTATATTCACTGGTAATCTGCATTCTAATTGATTTGGTCATAAACTGTTTTAACTAAACATTACACACTTGTTCCAGTTGTTTAGATAAAAGATCAGACACAAACAAATTTGAACACATTTCAGAAACATTTAGCCTTTGTAGTCTCCTCTCTTATCACAGAATCACAGAATCACAGAATCGTTCAGGTTGGAAGAGACCTCCAAGATCACCTAGTCCAACCTCTGACCTAACTCTAACAAGGCCCACACTAAACCATATCTCTAAGATATCACTATTTAGAGTGATGAGATATGAACCATATCTCTAAGCTCAACATCTAAACGTCTTTTAAAGACCTCCAGGGATGGTGACTCAACCACTTCCCTGGGCAGCCCATTCCAATGCCTTATGTATCCATTGAGCCAACGCTTCCCAGAAAGAAGTGCTTTTCCAATAATTAAGCTCAATGTTTTGCTAAAATGTGGTTTCCAGTGTTCAAAAGTTCTCATTTTATTTTTCAAACACTTTGTAGCAGTATGCCTCAGGCTATAGAAGGACTGGTGAAATATTACCAAAAAATGTGATACACAATTATTTCAGTAAACAGTATTTGATCTTCCTACTGTTTAGAAGCTCAGCATCTACTGAACTGTAAATGTATTTTAAAAGCTTATGTTCATTGGTGCCTCTGTGCTAAGGAAGTAGTTAATGTAAAATCACAGGAGATTAATGCTATGCTGATCTTATCTTAGGTAGGTAGATACAACTGCAGCTTTACCTAAGTATTCCTGTACTTACTGTAGCAAATATAAATATTGCCAAACATAAAATTGTTTTGTATCTGTACTAACATTTGAAGAAATGAAAGGGATTTGAAGACTGACTGCTGTGTTCTTTCATTCAGGCCAGATGGTAGAGTTTGCTCATAGCTTTAAATAAGAAGTGATACAGATTCATATCCCTGCACCCAGAGAGGTGTTAAGTTAAAGTGTGTTAGATAACATGAAAATGATTTCTTCTATATTTTAGGCAACAAAATTCTCCACAAAATCAGGGAAGCCATTGCATAGTTGACACAGGTTTGAATTTACTGACTTTGTGAATGGTGTGTCAGAGTCAAGCCTGGGGAGGTTTCAGACACTGAAAGGCAGAAAATGCTAGCAACTAGTTTCTCAAATCAAACTGTTTTAATCTTGCATGAAGATTTCTCCTGCCTTGACCTATAGGTAATTTAAAGGAAGCTGTTTCACTATCAGCACTACATTTGAGAAACAGTTGTTGCCAACACCCCCATTCTAGTGCCTTTCACCAGCTTAATGTAAAAAGATTGTAGAATGGGCACTCATGTAAGCACCACTCTCATCTTTGAACCAAAGTTTAGTGGTGCCAGAAACTCTTAAATAAGACTGAAAAACTTTCCTGCGTGAATCCATCCTTCACTGGTTGTTTAAACTATAGTGCTTCTGGCACATATCAGAACAACAGACAAGAGATCACATAGCTGGTTTAATCAAGGAGCAAGCAAAGCACCTACAAACACTGCTTCCAAAGTTAGAGGAGAGCCTGACTGCTTGAATGATCTTCCTTGCTCAACCAGTGAGAGTACTTCCTAGATTAGCTTGCAGATATGACTACTGGTGAATACCTCTCTGAAGTTGTAAGGAAGAACATCTTTGCCAGGCTTTGGTTTCAGCTGACTTTCCCAGGAGTCTCTCAAGCATCCGTGCTGGATAGTTAAGCTTCATGGGCTGGGTTCTGAACCAATGGTTATCTAGAGAGTGCTGTAATACAGGTTAGAATTTAAAGCATGTGAACTGTATGTTCCAGATCAGATGGAATATATTGCAAGCAGTGTGTGTGGCAATGTCTTCCACACTGTACTAGATGGTCATAAGATTAACTTTATGGTTATATTTGCTATTGACTAGGGCTCTGTATGTGATAAAACATCCAGTATATTTTCTTATACTTATCTGTTCATGTCACTTTGCAGTTATGTCTGTGAGAACAGCAAAAAATAAATGTATTTGTATATAAAGATGATGGTGTTAAGTAAATATGTATAAGGCTTCAAATCAAATGAATCATACAGCATGGAGAGATCAGAAGTCCCTACACACCACAGACCAAGTTTGGACATTGAAAAGTAGAAATAGAATTGATTTTGTAGCAAAAAGCAGGAATGTGCTCAGATTCTTAGTCTACTGTTTGAAGAAATGTCAGTAATCATAAAATGGCTACAAGGGGGCAGAGCAAAGGTCCACTTAGCTAAACAGGTAAACAGGTCCACTCTTTCCAACAGTGAGCATAACAGATGCTTGCAAAATGATCATGAAGAGCAAGCTTAGAATATGCCTTCTACAGTACAGCTTCTCTGCCTATGGCAATCAACAGCAGGAGTGGCTGACATGCCAGACGGCTGTGCTGCCATCCAGCAAGACCTAGACAGGCTGGAGAGTTGGGCAGGGAGAAATTTAATGAAATACAACAAGGGCAAGTGTAGAGTCTTGCATCTGGGCAAGAACAACTCCAGGTACCAGTATAAGTTGGGGACTGACCTGTTGGAGAGCAGCACAGGGGAAAGGGACCTGGGGGACCTGGGGGACCTGGGGGACAGGAGGATGACCATGAGCCAGCACTGTGCCCTTGCGGCCAAGAAAGCCAATGGCATCCTGGGATGTATTAGAAGGGGTGTGGTTAGTAGGTCGCGAGAGGTTCTTCTCACTGACATCCAATGATAAGACAAGGGGCAATGGGTGCAAGCTGGAACATAGGAGGTTCCACTTAAATATGAGAAGAAACTTCTTCACGGTGAGGGTGACAGAACACTGGAACAGGAGAGGTTGTGGAGTCCTTGTGGAGTCTCCTTCTCTGGAGACATTCAAAACCCACTTGGACTGTTCCTGTGTGACCGGATCTAGGTGTTCCTGCTCCGGTAGGGGGATTGGTCTAGATGATCTTTCAAGGTCCCTTCCAATCCCTAACATTCTGTGATTCTGTGAATCTAACAATATGGTCCAATATTAACCCTATATATATATAAAGGTGTGCTTTTGGACAAATCACTGAACTTTTTTGCATTTTTCATCTCTCTTGTCCGTCAGCACTTGCTTATTCATTTAAAAATGCATTTGTACAGGACCTAGTACAATGCATCCTAATCTTAGTTGGGATCTGTGAATATCACTGTAATTTAAATGAATACTTTTCCGTACTAGTCAAGATCTAGCTTTATTGATTTTGCACAAAGCACACTAGAAATGTACGTTCAAAATTGCTAGCAAAGCAGATTGAACTTATCAGTGGATGTTTTAGGACAGACTCATTTTCTCCAGAAAATAAATATACATAATTCTGCATAACTTGCCAGGCTTTCTTTCACTTCAGATTTGTTTAAGTGTTTTTTACATGTGCACTTAAATCACATATCTAACAAACACTGTAAGAAATACATCTTTAACATGCTTGGGTTTTATTTGAGCAGTTATTATTCTATATTCTTTTGTAATTAAAAAAGCTCTAAGGTAAGAGCAAGCAGAACGTACTGCAAGTGGATTCAGAAAAGAAAGGACCTGTTCTGATATCAAGATGAAATTCAAACGTTTCATTGCAAGGTATGATTGAGATATGTGGTACCTAGAGTCAATTGTGGTAACAAATTTTGATTACAAGAGACTAAACAGCTGATGAGCTCAGTAGCAATTCTTACTGAAGCCAACTGTGATGCTGCGGTACAACATGCTAAAGGAACTGTGTATCCCTAAAACTTTTAATGTTTTCATAGGAATGATGCATTAAGAATGCTGCTGGCTGAACCATCCATTGACGGCACAGCTCATATAGATCACTTAGAGTCAATCTGGAGAATATTTATTTCCTGGAGAACAGAAATAAAACATTTTTCTTCTTTCTATTTCAATTAAAATACTCCAAGACAGAAAAAAATCTGATTATTTTCCCAGGAGACACAACTGCCAATTTGATCATTAGTCCTTCAGGTTTAGAATAGGTCCACTGATGGTTTTTTTTGTTTGTTTTTGTTTTTGTTTTGTTTTGTTTTGTTTTAATTTTCAGGGTAGCATAACTTAGTTTCAGTTTATTTTAAAGGAAGGAGCCCTATTCAAAAATAGGTACAATCATTCATTTTGTTCTATTACTTATTGGTGTTACACTGTGGAATTAGATGAAAGTCAAGCTCTGAGAAAGTTAGGCCTAACCAATTAATCTTTAAAAATGCTGGTAAGTTTGAAACTGAGTAATAAGAAAGCAGGTTATTGGTGTGATGTGATATTCCAGCCACTTCTTGTTACCTGTGTATTAATTAACCCTTTTTTGTCTAGCACTGTCATAGACTGGTGAGGTATGAGATGGCATATCTCCTTGTGATTAAGGAAGATAAGAAATAGTTTGTGTCCGAGAGATGCTGATATACTGATAGTTAAAGGCATTGTATCTTCTACATTAACAAAAAAACCACGATAGTAGAAGAAATAATAATATTAATATCTGTTGAATGTGTTATGCAGTTTCTCTCTTCCTCAAGAGTATCTAAAATTCTAACGCATTTACATTAATCATGTTAGTTTCAATAAATGTACAGAACCTGATGTTACAATTTTTTTTTTAAATGAAAACAATATGGCATAAATAAAACTTTGTTTTTTCCTCTTGAAATCTGTATCATTGTCCTAGTTCTTCAACATAACATATTTTCATGTACTAAGATAGTTATGCAGAGCTCTCCATCCTACTTTTTGAACACCTCCCACATGAACCAGGCAAATTAAAATTATGGTGATGTTCATTTTACATCAACGTTGTTTCATTATTAGACTTGCCCTTTTTGGCATCAATAATAAAATATTTTGATCAGGGAATGCAATTACAAATTCTCTATAGATCATGCATGTCCAGAATTATAGAGCTATAAAACTTTATTATATAATTTAACTTCTAAATTTATAATGCTTATGGGAGAAAAACTTCTTTTAAACTAAGGAAACTAAATCTTTTTACATATCATTAATGTTCTTGCTCCTGGTTTGAGAGAGATACTCAATATCGCAAAATACTTATTATAACCTTTTTTACTTTCTTATAACAACCCCAAATATTCATCTGTGGGGCTGATGTATTCTTTGCTTGATTTCTGATTGAAGGTAAGTTGCTTTTAAAGAGGTTTTTGAATAAAATATTCTCAGTTTACTATTATTATTAATATTATTATTATTACTTTTTCAGTGTCATGAATATCGGACAAAAACAAACAAACAAAATTTCTGACTGCAGTTAACATATGAAAGCAGAAAATTCACAGGAAAATTTTGTTTTGGAGTGCTGTCTTTCTTCATCTGTAAAACTAAATATGAGGAACATATTAAAAATTACACAGAGTATGAAGCACAGTTTTTCAATAAATCATAAAACAAGTGGTCAACAATAAGTGAAAACGCAGAACATGACAACTTTTAAAAGCTGAACCTGGTTGTTAGCCACTCTCTTCACTGAAAATGTTTTCTGGCATGTGTTTTTTAGTTTAAAATTTTCAAAGTTTTACTGTCTCACAGAATTTGCATATACCGTCAAGTTGCTGCATGTCAGTTTACAGGCAGTAACTGCCTATATATGCATTCTTAGTCCATCATAAGTCTGCAAGTCTGTGTAATAGACTTTTGAACACTACTCCCTGTCTGGTTTGATTTCTGATGTCCCTATTTGACCTTATATATTGTATCTCCTAATATACCTTAAAATTTGAATGTAATAGCTATTGTGTCTGATCTTTGACTGAGTTCATTTTTGACAGTTCCACATATGAGACAGCAAGATTTTAATTCATATTGTTTTACAGTTCAGCCTAACCAGTCTGGTAAGAGGAGAACTGAGAAACAGACAAAACTGAGCACTTCTACTGTCCCTGACTTCTGATCAGCTTGAAACCTGAAACTCACTCATTCCAGACTTAAAAACATGTTTGACATTTCCAGGTCATTCCCAGTCTACTAGTTAAAATACAGTAACACACTTTGAAAGTGTTTTTGGAAATAGTCTATGCAAAAATTCTTAGTCATATGCAAGGGCATGCTGTAGGGAAAACAAATTCATTTTGTCAGAGGCTAGTTTTTTAAAATATGTTGTTCATAAGCAAAGAATGGACTCAGACTATGAAAGATATTCTTCCTTTTATTCGAATTCTTTTCTGATTAAGGATGATTTATTCTTGTGCAGAAGCATTTGTGGATTATGTGTGGACAGATTTTGTTGGGTCAAAACACAGTATTTAGCTAAGGAAAACTTAAAGCATGTTTCTTATCAGAAACGGTCCTAAAATCCATCCATCTTATTTCTCTGGAATTTGTTACACAAGGAAAAGGAAAGATAACGCAATAATTTGAAAGAGAGAAAGATAAAAAGAAAAAATCAAAGGGTGCTAAAATACTACTTTTTTTTTTTTTTTTTACACAAAATTATCTGGTTACATTTAATTATTATTGTAAGAGATTCCTGACTCAAATCCATGATGCCAACTGTTCACTCATTTTCCTATCAGAGGTTGTTCCATCTCAGAGAGTGGCCACAAAAGTAACAGATTTTACATCCAGCAGATGACAGTAAAGAAATCTCCTGGATGTGTGTAAAGTAATATATCTGGAAGAGATGGTGACATCTTAAACTGCTGAGAAACAGAAACCTTTCCACTGGCTTCCTGTCCCTTCCAAGTAACTCAAGTTGTGTGGAAAGATGGATCCTTTACTTCCACGACTACGCTCTTCCTGAGGCTATTGAAACCTTTGGCTGGAGGACAGGATCTTGCAACTATTTTTAGTAATTACTGTTTGTTAAGAACCTCCTCTGAGGGAACTAAAGGACTAAACTCATATGCAGAAAGGTTAAGTGACAAACTAGAAAAGTTCATAGGAATCCGAGGACCATTATTAGTGTCAGGGATTTTTGGGGGTGGGATGGGATTTGTCTATAAAGAAAAAGGTTTTAATTCCTGCCCATTGTCTAACCTCTTTCAGTGCCTTCATTTTTGAAAGTAAGCTTTATAGCAAGTTTTGAAACAGTGGTTCTCTTGGATTCTTGTGACTGTACAGAAGAGAGAACTTATGTTCCTTGTAGGGGTGAGTACCTAAGTAGCCAGGTGTTTCTTTGGCTGAATTGCTTTACTGATCAAATTGCTTTATAGATCAAAATCTAAAGTACCTGGCTATACAAAGGATAACATATCTTTTAAAATGGTTAGGCATTTCTGTATGTTTTTTTTTTTTTTTGCTTTTTCTTTAGAAAGTATTTTGTCAATTCTCATACTGTATAGTCTAAGATTTCTTATCTTTTACAACGAATTCTAGTATGAAATTTAAAAATTGATAAAGACATATTACGCTTAATTAAAATGGAAAAGCATTCTGTTAAGGAAAGAATTTGAGAAGCACTACTTTAAAGCACTGAATTACTCAACAGTTCCTTGGGATTCTTAGTTCTAATATCATTATTTGCGTATTACATTAGAGAAGTGCATAGTAGTCCAAAGTACAAGTTTGATGTATTTTGTGCTTTCTGATTAAACAGCAAGAAGTAGTTTACTTAAAGTTACTTAAGTAAGCAGACAAAACAGACTAATAAAGAAGATATAATAAATACATAAATAGATCAGTAAATAAATAAATTAATAAGCCTTTTTGATCCAAGCTTTATAGGCAGAGATTGCGAAATGAGGTATTCTGTGCTCTAGATCTTGGTTTAAGTACTTTGGTTAGCATTGAAAAAAGCTTCCTCATTTTGCTTAGGATCTGCACCTAGGAAACTTGCCTTAAAGGCAAGCAATTACTTCATTTTACTCAAAAACTGAAAAGGAACAGTATTTTATTTTTAAACACAGCCACAAAATCTGTTACCAATATGTAAGAACAGGCTGCATCTAAGGTACTTCTCACAGAAAGAAGTATCTGTGTTTGTACATGTGTACATATGTTTGTGAGGGAAAGAACAGATAGTTCATAATTAAAATACTTAAAATAGGAGGACAGCATCCTGTATTTTAATTCTTGACAGCTGTGTAATTAATTCAGGTAAGAGGGCCGAAATGCAAAGGAAGGAATTTAACCTTTTCGTGCATACTATGGATGAATGGTGCCATCTTCTCCTCTGTATCTTGAACAAAAGCCAGGGTCGCCACAGTGGTTTTGTATAGAACAATAGATCTGGCTGAATACCAATATGCGGCATAAATGTGATAAAATTAAACTTCTCCAGATTTAGGTGAAAAATTATCTTTCTTCAAGACCCTAGCTGGGCTTAGAAATGAGAATGGTAATGAACAGATAGTAAGTACCTTTTGTTATGAAAGAAGAATAAGAAGTTTAAGTTAAAAACAAGTTCCTTGCTATGCTATAGCAAGATTTTTGGGGATCACAGTCTTGGGGTTAAATATCTGGGCCACAGTTTATTTGCTTAATCTTAAGTTTCTAGTGACATTCGAGATGTTCTTTGTATCTGACACATCTACAAGAACTAGCAGATATGACACAGGAACTGTGAGATGTCCCAGCTGGAGGCTGTATGTGTGGTTTTAGACATCCAAATTGGCTGATTAACACAGGCATCTAGTATCAATTTTCACGCCTAATGCTGTACTAAGCATGAAAATAATGCCCAAGTACTTACATATCTTTTGCATTTTATTTTTCTCATTTGCTCTGTCCCTAAATCTAAGGCCAATTACAAGTCCTCTAGCCAAAACAGTTGAAAATCATAATTCCACTTCCTGAATGTTGCTCAGGTAAGCATAAGACAGTTTTTCCTACTTTTCATTTTTTCTTGTTATGCTGTTGGCTACATGGGTTCCAGAGAAGTATCTCCTTGAGAGTACACAGGTAAGAGTTGTATTTTAAAAAAGTGGAGACAATAAATACAAAAGCACCATATATTGTTATTTCAAATTTGGCTAAGATAAAGGGAGACAGCCATAGCTTCTACTGAAAGCTACTATTAAATATTACAAAATATTTAACAATAAAATTGTATATCTGTACTTTCTTTGGAATCTCACTGAAAAGACTACCAGTATTTTTGATTTTCCCAATTGTTATTACTACAAATTGCAAATGAATCAAAAAGGCAACTGTCTTTGACAGAGCTGGGGTGGGGAGAACAAACAATAAAAAAAAACTGAAAACTCAATTGTCATACTCTTCACTACCAAACATTGCTTATCTGGAGTTCTTCTACACTTCACTGTAGATTAACATTATGCAACAGAACATAAAATGACAATATCTATAATTAGGGTCCAAGTAATACAAGTCTTGCTTTGTCCAAAGTAAATGATTTTAGTGGACACTGGATCTATTGAATATTGAAAAATATTATATTGTCTACAGACTGTTTTTATCAGGTCTGCAGATAATTAATTAAGCACAGATGTCTCACCAGAAAATTAAATTGAATGCATGTACAAATACATCTCAGAAAAGAAGAGTCAGGGAAGAGGATAAGGAATAAGAATTTGAAAGAGTATATCAAATGAAGAAATAATTTGGGATAGGGACTAATCATGTTCTGTATTACACAGACGCTCAGGGAGAGTATATGCATCTTCAAGGCAGGATGTGTGTCTAGTATTCAAACCGCTACTATGCAGTTCCACAGCTTCTAAGGAGAGCACATTCAGTTAATTCAGGTGAACCTTGTATGCTAAGAGGTACAGCATGTGCAAGCTGGAAACACTCAAGATTTTTCATTTTTCCTAGCTGTTGAAAATTTCCCAGTGACTTAAAGAAGGAAGTCCTACAGTGTTTTGAAGGAACATTCAGGCACCCATTTTTTCACCTAATTGTGCCACTTTATTTCTTTTCACACTGGAAGCCACACAATAGCCCAATGTTAATCAAGCTGCAGTTTGTGCTACAAACTGTACCACTGTGTGCATAGGGGGCACGTAGAACATCCAACCAGCTGATACTCCTTTAGCTCTGAGTCTCCTCCACAATCCTACCTGTTGTAGAATTTCATCAAAATAAAGGTAGAAGTTAAATGCAGAAATTAGCTTTCTCATTTAACTTTAATGAATCACAGATGAATCCATAATGTTAGAGACTCACAAATAGTTTTTGTGTATGTGTGTCTCAGAGAAGTCATAAATTCAGCATGCCTCTAGTATCCTTAGGATTAAATGAAGTCTAGTGAAAGACTGTTAGTGAAATGAAGTGGGACAAGGACTCCAAAACAATTATGACCTCCATCAGAGCATGTAGTTGTTACAGAGGTATTTCTTTCTGCCCTATGAGCACTGACCTAGAATTGTGGACACTGAGTATTATATCACTATGGACTGACTTAGATTCTAATTATACACACTTCAACTTTAAAGTACTGATGTTTCTGATAGACTACTACCAGAAATACAGCAACTAGCCGTACATTATAATATTAGTCATCACTTTCCTTGCATTTGGGGTTTTTAGAATCAGTTTAGGAGAGGAAGCTAATTAATTGCTTATTGCATTTTTTTGTTGTTTATCTATCAAAATTTATGTTTATTAATCAAATTTTTACTGTAGTTCTAAAGACTCATCTTTGTGCCTGCAAAGTTTTAAATATGGCTTAATATAAATGTATAAAGAATCTATATTAAAATGTTACATTCTAAGTGTTTTTTAGCTGTTAAAAATGCAAAACAAAAAATATAGTTCATTTGATAAGATAATTGCTTCATTATAAATATTTTAACATTTAAATCTCATTTTGTTCAAGGAAATTCTCCTATTTATAGGTTTGAACATGTAAATTTCCCTTAAAGTAGTAGCAGTAGAAAATTCAGGGATGTGGTGTTTTTACTCTGCTGGGCAGTTGAACTCCACCACAACCGCTCTCTCACTCCCCCTCCTCAAAGAAAAAGGGGGAGAAATGTGATGGAAAGGGCTCAAGGGTTGAGATAAGGACAGAGAGATCACTCACCAACTATTGTCACAGGCAAACCAAACTCACCATAGGGAGATTAATATAATTTCTTACCTATCACTAGCAGACTAGAACAGTGAGAAGCTACAAGCAAACTAAAAACACCTTCCCCCATCCACTCCCTTCTACCTCCTCCCCCTGAGCGGCGCAGGGGAACGGGGAATGTGGGCTGCGGTCACTCCCTAACGCTGCGTCTCCGCTGATCGTTCACGGTCACTCTCTGCCCCTGCTCCAGCATGGGGTCCCTCCCACGGGATGCCGTCCTTCCTGAACTGATCTTATGTGGGTTTCCCGCAGGCTGCAGCTCTTCAGGAACTGCTCCCATATGGGTCCGTACCACGGGGTTCATTCCTCATGACCAAACTGCTCCAACATGGCTCCTCCATGGAAGCAGGAAGCAGCTCCCGCCAGATCACCTGCTCCTGCGTGGGCTTCTCTCTATGGGCTGCAGCTCCGGCCTGGGGCCTGATCCTGCGGGGGCTCCCATGGGCCGCAGCCTCCTTCAGGCCACATCCACCTGCTCCATGGGGGCTTCTCCACGGGGTGCAGCGTGGAGATCTGCTCCATGTGGTACCCATGGGCTGCAGGGGGACGGCCTGCTCCACCATGGGCCTTTGCACAGGCCACAGGGGAACTGGCAGCTTCTGGGCTCTTCTCACAGAGGCCACCCTTGTAGCCTCCCTGCTACCAAACCCTTGCCACATAAACCCAATACAAGGGAAAATATGTGATTCTATATGAACAGTACCATTAATGACTCATTACTGCTTTTACTGGACCAGTTCTTATATCACAGACTGACTACTTTTGCCAGTTGGGTTTGCTTAACTGTCATGCTTTCCTAGCCAAAGGCACAAAACATTGAAAGTCAGTTACTGAAGGTATTGGCAGCTTTACTGATTATAATATGTGTGAGAAACTAGCAGACCAAATGCACTCTTAATGATAATGAAGCTGGTATTGCAAAGGGAATTTAGGGTGGTAGTTTCATTGTATTTTTTTGTTGTTGTTTTGTTTTTTAATTCTTCCATTTTAAGCAGTGATAACCACAGTTAACCACAAGGCAAAATTAGCATGCCATTCTTTGCAACCAAGTTATCCAAGACATGGGCAACATTGGTTAATTTGAAAATATAAATTACCTTACAATACATAACGTGAAGAAAATTCATTTTCTAAACACTTCAAAATATTTACTGGAATGGGAAAGGTGTAGATAATTATTATTTGGATATAAACAAAAAAATATATAAATGGAAAAAGAAGAACCATATAAAATACAGATATGAAATGGCTGCAGAGTACATATCATTCTGAAATGACAAATGCAAAGACCCTCAGCCACTGTCAATATCTATGTTGCAGTGAAATTAGTGGATTTATGGCAAGGTCTACCCCATAGAAATGTGCATCATCCACCTGTTCTGAATATTGCCGATGCTTCCAAATAGTTGTTCAGCATCTAACCTAGAATGAGAAAGATGTTAAGCTTCTTTTGAAACTTGAGATGTTTGGAAAGCAGAAATTTCCATTGCATTGGAAAATGAAATTTTGCTTCTCATTTTTGATCCCAGCTATGAGAATGTTTTAAGTTGGAAAACAATGAGAATAATCTCAAAAAGAGACATATTTTACCATAATTAAAATTAAACTTTTCAAACTTTTTTTCATTTTGATCTATAATTAAAGGCATTAGAACTTTTGAAGTTAGCTTCTAGTATGTTAGCCACTACAGGTGGAAAAGGGTAAAGAATGCACAAAAAAAAGCTGTACTTTGTCATTAGGATGAGGCAGGAGTGGAAGGACCAAAAAGCAAGAGAAAAGAAAGGCAAGGCAAGGAGTGGAAGTATTTATGAAGGAAGACAGACATTGTTTCCTGACTTTGAAACAGACAATCACATGCACTTAAGGGCAGAGGTTGTCATTACAGATGTTTTTGGTCTCATGCCTCGAACAGCACATGGATCTGCTAGCACATGCATGATACCCAGAGTATAACATGGATTGGCTTTGCTTAAGTCCTGCTTTATAAGAAAAAAACAGGAAGATTAAATGAGAAATAAGTTAATGCTAAAATCACATATACAGAAAAAAAAAAAAAAAAAAAGGAAAAATGTAATTATGTTTGTTCTGTTTCTTTCTGTTCTCCGGGACTTGAGACACTGTATAAAATATTATGGACCTCTGAAAGTTATACTCAATCCATACCTGTCCTTGGTTTAAAGTGTACTCTGATTTCCACTGTTTTTGCCTGTGCTTCTCCCCATGTCAAGCTTGTCCCCATGTCCCTGATCTCGGAGTCAATGCTAGCTTTTTCTACTATGCAAAATGCAGATACATTTTTCAGTATATCTGACATGGTTGGGACCACGAAAAAAGTATTTGTTTTCAATGTGTTTGTTTGTTTGTTTGTTTAGGTAAATGAGACAGAGAGGTCTGCTCCTGTATTTCTTTGAAATGCTGCCACTGTTTTTTTTCAGTCAATTTCAACTACATAGGGGGTAGAGGTCTTAAATAAAGGAAGTTTCTACATGTCGTATGGAAAAAAAAAAAGAAGCTGGCTGAAGAAGAGATAATGAAATGGGTGATCCTTGGAGACACAGAGTTACAGGAATAACTTAGGTCCATTCTGAATCACAACAGCCAAACATTATGAACACATTGTCAAGGGTTCAGCATAATCCACTCAAAACATATTGTCACAAATACAACTGAACAACTTGATTATATCATTAAATAAAGAAGAAGGAACTGTGTTTGCTCAAATATCATATCCCAAATGCAATCTCATTATTGCTCACCTAGCTTTTGTGTTCTTTGTTTTTATTAAGACCTTAATCTGGATGAATAAAAACTTTTCTATTTCTGTGGACATATACACCGGCTCTTTATGTCTTCATGTCTGTACTGTCTATCTTTCTATGACATGTCTGTGTGTCTGTGTCATGTTGAAAACATCATGGCATTCAATATTTAAGAGAACAGAGTATGGACACCTCCCAGTGTTAAAAGGGTACAGGTTAATTGAATCAGAGCATGTAACTCCTTGCCACCTTCTTCCCTTTTTACCTATTGGGGAAAAATAAAAATGGGTGAGGAAGAAGACACTGAGGACCCATTGTTCTCTTCCCCTTTACTTACATCAAGTGCATTATCTGCTTTAATACAGTAATTTTAGTACATATTCAGTACAATATTTAGTACATATATAGCTTTTGCACATTAACTGCTATAGTGCTGCCTCACAGAGATGACAATGGTGCTGTTCTTTCTCAGAGAATCATGGGCAAATGATTCCAGCCAACATGTGCACTATTGGATGCTGCCTACTTTCTCCTACAGGAGGAAGACAAGGGAAGCTAGACTATTTTCAGTGGGGAAGCAGTGAGAGGAGTTGATGCCATGTTGCGTTATGTGAATACTATAAAAGAAATCATAGATTACTCTTCTGATGGGGAAGAGATATTATATAGTTTAAAAAGCAGATTAAACAGAGCTAAAAGGGGATTGAGTGACTCTGTTTTGTTCCACTGTTATTTTGTTCCATTTTGTTAATAAGGCAAGTTCACAGCTGTGCAGTCACAGCCCTAGTTTCAACCCCTCTGACTCCGTTAAGTCACACAAAGACATCACTCAAATCCATCAGAACAGAGTCTTCACAATCAAAGCAGCTAAAGTAGCCTCACAATCAAACCAGTCCTTGAAAGAAAATACAGACCACATGAGATCGTCTGGACAAGCCTACACATAACATGGTTTGAAATGAAATTGTATCAAAATGCACAAAATGAGTTGAAGTAAAATGCTCAGTTACATTTTTAATGAGTTCTGTTCTGTTTCTAAATTTCACATCAGTTTTTCCGTTTTCTTTTAGCAGATGGAATTCTCCTTAAATATTTTGATTACGGTGAGACTGATTTTCTGAGAGAAAAAATAGTCCATCAGAAATATTTACACCCAACAGTTTTGACATTATTTGAAGGTATTTTACTATCATTATTAAAGACTGAAATGTAATAGTATTGTAAGCTTGAAACTTCATTAACAGCAATAGAATAATTTAGCATACACAAACAATAGATCTGGTTCTTATATGTCTTGATTTTATGAAATGTACATGCCCATAAATATTATAGGAAGACACTTCAAACTGGCTCAATAGTAGTTCAAAAGCTGCTGTACAGGGTTGTCAGAGTTCCCCAGAGAAACCAATCTATTACCAGTTGCTGATTGCTGGATCTGGCAAGTAATATTACAGGTATATAATGCTGATTACTTGGAAGTAATTGATTACAGATTACTTTTTCTTTGCTCAGTACCGCTGTTACCATGCTGGCTACTATGACTAATACAGTAATATTGCACACAATCAAGACAGGAGTAGTAAGATTGCCAAGAAAAGTAACAGAGAGTAATTAGGGTTGCTTTTTCACATGAGAACAGACAACATCTTAGAACAGTATTTTTAAAAATCATTTCACTTACTATCGTCTGTTCTTTCAAAAATCCTGCAAGTGTTAGTCTGCCTTCTTCATCTCTACTACTCTGTGCTTTGGAAGGATTAGTCTTTTAAAATCTAGTAATTTTGGTGCCCTATTAGACAAGCATATCCTATGTATTCATTCTTTTTTGATCTGTCCTAACTTATACAGTCTTTTCTGCTATTTTTATCTCTCACGTCTGTCATATTTATCAATCCTCCAGAACTGGGTCTAGCCGTATTGAAGAAGGGAGTTGTGTGAATCGACATAGTGCAGCTTCTCCCTTCTGAAGTGACATGGAGCATGTGATGCTCTGTGCAGCACTGATTACAGAACCACAATATCCTGAATCACCTCCACTTTATTATTTATTATTTCTTAAGATTATTATGTCTTCTGTATCACCTCAATTGTAACTCTTCTCTCCCTACTGTGCATTGGTAGATGTCTGTATAATCATGTGATCTTCTGACCTGAAAATGCTTTTTGTTGAAAGATCTTGTGCTAAATGAACAAAAGATGGCCTGATCTTAATTTATGTGAATGATCACAGTAAGTTATGAATGAGGATTGAGGAGTTGCTGACTCCTGATGAAATTGCTAACTGAAAAAGGCAAGCCAGATGGCCCAATGACGCGTCAGTTCTATTGATTTTGGCTTGCTGACTTCTAAATGATTCATCTCTGTCACCTATAGAGATCTCTTTGCATTGTCAATACTAATGTATCACATAAAGAGATAGCAATATAGGATTATGAAGACTGAAATAGATAGACCAAACTACATACCTTCCTTCAGCACAAGCTGGGTCTATGTTATATATAGACTCAGAGAACAGTCTACTCAGAGCCTATTACTTGTACAGGTTCAGACATGCTTTTTCTGATTCTGTTCAAGAGCATCAGTTCACAGGGACCTCTGTCTAGCCTTCATCTTTATTTCAGAACTGTATCATAATGATTTTTACAAAAGACCTGATAATACTATGCTGGAAAATTTATGTAGATCAAGAACCCCACCCTCACCCCCACCACCTTAATGTATATCTGTCTTTTCTGTATCACCTGCAAAGAACCTGTTCACACTCTGTATATTCACTCAAATTTAAGGACTTCCCTAGGAGTCCAACATAAGGCATGTAAATCTGTCTCATACCCTTCCTGGCTGGTGAAAGACATTGAAATGTACCGCTAACTTTGAGCTTAAACTACAACTTATTTCAAGAATAATTTCAATAACTTTACTAAGGTGATTCTGATATTGAAAAGAGAATTAAATCTAAATACAATTTAACTGTTTATATTTCTGGTGAGGCAAAATGAAGATTCAACTAATAATGGCAGCTTACTTTAGAAAATAAGAATTACAGAAATAAAGATAGAAGCTTTCCGAGTATGATATTTTAGTTCTTCTGAAGTAGAGAAAAGGGAGAAATCCAGTGTTACTTGTCAGATTTTTAAAAAGCAATCTTAATTAACATGCAGTAACTAAGTTAACATAGTTTTTATAGTACATTACAAGCTGTCAATGTCCTCTGATTTGTGTTTCATTTATTTGTTTATTTAGTAAATTCTTTTAAAAGACATTTATTTAAAAAGACTCAGGAATTGCTTAAAATATATTCAGCTTTGGCATGTGGAAAATGTATCTTTTTTAACAAAGCAAGTACTTGAAAAGAAGTCTTCATTGTATCTTACATTTGCTGCAGAGGAGACTTGCTTTTTTAATAGGCTTTTTTTCTTTTAATATGTGCTCATTTAGCTGGACTATACTTTCCTTTAGTGCATCATAAAGCACACATGGTAATAGAATTTGTCAAGATAGCATAAACATTTTTTTCTTAATGTTAACTATGAATTGGTAGCAAATTCATGCAGTAAAACTTCTTTTTCTTGTGACTTCATTTCAGTGCTATATAAAGAAATGTCTTTGAATGTGCTATTAGCTTTGCATTTCATTCTGCATGATAGATTCAGTTGAGGCCACTATAGTAGTGTGCTAAAAAAAGAAAAGCAATAAATGTCAATAGTAATAGTTTACCACAGAATGGAACGATTGCTAGAGAAAAAAGCAATGTGCAGATTGTACAGATAATACAGATAGCAATAGGTATTGGGTTTGGACACAGATGATGGTTAATATTTTTGACATTGTTTTCATTAATCACTGTGATAGCAAAATCAGTTTGTTGCTGTAGTGACACATTATAATGTATCTGTGTTAAGGATAAGTAGGTGTTATAAGGTTCATTTTATGTAGAAGTACAAATTCAGGGCAGGGTAGTCAAAGTTAGTATATAGTATTACACCCATGCATTAAAGAATTAAGCAAGTTATATTTAACATGGGAAAGAATGTCTGTGAATTGCAATACCTGATTGATCAGAGTCAATAGTATCTTTTAAGAAAAGTCTTCAGGAAGGGGAATGAAGCAGCATAACAAGAAATAAGAATTTTGCAGAGCTAAGGCAGAGGTCAACAATGATATTGCTAAGGGCTAGTCCAGTGAGAGCCAAAATGTGAGGGCTGGAACAAAAAGGAGAGGATAACCTCTCCAATTGATGGTATAGCTACTGTTGTTCAGACTTCAAGACAGAGCTAGAAATTATTTTTTTTCCTTTGTATGACAATTCTATTGCCTTTGATGGGTCTTCCTGACCTATGAACCTCATGCGTTGTGTGTTGCAACTGAATTTGTACATCACTTAGGGATTGTTGGGATGTCAGTGTTTAGAAGAGTGACAAATCGGTTTTAAACTTTAAAATAAAACTTTCCTAGACTGACATTCATTAACAACATACCATATTATAAAAGGAGCTCTTACATATTTTTTATCATTATCACTACTTATTCCAAACAGTTCATAATAATCACATCCTGAATTAGCTGTATGCCACAGTATGCATAGCTAATGGCTACAGCCCTTTATGAGTCTTAGTCATCAAGGTCAAGGTAGTCAGCCTTGAGAGCCTGTTGTTAAGAGAAGCTGGAAATGCACTAGTACTCTGTTTTTAACTCTCTCCTCCTCCTCAAATTTGGTATCTTTTCCTTTGGTTAAGCTTCTAGAGAATTGCTCACCCTTGGCCTCCCCTCCCTCTAGACTATGCACTCTGCAACACTGAGGCAGGGCTACTTCCTCAGGCCACTGTATGTACCTTATCCTACAGTTTTGCTCTTTGCGTTTTTTTTTTGTTTTTTTTTTTTTTTTTTTTGGGGGGGGGGGGGTATTTTTTTGTTAGTTTGTTTGTTTTCCTTTGCTTAGCTGCTGCTCCTTTTCTAAAAGCAAAAGTTGTCCACTCCCAGCCCTCAAGGTTGTGTTTTCTCAGTGATCAGTAATTGACCGTCAGTGAATTGTTTACAGATCTGGGGCCTCTGCTTTCAACTTGTGCTTGTATTTTCAAGCCTTTGCTGTTAGCCCATGATAAAACTGTACATCACAAGAAGAGACACCTGGAATGAAGGTCTGGTTCACACAGCAAATTCTCATAGCAAGTTGATAACCTAACAGGTTATTAACAGTCCTAACAGGTCAGGACTTGAGCCTTGCACATAAGGCACAGTTACCATGGGGCCTCTGTCCTCCAACAAGCAATGGAAATTCTATTTTTACTGGAGCATTAGGTATAAAAACATTTATACAATTATAATATACTAGTGCACTTAGGGTTTAAGTTCAAAACAAGCTAGTATTAAAGTCTGTTTAATGTGCTTCTACTTTTACAGATGCAAAAGTTCTCTGCTTTAGCTATACATGTTTGAACTTCCCAAGCACCATCCAGTTACTGCTTACAATGTCTGTGGCAATTTCTTTGGAAGCATAGTATGAGTTCTTCATTAGTCTATATATTACAATCAAAAGATCTTTGGATACTTAAATAGACAGTTGTGATTCGAAGACTGTCCTACAGCCATCCAGCCCAAGCCAGGGGAATTCCCTGAGCACTTGAAATTCTTTGTAGTGCTAATGCCTAGAATTGTACTGGTGAAGAAGCTAGAGGTCCAGGTGCTGCATAAACCACTTGAGTGTTTAAACAATAGTCAGATTAGTCTGTTCCAAGGCCTGATCCATTAGGAATGTGTATTTACCATCATATTGGTACACTCCTGTTTGAAACCAGGGGTCCACTGCCCTGACTATTCATATTGCATATACATTAGTTCAAAGGTAGAACCTGTTCTGGAATAAACTAACCAATATAATTTGCTTATTATCACAGTGCATGGGTGTATTATTATGATTTCCAAGAAATATGAGCAGGAAATGTATCAACTAGTTGTGCTTTAATACTTTTTTGATAAAAGGAGTATTATATTAAATCATACTATTCATAGGATATTTACATACAGGGTTATATCACATGTTCTAGATGCAACATAGAATCACTGAATCTGTTATGATAAGGACAATGACTATCCTATGTCTTATGGAAGAAGTAATTTAGTTGTGTCATCATGCAGTCCATTTAAACAATGAACATTTAATCTGAATCTATCTAGTAAAAGTCACCACATTATCAAAGGAGACTTTTACTTTCACTACTAGCTTTCACCAAAATTTGAAAGAAAGATATGATTCATTCATCTCAGAATTATGTCAATATTCTAATTCTTGCTGTTTAAAGGGAAAAAGAAACACACAGAGAAAAAAAAACAACAGTAGAACAGTTGAAAGCATTCCAGCAGCAAATGTCACACAGAAGTGAAGTACAATAATGAAAGCACTTTGTAAAATGTACCACCACAGGAAAAAGGAAATAGCTTTTATGTTTACAGTGTTTATGTATCTCTGCTTGCATCTAGTCTCCAGTAATATATTTCTCCAAATCCTCAGTTTATATGCCTTGCTTTTTCATCTGGTGACAAGCTTTACGCTTTCTTAGAATCCTATCTCACTTATGGAGATTTGACATCTGTAGGAGACCATGTAATAAAAGTCTGAATAGTTTGTTACAAATATGCTCTCTTTCCATGGACAGAAAATGTGGGTTTCTTTTAGCCACAGTTTACTAATTTCCATTTACTTTCTTCATATACTTTCACACATTACAGATATTATTGATTAATACTCAAGCCTGAAAGAAGCCCATGTGTAGTCTTCAGTAACATAAAAATCAAAAATATATAACATTTTAGATTTTTCTTCCAAGGCTTCAAAGCAATTTGAGATTTCCCTTATACTTGGGGCTGTTCCTGCATGTTGTCATTATGTGCAATTGATGAACATTGGAGGGAAATTCAAGACATGAAAAGACATATTAAATGATAGTATTACATTAATTCTGTTAGTAGTTATTGAGAAATTAAAGTAACAAAACATGTCTTCTTAAAGATTTATACCTCAGAGTTGATCTCTTATTCTGATTCTTTGAAATCTACTCAATTCTCCATTCAGTTTTCCCTTGTGGTGAGATCCAGTGATCAAGTTCACTCCCTTGCTCTGGGTTATTCAGAAGTATAAATATGGCTTAAAAAAATCCCTTCTAATATCATTACATTTGTTTCTATCAGAACTAAGTCAACACAGACTGAAATCAGTGTGGCTATGCCATTTGTGTACCAGTTAAGGGTGGGTTTGTCTTGTTTTCCACAGTATGCTGTGTTCAATATAGTACAAATACTGGTAATTAAATCAAGCAAAACATACCATATGATATATACATGTGGAAGGGTATGTCAAACTAATAGTGGTAGTTTCATTACAGTATACTCACAAAAGCTGATGAAGTGATAAGCTATGCTGATCTAATGGCATCTTATCACTGGACAAAGAAGCCTTTGCTTTGTGGCATCTTTTTACCCTTCCTGTTTCCACATAACTACTTATGTTGTACTAAAATGAGAGCAGAACAGATCTCTTCCATGAACTGATTTAAATCAATATCTTTCCCCTCCCTCTCCCCCCACAATGGTGAAAATGTAAGGTTACATTGATACATCTCAGTCTATGTTTATGTATATAATCATGCGTTCCACTGAGTCAATGAGTTACCTAGTAATGGTATAAAGAAGAGAAAGACAATATACTGTGAGAACTAGGGCAAGAAGAAGGAAGGAGTGGGAGTAGAGGGCACAGTAGCAAGAGGGATCAAGACCTCTTCTTTGATGGGAGAGTGGCTCAACCATGCTTGTCATTTTCAGCCTCAAGTTGAAAGCTCAAATGTCATCTTTAGCTCACTGTATTCTGTTTAATAAAGAAAAACACCTCATGGTGTTCCTGTTTCCTGAGTTTTCATTAACAGGTGTGCATTACAATAACTTGCACACTTCACACAGGAAGATACTCTTTTGCATATTCCACTGAGATATTCTATTACTCATCTGCCACAGTGTTTTGGGGTATGACACAGAAGGTACTATTTGAAAATGACCCAAGTATTTTGGGTACTTGGGCTGTCTTTTTTATAGGTTATGACAGGATAGATGTCTCTAACTATATAGGCATTTTAATTAACTGTTGTTAAATAAAATGAATAAATATCCGTTAGTTCCAGGGTGATAAATATGCTCCCATGCTTTACAGCATAGGTTATTTTATCATGAAGAACAACTAAATCCTCCTCTAGGAGTTGCTTCTGTTTTCTTTTTTCTGTTTTGTTCTAAAGATTCTAACCCTAGATGACCTGAATGATCGGTTTTCATGAAGCACTTTCTGTGTGAGGAGAGACTAAGCAGATTTCACACATAAGAATAAGAATTGACTGAGAGGAAGTATGATCTGAAAAATCATGAGTGAATGGAGAGGGACTATTATCTGTAAAACCATGAATAGATGCAGACAGTCTAGGTTAACTTTAATATGAACGAGTATTACACTCTTTCTATTCTCCTCTGGGAAAATTAATGATGAAAAGGTACAGTTAATTGATACATTTCAGTCTATATTTATGTACATAATCATGTACAGTTTTAGATCAAGGCACCTAAGTTAATAAATCTGTTTTCTGGATCTCAAAGAAGGTAAACTGCAGCTATACCCAAAGTGACTGAAAATGCAGAACTAGAAATATATTCAGGTCTTCCTATGACCCAACCTCTGGACCATTTTTTCTTCAGTTTCTTTTGAGTCCCTCATCTGAAACAGGTGCTGCGCAGGCAAGGGTAGAATTCCTGGGTATGTCACAGCTTGAGTCATTGTGCTGTATAGGTTGACCAAAGCCCCACCATGGTGCTAGACACCACCTGGAGCATGAGCTCCAGGTGTACAGGGAAGAGCCACCTCCTTGGGGTGTACTTGGACTCACTGCCAGCTGCCTGTGGACCAATAGCCCAGCCACCACTGGGGTCACCCCTGATGCCAACTGCCAGGGAAGGTGAGATTCAACCCAGCACCGCCTGAGTGGGGTGAGGACATCCCAAGGAAACCCATAATGGAGGGGTGGCTCACAAGACATTGGAGATAGCAGTAAGTCATGCATCCGTGTTATCTGGAGAAAGGCCTTAAAGAATCAGTTGATGGTAACTACCTACATCTAGCTGCAGTAGAGAGGCAAATAAACTTTTTCTGTCTTCTCTTTAACATCTCCCCCTCCAGTTTTCACTTGATTTGCATTTCCTTTGAGTGATTGCTTAGTTAGGCCCAGAAACTGGAAGAAATGCTGGATGCTTTTTTGCTGGTGTGTCACAAATTCCAAATCTTCCAGTGAAACACTTTGATTTCGAAAAGAAGACCTTGTGTGATCACGGCACTTGCCTTTTGTCATTGTCCTGCTATTTTCTCCCTCACATTTCGATGTAGCCTGGTGATAGAAAGAAGGGGTAACATCACAATGAACCCACTACAGTGCAAGCTCCTTAGCATTTTTTTTAAATATAGTTTTATTGTTGTAATCCAAGGTATTTCAGTTATAAAGCAGTTAAAATATCTCATATGATCTCATGACCCTGCGGTTTAGTGATCTGTTGGTATGCTCTTGATTAGCAGCTGTTGAAGCTTTTAAATGTCTGTCGCTTCCCAGAAGTCTTTGACTGGCTTTCCAGGTCCTTGAAGACAAATGAGAATCTCCAACAAATCAAAAGCAATAAATCATTGGGCTTTCTGCTGATTGTGGATCATGTCTTCTACTCATTGAGTTGGTTGTCAGCTAATATCCTACTAAAACATCTAATGTCTCTCAAGGGGGGTTCTATAAAAAGTGTGGAGGAAAAAAATAGGTCTGCTGAGGGAAAACAAAGAGAAAAAATCAATGGTATGAAATCAGTAAGAAATTTATATTTCATGCGTACATGTTTCCATTGAGAAACTTTTTTTTTTAATCATGACTAAATTAGAATAATTTTACTTTGTTTGCTAATACTAATTAATTGAATTACAACCACTAATTGAAATGAAAATTATTTATTTTACATTAAAACAGGCTTTTATATTGTCAGACACTACTTAATCTCCTGAAGTGAATGCAAGTTAAAGCCCCAGATGTAAACGTATTCCAGTATTTAAAAATGTATGAAAGATTAGGTGCAGCTTTTAAGGATTTCCTGGTATTACTTAAATTCCAGACAGTGTCTGGCTGCTGAGCTTTTTCATGTACAATAAACCTATTGTACTGATAGACAAACAAAAGTAATGTGTTCCGAAACAGGTGTTAATATTTGGCAAAAGATATGGATGA
Source organism: Anseranas semipalmata (assembly GCA_013399115.1). Taxonomy (NCBI): domain Eukaryota; kingdom Metazoa; phylum Chordata; class Aves; order Anseriformes; family Anseranatidae; genus Anseranas; species Anseranas semipalmata. The sequence continues at coordinate 214,766 of VXAA01001893.1, forward strand.
GGTAAATATGCTTTGCTGTTAATGAATAATGTATTATTGAATGGTGTTTTTTTCAGATGTCTATCATTTGAAATATGTCAAGGAAATTTTTAGGTGTAAAAGTGAATATTGGAAAGCAGCTGATAAGGAACATGAAAATGAATAATACGCATTTAATTATTTTTACATATTGAAAAATATTTTGAAAATTGAAATATTCAAACTGTAGATTTTTTTTCTACATATTTAAAAGAGGACTGAGTATTCATGGACTTTCTGTTAGTGTCTGTACACTTACTAAATAGATACTATTTAGATACTAAATCCTGTATCACATAATATAGTTTAAAATGGGACCTTCTCTCATTTACCTCCTTCTTAAAGAGTGGTGTTCACCTCTGGCTGGCTGTGCCATTGATCTCAAAGGAATGGGGACACGTATTTTAGCTGTTAACATTCAGAAGTTTTAAAGAAAACTAATTAAGTATTTAATTGTGTCAGTCTTGACAGTGTTTTTCTTTCATTTATTACTTTTTATTGTTACTATGATGATTATTATGATTATTATTTATGAAGGGTATGATAGGAAAAGAAAAGATAAAGATTTTTATTTTGTATGTTTACTGCATTCAATGTTTTTTCAGGTCTCCCCTGAATTTAAGAATTTGATTGACTGCTGTTCTTTCTAATTGTGTGTGGGCATGGTCATAGACATTTTTATCTCCATTCTGTCTCTTGCACCATTTTGTCTGCTCAGTAAGGCGAAGAGATTACCCATCTTTACAAGTTAGAGTCAAAGAATTTATGTGTCAAGGTATAAGGTCTCCTTATGTTGCTGGTGTTTTCAAACTGCATGTTAATGACTATTTGACCTATGAGATATTGAACTGTTTATCTCCTAGTTATGTTTTGTAGTTCTAGGTATCAGTTAATTTGTTTACTTATATTTTTTAAAGACCAGTATCATCTCAGAGGACTCATTCAGGGTTATAATAAAGTACGCAAAAAGGAGTTGCAAGTTCTAAACCAGTTTTTGCCGTATTAGAGAAAATATTTATCTACCTGGACTTGAGCAAAGCCTTTGATGTGGTCCCTCACCACATTCTTCTCTCTAAATTGGAGAGGTATGGATTTGAAGGATGGACTGTTAGGTGGATTAAGAATTGGTTGGCTGGTCTCAGCCAACGGGTTGTCATCAATGGTTCTATGTCTGGGTGGAGGCCGGTCACAAGCGGTGTCCCTCAGGGGTCGGTCTTGGGACCGGTGCTCTTCAACATCTTTATCAACGACATAGATGACGGAATCGAGTGCACCCTCAGCAAGTTTGCGGATGACACCAAGCTGAGCGGTGCAGTTGATACCATAGAGGGAAGGGATGCCATCCAGAGGGACCTGGAAAGGCTGGAGAAGTGGGCCCAAGAGAACCTAATGAGGTTCAACAAGGCCAAGTGCAAGGTGTTGCACTTGGGCTGGGGCAATCCCAGGTACTTATACAGACTGGGAGAAGAAGAACTCGAGAGCAGCCCTGCGGAGAAGGACTTGGGGGTCCTGCTGGACGAGAAGCTGGACATGAGCCGGCAGTGCGCGCTTGCGGCCCGGAAGGCCAACTATGTCCTGGGCTGCATTAAAAAAGGGGTGGCCAGCAGGGAGAGGGAGGTGATTGTCCCCCTCTACTCTGCTCTGGTGAGACCCCACCTGGAATACTGCGTGCAGGCCTGGGGCCCCCAGCACAAGAAGGATGTGGAGCTCTTGGAACGGGTCCAGAGGAGGGCCACTAAGATGATCAGAGGGCTGGAACACCTCTCCTATGGAGAAAGGTTGAGGGAACTGGGCTTGTATAGCTTGGAGAAGAGAAGGCTCCGGGGAGACCTCATTGCGGCCTTCCAGTACTTGAAGGGAGCGTATAAACAGGAGGGGGAACGGCTGTTTACACACGTTGATAGTGATGGGACAAGGGGGAATGGTTTCAAACTAAGACAGGGGAGATTTAGGTTGGATGTTAGGAGGATGTTTTTCACTCAGAGGGTGGTGAGGCACTGGAACAGGTTGCCCAGAGAGGTTGTGGATGCCCCATCCCTGGAGGCATTCAAGGCCAGGCTGGATGTGGCGCTGGGCAGCCTGCTCTAGTAGTTGGCAACCCTGCCCAGAGCAGGGGGGTTGAAACTAGATGATCTTTAAAGTCCTTTTCAACCCAGGCCATTCTATGATTCTATGATTCTATGATTTCTATGTATTTGTTCAATTAACAAAGTCAAGGAACCACTGAAAATTAAGAGATTTTTCCAGTGTATGAATATAAAGAAGGTGTTATAAAAAAAAAAAATCCAAAAGACATGGAAAATGAGAAATATTTGAATAAATTCACTAACATATATGTGCTTCTTTTATTATTAATCAAGTAGCTTTCACTGGAAAAAATGTTTAGATAAATCTTTTATTTTCCTAATGTGCCTGAGACATTTTATGTATCAAACTGTTGTTTTGCTATATATAGTTGAATTCCAATTTCCTATTTAACGAAGGTGACAAAAGTAATGAGTAAATGTGAACCACTATTTAGATTATAATCAAGATCCTCATTCCTTATTTGAAAACAACATAGAAATTCAGAAGTTAAGTATCTGAATAAATGCATATTAAATGACATAATTGATTAAATAAACAGGTATAAAACATAAAGTTAGCAACAAAATACTGAAATACTGAAAAACAGTATTTCTATGGGAAATACTTAAATTAGAAAACAAAACATTAAAGTTGATTATTTACTTCAAGATTCGTTGTTTCCTTACTTAAGTCTGTCTCACTCTACGAGACCTCCAGAGAAATAAATAAATAAGTAAATAAATAAATAACTCAATGCTGCCCAATAAGCTGCTGCAACCAGTATCTTTAGGATTAGAAGTGACTTACATAAATTTCCATTCATATTCCATCCATGTTCCAAACAAATAAAAGATCAGTAATCCTTGCTGTTGAGAAGTTTTTTATTAAGGGATGAATAAGGAATGAAAATGCCTTTGTGGTTGTTTTGTTACTCTTTTCTTCTTCTTCTTCTTCTTCTTCTTCTTCTTTTTTAATTTTTCTGAGCAGAAATTCTAGTGACTTTGGGCACAGAAGGAATTATAAAGATTTCTAGTGTACGGCCGGCCTTGCCTGCTGTGACTGGCACACGTATGGTTCATCTCCCAAAAAATGCTGTCAGGAATGGATTTCATTGTTGCAAATCTGCACATTTTCTTTGAGAATGTCAATGAAAACATTGAAAGTAGTGATTTGGACTGTAGTCACTACACGTTTACTAGAATCAACATTTACAAATTTAAGGGTTTAGCAAGAAAAGGACATAAATGAAAACTTAAAAGAGATCTGACGCTTATTACATTTTTATTCAAAATATAGAGAAATAGACAATAGAGAAAACTATTTTACAATCGTAACTATAGGTTATTTAAAAACATACCAAAGGAAGTACATTGTTAAATACTCTGCAGCAGTTGGGGAGTATATTACTATATGAAACGATAAAGACAAGTTGTCAGTTAAAGTTATTAAGTAACTTTACAACATTACAGGGCAAAAATAATAGTTGTATATACATGGTAGACAAAATATTGTAATCTTATTGGAAAGTTATGATTTAGAACAGCAGACAAATTTTATGGGAAGCAGGAAGGAGTTTCTTTTCATCCCAGAACTTGATAGACAATGTTTAGTTGAATTGAAGATTTTCTTGAAGCATTACATACATGATACTATCAGAAACAAGCTTTAACTAGGTGTAGCTGGAGATTACACATTGATTTATTATGTGTATGTTTCCTTCTACCAAGTATATTAAAAGCAAGTCATAACATACACACAAATGCTGTCCGTAATATCTGACTTTCAAGTTCTTTCATTGTCTTAATTCTTGTAATTTAAAACCAAGGTCAGAAAGCAAACCACTTAGAAATTTTCAAGAGGAAATAAAAATAAAAACATTTGTTATGTATTTAAAAAAGAAAAAGAAAAACACTTTCACAATCACATTCATTCATCTTTGAGCATGTCCACTTATTTTTTCTTTAATCATGTGTAAACAGCCCTGATAAAAGTCTTTCCACTAGAAACAAATAAAAGAAAATATATGTTCACACTGCTAGTCTGTAACTGTCTGGGACATGAAAATCTAAAACACTGAATCTCCTGCTAAGACTGAGGAAAGAATTTCAAATGTCAGCATGCTACAGTAAAAGATGATGAACTATTATTAGACAAGAAATACCCATGATGACTAAATGTACCTAATAAATGTAGCTTTCATGCTACAGTGCTGATGTCTATAAATCAGATATATTCAAAGTGACTGAATTTTATTATAAATAGACATTTTAACATGATAGACAAGGAGACACTATTCTTAGATTTATAAGGTATGTAAATTCATGAGAAGCTGAAATAAACTTTCCCCCAAAAAAGAGAAAAAAGAAAGCAAGGAAAAAAACCCTTAAGAGATTAAGTTAGTAGGATCTGTTTTAAGGTAGGATGAATTCTAGCTAGAGTATATCAAGGACTGTTAAGCTCCTCAGTTATTTGTTCTGTCAAAAGGAGCACTGTATGAGATAAAATGGCAAATGCTGAGTCCTGTCTTTTTTCCCCTAATGTTAAAAGTGACAGCTTCAAAGTCATATTCACAGTAACATGTCTGATATGTAAGGATTAAAATGGTTGGATACATTAAGTGAAGATGCAAACCTCTATGACACAAAATTTACATGCCCATCCATGGTCATATATCTTTAGAATTTCTGAAAGATAAAGTAGAGAGAAGAAGAGACATATGATCTCAGTGCAAATATTAAAGTTCGTGGTGTGCAAAAGGGCAGTGCGAGTTCTTTTTTTTTTTTTTT
>VXAA01001896.1:3206-20460 GCA_013399115.1 Anseranas semipalmata
GAGTGCATTGGAGGGCTACGGAGATGATTAGGGGACTGGAGCATCTCTCACATGAGGGAGCTTGGCCTGTTCAGCCTAGAGAAGAGAAGGCTCAGGGAGGATCTGATCAATGTGCATAAGTATCTGAAGGAAGGATGTCAAGAGGATGGGGCCGGACTCTTTTCAGTGGTGCCCAGCGACAGGACAAGAGGCAACGGGCACAAACTGAAACACAGGAAGTTCCGGCTGCATATGAGAAAACATTTCTTTACTGTGAGGGTGACAGAGCACTGGAACAGGTTGCCCAGAGAGGCTGTGGAGTCTCCTCCTCTGGAGCTATTCAAAACCCGTCTGGATGCAATCCTGTGCAACGTGCTCTAGTGACCCTGCTTGGCAGGGGGATTGGACTAGATGATCTCCAGAGGTCCCTTCCAACCTCAACCATTCTGTGATTCTGTAATTCCTTTGGTTCTCCTTCTTGCCTGTTTTTGAGAATTAGAATGACATTTGCTTTCCTCCACTCTTCATGCAGTTCCCCAGGTCACCACGGTTGTTCAAAGATTATCAAGAGTGGCCTCACAATGACATCAGCTAGCTCCCTCAGTGCTTGTGGGTACATCCCGTCAGGGCCCATGGACTCATGTATGTCCAATTTGCTTAAGTATTCCCTGACCTGATCCTCATCCACCAACGGTACATCTTCCTTTCTCCAGCCTTTCCCACTGATCTCTGGAACCTAGGATTCCTGAGGGCTGGTCTTGCTAGTAACAAGTGAGGCAAAGAAGGTATTCAGTACGTCAGCCTTTTCCCTGTCTTGTGTAACCCTGTCCACCATCTCATTCAGCAATGGGCCCACATTTTCCATAGTCTTTCTTTTGTCACCTATGTACTTATAGAAGTCCTTGTTGTCTTTGACATCCCTGACAAGATTCAATTCCATTTGGGCTTTACATTTCCTAACTTCATCCCTGAATGCTCGGACAATTTCTCTGCATTCCTCCAAGGTTACCCGTCCTTGCTTCCAACCCCTGTATGTTTTCTTTTTGTGAGTTTGGTCAGGAAGCCTCGTGTCATTTCTGCCTGACCTACTGCTTGTTGGGATGGATCATTCTTGATCTTGGAGGAGCTGATCCTTGTGTATTAACCAGCTTTATTGGGCCCCTCTTCCGTCCAGGGCCTTATCCCACAGGATTCTTCCAAGCAGATCCTTGAAGAGGTCAAAGTCTGCTCTCCTGAAATCCAGGGTTGTGATCTTGCTTTTCACCCTCCTCCTTGCCCTCAGGATCCTGAACTCCACTATCTCATGGTCACTGCAGCCAAGGCTACCTTTGACCTTCCCATTCTCAACAAGACCATCGTTGATGGTGAGTATGAGATCTATCATAGCACCTTCCCTCACTGGCTCCTCTCCTTCCTCCTGCACTTGGAGGAGGCAGTTATCATCAACCCACTCCAGCAACCCCCTGATTGCTTATGTCCTGCTATATTGTTTCTCCAGCAGATATCGGGGTGCAGGAATATGAGGCTGTTCCTATGTGTTTGTAAAGGGTGGTCTGGCTGGGATGGAGTTAACTTTCCCCACAGCAGCCCATGTAGTGTTGTAGCTAGAACAGCATTGATAATGACACCAGTGTTTTGTCTGTTGCTTAGCAGTGCTGGCATAGCATCAAGACTCTCCAGCCCCTCCCCGCACAAGCCAGTAGGCTGGAGGTGGGCAAGAGGTGGGGAGGCGACATCACCAGGTCAGCTGACCTTAACCAACCACAGGGTTATTCCATACCATATGATGTCACACTCAGCAATAAAACCTGGGAAAAGGGAAGGAGAAGGGGGGCTTTCGTTACGAAAATGTCTGTCCTCCCAAATAACCGCTATGCCTTTTGAGGTCCTGCTTCCCAAGATGTGGCTGAACATTGCTTACTGATGGGAATTAGAGAATAATTTTCTCTCTTTTTGCTTCCATGTGGCCTTTGCTTGTTCTTTTTTTTAATTATTATTTATTTATTTATTTTTTTTCTCTTTCTTTTCCCTTTAATTAAATTATCCTTATCTCAAGCTGTGAGCCCTTTTTGTTTTGTCATATTTTCTCCCCCCCTTCTTCCTTTGAGGAGAGGGAGTGAGAAAGCGGTGTGGTGGAGTATAGTTGGCCATCAGTGTGAAACCACCATAGAGCCTCATCTGCTTATTCTTCTTGGTCAGGTGGCCTGTAGCAGACACATATGTCTAGCCAAATATATGTCCACATATATAGACATTATGTCACCTTTACCTGGTCCTTTCTTTCATCCTAACCCATAAGCTCTCAGTCAGCTCCTTGTCCACTCCCAAGAAGAGCTCCATGCACTCCAGTTGTTTGCTCATAAAGGGCGACTTCTGCTTCTCATCTTCTCTGCCTGTCCTTCCTAAAGAGCCTATATCCCTCCATCGCAACTCTCCTGTCGTGGGAGCCATCCCACCGTGTCTCTGCGATCCCAACAAGACTGTAGCCCTGCAACTACACACGGATCTCTATCTTACCGTGTTTATTCCCAACAGTGTGTACATTCGTATACAGGCACTTCAGAGAGGCACACCAGTATGTTGGTGACATGTGAGTGACGTGAACTGCTTCTCTGTGTGAATTGTTTGCACTCAGCTTTGGCTGAGCTGTGGCCACTAGACCTTGAGGAAGTTAATCCACTGACCCTTCCCGTAAGAAAGGGAATGCAGGTTGTTTCTTTGCAACAGAGTCTCAGAAGAAAACAAAATATTTTTGTCTTATAAACAAATCTACACACACATACTTCCACACAAAGTAAAAATTATGCTGAAATAAGTAAGATTAAGTTGAACTACAGAAATTAAAGAAGTTTGTACCATCTGCATCAGAAATGTATAAAAACAAAGCAGCTCATGAGACTTCTTTGTAGGCTGTACTAATTCACAGGTTTTGAAGGCCCTGTTGAGACTGCTACAGTTGTCCAGTTAGACCAGCAGTTTAACACAGACTCTAGAGGCGGGGGTCACAGGTTAGAGTGTTTTGGGGCCAAATTATGCCCAGCCGGTTCCTCATGTCCCTCCTTACTTCCTCCTAAAGGCTGTTGGCATGAGCCAGGAGGCCATGCTGCCCCCTTTCCTGGGGCATAACCCACAACTGACAATTTTCGGGGCACCCCATAAGTTGGGAGGTGCCCCACGAGCTGGGGGGTGCCAAATAAGTTGTGGGGCAGCCTACAAGTTGGGGCATGCCCTGTAAGTTGGAGGGCATACCACAAGTAGGACAGTGCTCCACAATTTGGAGGGTTCCCATGAGTCAGAGGGATGCCCCACAAGTTGGGGGACAGCCTTAAAAGTTACAGGGCAGCCCATAATTTGGGGCATAGCCCATAAGTTGTGGGGCACACAGCGGGAGGCTGCACAATGCCGGGCCTGGCACTGCCAAAGGCAATGAACCCTCTCCGCCGAGGCTGGGGCGAAGGCAGGCCAGCATCCAGGACTCACCGCACCACCTCGGGATTGTTTTCAGTGGAAAACAAAGGAAAATGGGCAACAGAGTCACCGAGCGGGTGGAGGGGCATTCACCAGGCGCTGCTTGTGCTACCACAGCTCACTGTACTCATCTTGGAGGCTCCTGACCTCATCCTGCAGCTCTTCCAGCTCAGAGTTGGCCACCCAGCTGCACTCCAAGACCTGCTTGGTTCTGCAAGAGATGGACACCGGCCGTCACCCAGCGGCACAGAGATGCTGCTGCGACTGCCTCCATGTCCCTGTCCCCCATCCCCAGCACCCGGGGGTGCCCCCTGACCAGTGGAGCTGCGCCGTCAGCCCCGCCACCTCCTCAGACAGCTGGGCGTGCAGCTCCTCAGCTGACTTCAAGGCGCAGCGCAGCGTTCAGGTGAGGTTTAGGTTAGATATTAGGAAAAACTTTTTCACTGAAGGGGTTGTGAGGCATTGGAACAGGTTGCCCAGGGAAGTGGTTGAGTCACCATCCATGGAGGTATTCAAAAGACATTTAGATGAAGAGCTTAGTGACATGGTTTAACGGAGGACTTGGTAGTGTGAGGTTATAGGTTGGACTGGATAATCTTGGAGGTCTTTTCAAACCTAAATGGTTCTGTGATTCTGTGATTCTTAATCCAAGCCTACATTGTGTGCCCAAGCTATGCAAACTTCTTGGAAAGATTTGATCTTCAGCACTTATACCAAAGAAAGCTAGAATGGATTTAAACTCACTATTTATAAAATATTATCATACAGATATTTATGATAATAACAGAAAATATCTAGATTCTCTAAAGAAACAGAAGGGAGGGAAGATTTCTCTCATGTTCGTATAGATCTCGTTCCATTGAAGCCTATAGGAAATATCCAAATACACAGAAACTGAGAATATGGCCATATTATACAGTATAGTGATTAAAAAACTGTAGAATGGATGGCAGGACTGAGTCTTTTTGCTGTTCCATGTCTGGCTAACTGCACTGGAACATTTATACTACAGAAGTTATATTGATTATACTTTTTTGTTTACCTTTCTAAATAGATCCTGTTTCCAGGGGGAAATTCAATATATCTTCACTCATTTATTTTCATTACAAAATGCAAGCGATGTATAAAAGGTAGATTAGTGGCTGGGATGGGGAGGGGCTGGCTGTTTTTTTAAACACAATTATCACAGAGAAGCAGTGATGTCCGTCCAAGTGAAAATGGCTGAGACCAAATCTGAGTTCCTATAAATATGTTCTCATTTCCTTAAAATATACATTGTGTTTTTCAGCAGAACTACCACCTGCATCAAAAACACAGTGACTGAATGCTTTCCTAATTCTGAGTCTTTGTCTCAGATTTGTTTAATTGAAAATGCAGTTTTTATTTCCTATACAGTTTTCAAGGATATGAATTAATAGTAGATGGGTGTTTCAATATGCTGATAATTTCCACATTTTAACAAATCTATTATACAAGTATCAATACAAATCTACTGTTCATTTGATTATTACTGAATATTTTAGGCTGTCATAAAACTCAAATAATATATAAAACCTAATTCCATGCAAATTTATAAAAAGTGTGAAACATTGCCCATAAGTGATAAAGGATTCCACACTCTTCCCCTGTATCCTCTTCAATGAAGTAAAGAACAGATTAGGGTTATTATGTAACCCTAAAAAAATAGGACTGGACTATCAAAAGATTTTAGTTGTACATATTTCATCTCAGGTTTTAGGGTATTTTTGTTGTAGGACCAACAGTTCCTGGTTCTTATTTACACTAAGTTTTTCCTAGGCAGATAGAGCAGCTTGCAAGTGCTTTAAAATCACAATCAACATCTTCCTTGTGCAGAGGTCCTCTGCCTCTGATAACATCTCCAAAATACTTTTTTTTTTTCTCCTGGGGTAGAAATGCAGCCAAAGGTCTTTCTGTTCTCTAATTTCAAGAGATCAAAGGGTTGTCTAGAAAGACTCCAAAAGATAGCAGCTCATAAACAGTATAACTATAGTTACAGTTGTACTTTTGATTAATTTTTTACTGCAACTTTTATTTGTTTGTTTGTTTTTTGGCTTAGACTTTCCCATAGCAATTTCCCATCCACCATTAACAAATCATTTTAGGACTGATTTTGGAGTCCCCTCTGTCATCTTTTAGACAGATTCTTTCCAAGGCCACAGGCCCTTGGCCATGTGGAATTACAAACTAATGAAAAAGCTCTGCCCTACTATACCTTTCACTGAGATGATGTTATTTTCCTGTGTCTTCACTTCTGATGTTCTGGTTAAACTCCTGTAGGTCTGATGGAATTGGTAGAGGTGGTCAAACATTTTCCAATGAGCTTCCTGAAAAGTCCAGCTCATCAAAATTCAAACTTTTCTTTATAAATCTTTTTGATAGAAGTTTATTATATATTTTAAGGGACAATCTTAATCTTGTCTATTGGGTTTCAAGTATTATTTCTGGACCTTTCTTCATGGCTTTTCATGGTGAGCATAAGCAGCATAGCCCTGCATCATGCCCTGTAAATACAGTGCAAACGACTAGCCATCCAGTCTGCTTTCTCTTCCCTATTTTATGATGACATACTGGTCCCTTCTGGTTTTGTGTCTCATATCACATATTTAATTTCATTATCTTGGTGAAGTCTCCCACTTGATTAAATAAGTCATTTCATAAACTTATCAATCTCCACCTGGAAGCTTGGACAGTTTCTTTTATTTTCCCAGCTATTCTGTGGGACAGAATTCTCCTCCTCCTAGAATTTCCCATCTACGTTTATTTGAAACCAGTTTATAACTAATTTATAAGTTATGGTATATTTTAGTTCAAATAGTTCTCCCTTCTTCTCATTTCCCCCCAACATTATAGAAAGTGTTTATAGCCTCACTTATAGTTTTCTCAGCTAGGTTAAGCAAGACATTCTTTGAACCTCTGTTCATAGAGCAGACCATTTCTTTAATCATTCTTTTAACTCACCTGTCACCAGGACTGTGTAAAATATTCCTCATTCCTTCATTGCTAATGCAATGATACTATTATATGTTGTATTTTCATTACATTAATTACAATGCTGTAGCAGAAAGAGCTGATTACAAATGACCAGCTAAATAATGATCACCAGACAGAACACTAAGCACAGCAGCTATGATAAGTTACCAGTTGTGTTTTATTTAAAGAATAAATATAAATTCTAGGGGAAAAAATGTTGAAATGTGATAAAATGAATATAAAAGATAATTAATAGACAGCCATACCAAAATGGGAGGGTATGGCTTGCAGGTTCCCTGCCTTCTGGCCAGCTTTGTCAGCTGTCCATCAGTTAGCCATTCCAGCAAAGGGGAGATGCAGAAGAAAAACATGGCCTGGCACTGGCACTGTGCTTCACAGGATCTTGCAGGCAAGGGTTTCTACACCTTGAGTTATGCCACAAGAAGAGCTCCACTGTTGCATTAGCTTCTCTTCCACTATCACAGGACCTCTGCTCCTCTCATAACATGACCCTCACTACATGCTCTCTGGCAGAATGAGAGACCTTGTGTTGGGAGAGAAGAAATCCAGAGAGTTTGCTCATGTGATGCTGCAATTCTTATTTCTGCAGCAATCACCAAGAGACATCCTGTGGCTAGTGTGATGCAGATGGTTGAGAATAGGTGGTCAGAGTTGCCTGATCCCTTATAAACCAATTCTTCAACATGCTCATGTTGGTAGAAAAGAGTTGTGCATATTCCTTATTTACCTACCTAAGCAGAAGTGATGGTATTATTTTGAATTTATTTTTTAACAAACTACAGTGTATAATAAGAGATTTTGGTTGCATATATCCCCAGTAAATTGCTGTGTGCAGCCATTTTTAGTGATCATTCCTATCCAAAGGATGTTGTATTTACTACATGCTGTTGCCAGAAAGGTTCAGATACTCTTCAAAGATCTAAAGCCTTAGAAAGGCCTAGAAGGTCAGTTTCATTTCTTTCCATGATCTAATCCTTTGGTTCAAAAGGCAGTAAGTTTATACCAGCTGCTGAAGTATTTCAGAAAAACAGCTATTTCTACTATGTTATATTATGTTTGATGTACCCACTCAGCCACTCAAGAATGATTGCATTAGCAGGAATAAAGAGTTAAAATCTGTGTTTGGTTGGCAATTACATCATTTCTAAGTAATTCCAGAAATTTCTTTTAATATAATTTCTTCAGCATAAATTGGTGGTAAACTTGCAGGACTGGATGGCCATTCTGCATCTGGTTTCTGTTACTGAGAAGCTGACGTGCCATTTGCTCAGACCATCTGCAGAGATTTTTTTTTCCTTTTAAGACAGACTGCTTTTGCTTTCAGCATCTCAGATTTGAAGTAAGAAAAGGCACATGTTATTTCCACATAAGTGGGGGAATGGTGTTGTTAAAATTGTTGTGAAACTTTTATATGGTTGACATATGAGGGATACACTCTAGAGAAATGGAATGTCTCATTTTAAATATTTGGTGTTCATTATGGGTCTGATAAAAGCCTGCTGCAACTGGTGGATGTCTCTCTGACTTTACTGGAATGTACCAGATCCTTGGCCCTTTTTGAGATTTGCTAATAGACCCAGATACTGTGAAAATATATATATTTGTCTGCCTTTTCACTTGCAACATTGTAGCTGTATTAAAATATTTTCTTAGTGGATTCCCAGAGTGAAGGAAGACTGTGGTCTTTTATATGGTCCTAAATAAGAAACTAACTGTGGGAGCAGCTTATAATCTTTACCTGCTGTTTTTTTCTGCAGTCCAAATGATGTTGATGAAGGTAGCCCAATGCTTTATTGTCCTGGGTAGCTGCAGCAGTGACCCAGGAGACAAAGCTGTTGCCACATCCCAGCTCTTGCCACTAGAATGAACACTCCAGATGCCAATCTTGACTGCAAGTTCCAAAGTTAGACATGCACTGGAGCTGATGTTTGGGGCTGAAGTACTCAGATTAAAAGATTATTGGCTGTTTCTGCAAGGGACTGCCAAACAATCTAACAACCCCTGAGGGTGAATGAGAGAATAAAATCTCCATGCTGGGCAACAGACTCCACAAATGTATGAATTCTGTTAGACTTGGTGCTATATTCAGAGAAAGCTACATCCAGTTCATGGACAGGCAAATGGATATGCTAAAAATTATAATCATTCTATTAATACATTTATGAAAGAGAAATCCCATCCTTCTTTCGGCCAGTTTTCAGAGTCTGAAATTGAGTTAGTACCAGATTTATTTTTGTCAGTTGAATACAAAGTTTTTTTCCCTTTTATGAAGGAGTCTTTCAGAAATACCTAATTTCTTTTCTAACAGTGTAATAATATCCCCCCTTACAGATGTAGTAAAGATTAGTGCAAAAGACATGAGCTATGTGATACCCCCCCTACTTTGAGACACACTGCAATTACAAACAGCTTTGCCATTTATATGACAGGCTTTGTTTGTGGAGTCCTTGAAGCTGTAATGCCAGTGCCTGTTTACACTAACTACAGCTGTAGTGTCACTTCGGTCACAACAGTCAAAATTATTTATACGGACTGCTCCTTGGTATTTGATTTAGTCCTTGTGATAGGAGGTTGACATTGGTAGTTTTGGAGTCTGAAAGTCTACTTCTTCCTAGAAATAATGAGGGAAGGCAGCCAGTATTTCGTCCTGCAGAACAAGTGATAGTAAAGGCAAACTTTCCCAGCTATCTTTAAGCTATCTTTTAGCTTACTGTCTGTCCAGATGGGCTAATTAGTAAAGGGCATGTGCCTCTGCCCTTTCCATTGAGACCATCCATAGAATGTTTACTAAAATTAGGGATGATAACAGTTTTCTGCACTGTATTCCTAATGTGAGTAGTAATATATTCAAATGTTAGAAACCCTCCTTCAAAATAGATTAACTATTTATAGGCTAAGAAGACCTAAGAACTAGAAATTGGATAGGCAGGGAAGGAATGCTCTCCAGAGAAGCATAAATGTTTCTGGGGTTCTCAGTGTCAGAAAATGATTCAGTGAAGTGGAGGCAAGTAGAACAGGTTCAAGACACATTAGGAGAAGTATTTTAAAATTTTCAGCAGCAACACCTGTTTCTATTCTGTCTTACAGGAAAAATAGCAATGGTCTTCACATAATGGTAACTAAAATGCTCAAATAGGCAGAAGTACTATTGCAACATATTGTGTCCTGAAGAGCACCATGTCGTGTTGCAGACAGAAAGCGTAATTTTCATTGTAGATAGTCTTCAGGCAACATTTTATCTTTAAATATTTGATTTGGCTGTTGTTGGAATAACATGGACGAAGCACAGCACCGTCTCCCAGATGGAAATCTCTTTACTAATTTGGTTTAGTACAGGAAATTCTGTGCTTCTTATTAAGAAGAGCAAGCTCCTTTATCACTGTCTTGGATTGTGAGTCTTATCTTCCCAATCTGCCTTCTCAGGCACATCGCTATTATGGTCATCTGCCACACCAGCTTGGGCTATAAATATCTCATATCCCAGGCAATGTTAAACTCTCTCTGGGACTGGTTGGGAGAATTCCAAGGAAATTTTAAGGTGATACACGAGGTGATTCTGATGCTTTCAATATGTGACCTTTGGCCGATCTTGAATTTTACCATTATCCCACTCTGGTGATAATGATGTCATCTTCAAAATGAGGTGTAAAACTCAGCTTTTGATCTTAAGAGGTAATGAGGGAGCCTTTTACCTAGTTTTCACTGGACATATTGGCTTCCATATTTTCCAGCACCCCACAAGGGGCTTTGCACCCAGCCTACAGCATTATATCCACAGCCTCCAGTACTACCAGTTTTAGGTTTTAGCACGTGTGCACACAAATCATTTTCATAAAACTCTCTTTTGTGCTGTGGAGCATCAGCCAGCAATGTACTGCTTTGTTGCAACCAAATGGGACTGAATGATAGATCATTTGTTTTACTAGATAGACAAAAAAAAAGGTAAATCTATGTATCAAGTTTATGTCAGTGTTACAGAAAAAAAAATACTTCATATTGTTTTTTAAAATAAATTCCTACAAAACTACACTGATATTTAGGAAGGAGCATTATTGCATTTTTGGCTATATTTGGCTGGGAAATAATTTTTGTCTTCAAAAAAAAAGCCCTTTCTTGAAGTATTACTACTACAGTTATGAAACTTGACCTTCCAAAGTGCTAAGGGAAATCTATCATGCTCAGAACACTTGTAATTCCACAGGAAAATGAGTCTGCTTGTTTGGATCAGGTGGGTGTCCTTGAATAGAATCTGCCGGTAGCCTGCTATTTCAGCACTTCAGTTCATATCATGCAGTGGCCTCGGAGTACATCAACTGGATTCCTTCTGGATGAAGGTAAGTAGGAAGACGTGCTACAGCAACAAATGAGCATTTAAATAATTTAAATAAACAAAATAAGCTGAGAACATTGTACTTATTCAGGTATTATTGGCTGTTGATCTTATAAATTACAGATGTTCTCAATGAACTTTACCAACTTTTAGAAAGCTCTTTTCAATTTCATTCTACCCATCGGATCAGTCTGAGGAATATTGAGGACTCCACCCTTCTGTGAATCCTCAGACCCATATCTTGATTTGAAGCTCTCCAATTTTAGGGAAGACTGAAATCAATGTTGATTTTAATTACTATAAATCTTATGTTATTAAATTATTATTTCTATTACAAATTCTGATAGTATCAAAGGCACTTGTGACAATGAACACCTGCACATCAACTGTCTCCTTTGAGAGTGTTCTTGTATAAAAAAAGGAAAGTATACTTGCATTGAATCTGCAACCTCAATTTTTCTTTCTAAGAGGCTTGCGGAGATCCTAAAAGCATTCAAAATCTAGACTCATTGTGACTGTGAACTATATTTAAAGATTTGGCAAGTTTACTGCTTTCTTCATTAA
Organism: Anseranas semipalmata; assembly: GCA_013399115.1. Taxonomy (NCBI): domain Eukaryota; kingdom Metazoa; phylum Chordata; class Aves; order Anseriformes; family Anseranatidae; genus Anseranas; species Anseranas semipalmata. The sequence continues at coordinate 14,560 of VXAA01001896.1, forward strand.
AATGCTACTACTGCTGAAATTTTTTTCATTAAATTTGTATTTGGTTGTTGTGGTTTAACCCGGCAGGCAGCTAAGCACCACACAGTCACTTGCTCACCACCCCTACCTCCAGTGGGAGGGGGGGCAGAATCAGAAAAAGGTGAAACTTGTGGGTTGAGGTAAAGACAGTTTAATAGGACAGAAAAGGAAGGGAAAATAATAATAATGATAATAAATTATATATATACACGTATACACAAAACAAGTTATGCACAATGCAGTTGCTCACCACCTGCCGACCAGTGCCCAATCAGTCCCTGAGCAGCAGCAGTGGCCCTCCCTGGCCAACCACCCCACTTTATTGTTCAGCATTACATCATAGGGTATGGAATATCCCTTTGGCCAGTTTGGGTCATATTCCACACGAGGACCAAGAGGCAGAAGGAGAAAGACAGAAATTCATTCAGGAGTCACATAGAAATGCCACAGGCCTTCCATGCAGCATCCCAAAACTCGTAAAATCACTTGCTTCTCATGTTAGGCCTGGGCCAAGCTAACACCCAGGCCCATTTTGCTTTGCTGGTGAAGACATGGAAAGTTTTTATCACACACAGATACAGAACAATTTTTGAGTATTTGACTCCAGAAATGTGACCAGTAAAATGTTTTCTTAAATCATAGCCAATATGATTTGTATTTCTACTAACGGATTGGTGCAGTGATTTTTCTTTTTTTACAAAAAAAGTTTTCTGGCTCTGTAGCAGCATTCTTACAATAATTTTTTTAAATAGACTTAGCTTACACATACTGACCTACAATGGGTGGTTGTATATCGCTCCTTATTTTAATTTTCTAAATTAAAACATTAGTGCAAAATTCAGCCTGCCAGACTGTTTCCTGGCAAAAATGCAGATAGCTTAAATACCATCATTAATTATGTTATTAATCGTAATATAATGATTATAGATAAAATAGTTATAACCCAGTGAGAGTGACATGACTATTTGCTGTACAGAGATCCGTTTGAATTTTGGGGCATTTCAAGGAAGTTTTCAGTCAGCCAAAATCATCCCTTCATCTATTTAAATGGCAGCTGTATCTCATCTAGCAGTTGCCTCATTTTTTTTGCGAGCCCAGGCAGCATTGTGTGGGCAGGGGCCCCAGAATCATTGACGACATTTCCTCACCCCTAGCAAGAATTCCCACAAGTGCATAAGTTTTCCACATCCCCACTCTAACACAACATAAGCAAGTAATTGTCTGAAAGCCCACTCAAGCCAAATGGTTTGCGAAAAGAAGTGTCTAATGCAATAAATATACGTAATAAAATAACCGATTATATATTATATAAGCAGTTTAATAATAAATAAACTGATTATATAAAATAAGAGGCTCAGCTGCACTTTAAAAACAAATTTAGGAGATAGAAATCCGTACATATTAGAAGTACTTGAAAATGACAGATATTAATTTTTTTTCAAAATCTGACTGTCAGTTTGGATGTGTTTCCTTATCAATATACGATGCTGAACAAAACCATATGCCCCGACATGTTTTTATTCTGGATTGTAAATATTTTTCTGAACCTATCTTAACTTGTAAGGGGTTACTATGCACACAATCTTGCACAGAAAAAAAAAAAAAAAAAAAAAAAAAAAAACAAANAGAAGTAAAAAATACAAAGAACAAATATGCAAAGGTAGATCTAACTTGCCTCAGTTTGACTTATCAGAAATAACTGCAGTTCTCAGGTAGGCTTTCATTCTTCATGTATATTCAATTCTCTGTCCCTGTTCTAGATTCCTCGTTCTGTTTGGGAATTACTGCCAAATGAAGTGTTGGCTTTGAGCTCTTTATCTCAATAATGAAAAGCAGCTTGCTGGGAGCAGTTTAAAGTTCCTCTCTTTTCTCAATTCATGTTAAAAAAATACTAGGAAGCAAACAAACAAACAAATAAACTTCATTTTAATGATTTCTAACCCAGGTTCCCTGTGGTGTTAGCTGGCTGGAGTTCTGGAGCAAAACTCCCCAACATAGCACATTGAAAGTATCCACATGCCCTCAATGCTCCACCGCCCAATATTGGTAAACAACATAATAACACACACAAATACATACAAATAAAATGCATCACCAACACAAACTTTAGTGAACTACATGAAAAGTCAGGCAATACAAAAATATAACTGAATAATGTGTAAGACATTACATGGGTTCAGAGAGGGAAAATCTATAAAACACAGAAGTGAATTTCTTAAGACCACTTTTTTTTTTTTTTTTTTGTAATTATTTGGTCTCTGCTAATTCTTCTTAATGCAGGTTTATCTTTTCAAAGAACTTGTTTCGCTCCTATATTTTTTTTGGTGCTTGTTCCTTTGAGTATGACCTAGGAAAGCAGCTTCAGCTCTGGAGACCATTTTGTAAGGGCTTGCTTTTTGTTCTTCTTTTGTGTGTAGTAGCTGCTATTTCTCAAAAAGAGGTAGTCTTTACAGTTCCTCATGTAAGATTGCTGCTCTACACATAATTTGATTTTTTTTATGCGTTAGATACTACCTGGTGATTTCAACACATCTTCTGGAGCCATTTCTTTCCCTGTTATTCCCAGGGTCTTGAACTTACCATTCTCTTGAAATTCTAGTTGCAGTTTAACTAAATTGTTTTTCATAGTGTATTTAGCCTGCATTGTGCATTTGTCTGATTTTGCAGGAAAGAGGCTTTGGAGAAACTCATATGATTAGCTTTCCTTCCACATTACACCAACTATAATTGCAGCAGCTGACAGTTTACATGTCTTAAGACCACACATGGGTCTTTAGAGGGTACTGCATGTGTCTCAGTGGAGAAAATTACAGTGATAAATCTGTCTCTAACGCTCAAAGACTAAAGGGCTTTTACCCCAAAAGTTGATGGTGAAGGCCCTCTCTCTTCCACCATAAATCTGAATTATTTAAAATTAGAGTAGGAAATAAAAAAAGCAAACAAACAACCAAACAAAACCTTAATCCTTCCACTGTCTGCCAGAAAATAAAAAAGATAATGTGCTTTCTTTCTGAAGTACCCGTGAAAGGACCAACAATTTATTTTCTGTATTGTCTCTCTCCTTCAAATGCCATTCATACAGAGAAGCAATCTGGATTCCCATTTCTTTTTCAGCATTTTTAGAAGTCTTCATAGGTATTTAGAGCTTAATAGTCTCAGCTGTCCTATAGCTCTAGAACTAATATAAAAGTCATCTCTTTCTAGTCTGTTATGCAATATACATAGCTTTAGGACATCTGCAGCTTCACCACACTAAAAACTTTCAGGAAAATGGCTTCAATTTAGCTCAACTGAAATTAATTTTTTCTACTGTTTTCTAGGGATGAATTTTTTTTCTCGCATAACGTAGTACATCCTCACTTTTTTTTTTTTTTTTTTTTGAGAAGAATGTCTAAATTCAATAAAAATGCCCTAAACTGTCTGGCAACACTAATATGTGTAACATTCCTTCAAAGAGCAAGTTTCTCATCTGAAGCTCTTCATTTTATATTTTGCTGCAACAGTAAATTTAAATAATAAGCAGAGTCAGAAAAACGGACAGCACATTTAGCCATCCTAAGCCATGTTTTTCTTTTAGCTGTAACTTCCTATTCCCTGTAACTATTTTTACACCTTGTTTTCCCAATCTCTTCTTTGTAAGAGGAGCCACTTCTGTCTTAAGCAGATATCCAATTTAGAGTCTGAAATTAAAAATGCAGGAAGAACAGATGCATACAACTGCTCATATAAATATTTCTTTCTGTCAAATGATGCCAAACATGTTCTTTTCAGGAACACATTGTGCAGTGAGACAAACTATTCTTTCTGAAATCATATGGTACCTTAATCATATTTGTTTTACCAGGCTTCCTTACCAGATAGTATAAGAAATCACAGCAGAACAACTTTGCACCAGGTGGCCATATTTATAAAGGTACTTAGGTAACTGTTGGGACTTAAACTAAATTTTGCTGGGAAGCAAAATCCAATGAAATCAATTCACCTAACTGCTTTAGACGTTCTGAGCTGAAATTCTGACAGTTTGAAATGCAATGCCTTCCTTGGCTAAACTTGAGGATTCTTCCAATTCACACCCATGGGAAAGAGTTCACAATTCTCCTCTTAGAATTTTCTCTAGGCAGATATTTTAGAGCAAATGTAATATTAGTAATTGTCTAGAGCATGAATAATGCTGATTACGTGGGTATGCTCATGGTGACCTCCTTATCTCTGAACAGTCTGAGTGGAGCCATTTGATGTCAGTCCAACAAATACTATCTTCACACCTGGTTGTTGATTTAGAGAATGACTCCACAGTGTTTCTCTAATCCATCAAATGTATATGCTCATACACCACTGCAGGAGAGAACAGGACTCTGCATTTTATATTAAAAGCTCCATGAGAGCCAGCTCTTGTGATGTGGGATAACCAATACATCCAAAGAGGACTTTGGTAAAAGTAAGTGTACCTGTATGTGGCTCTTTTATAAATGGCAGAAAAGCATATGCATAAAAAAAAAAGCATATGCGTTAAAAAAAAAAAAAAAAAGCATATGCATAAAATTGCTTGAGCTACAAGCTTCTCTGTTGAACTGGAAAACTCTGAATTCCTTCTTTCAAGGCACAAATATATTGGTGCCACTTTAAAGTAAAGGGGAAACAAGTGTTTAGGTTACTAGTTCATTTATGAAAAAATATGCAAACTATCACTTCATTTTTACAAATGAGGTCTCCATGTGAAAGAGGTTCTGGTTTGCTTCAGCTAGTAACTTTTCTCAGAAGGCAGGGTGAGTTGCTGGTGGGATTTCTTTGAGGGAATAATGCTGGAGCAGCCCTTTTAGTGAAGATCTCACGGTAAGGGCTGCACTACAGGCTGTCTGAGTTTGCACTAGCAAATAAGCACTGTAGCATACCTAGTCCTAATAATCGTGCTGCTCATTTTATCTCTAGCTGAAGGTTTATATTCAAGACTGGGGAGAAATGGTGGATCAAATTCTGTAATTTAGAGTGCCATGTTTTACAACCTTTCTTGTCTTTTTATTTCTTGCTTCAGTTTTTAGTAGTGCAAGATACTGGCAGACTAATACTGAAAACAATGCCTGCAACTGGAGTCACGTTACTGGAATAACTTCTGTATGTATATTATAACATATAGAATATGTGTGTTTCTCTTTACAGATTTTTTTTAAAGTGTTTATATTTATCTCTCTCTTTATGATGATAGGCACATACACAGTATATTGTCTCAAACTATTGTGGCATTTTCTGTGGTTGCCTGCTATTACATCTGTCAGTCACTTTCTTACAGAAAATAAATAGTTGTTACACTGCATTTTTGGGTATATATTGGGTATGCTTCTTTTATCTTTTTTTTTAGGTGAAATAAAAAATTATTCTGTACAGCACAAATTCTATTCTTTCTCCTTTTTCCCTTTTCTAAGAGTTCTGTGATTCTGTGATTCTGTGTATCATTCACACATTTAACTAAACTGGATGCTTAGTAGTGATTATCATTAAAAACATTGGCAACATTTCAAAGATACTATGTCATAGAATCATAGAATCATAGAATGGCCTGGGTTGAAAAGGACCTTAAAGATCATCTAGTTTCAACCCCCCTGCTCTGGGCAGGGTTGCCAACTACTAGAGCAGGCTGCCCAGAGCCACATCCAGCCTGGTCTTGAATGCCTCCAGGGATGGGGCATCCACAACCTCTCTGGGCAACTTGTTCCAGTGCCTCACCACCCTTTGAGTGAAAAAATTCCTCCTAATATCTAACCTAAATCTCCCTTGTCTTAGTTTAAAACCATTCCCCCTTGTCCTATCATTATCAACACGTGTAAACAGGTGTTCCCCCTCCTGTTTATACGCTCCTTTCAAGTACTGGAAGGCCGCAATGAGGTT
>VXAA01001900.1:0-43313 GCA_013399115.1 Anseranas semipalmata
TTGCTGGGGCAGAGGCTGATGGCTCTGGGGGCTGAAATGGAGTCCTGGGCCCAGAGCAGGTGGGGGGACTCCTGGGGGTGGGCAGGGGCAAATCTCACTGTAAGCTGCGACACAGAAGCCATCTCGCTGTTTCTACATTAGATCTACTATGCTTCACTCCTCATCAAGCATTATCAGGTTGGGCATGGGGACAGTGTGGTTGCAGAGCTTCTTGTCCCATGCCGGCTTTTATCCCATCAGATCAAAACACAGGCTCTCAAGCCTATATATAAAAAAATCCCATAGCAGTGTGATGGTGCACTAAAGGCTACAGGATGATGAAAATGTAACTAGCTGATGGGCAGCTGCAGCAGTTTGAAAGTGCATCAATATTAAAGCTGAATTAACCTTTTATTATTTTTTTTTTCTGCCACAAGAAGAATACTGAGTAAAAATGAAAAGTTAAATGACATACTTTTTGACAAAATCACCTAGAACTCAGTTAGAATTGCAATGTCTTTAGAGACTGACTTTTCCCAGTCTATCTGCTATGGCTTCTACAGAACATCACTCTAAAACGATGAAGTCCATTGAGAAGGCTTTTTGTTTCTGAAGCTGAAATGAGTATTTTATTAAAATGTACATATACTTCATGTAAGACTAAGAAAATAATTCTATATATAAAGTTACACTTCTTTCCTTACCATTCCTCTTCTTCATTCTATCTACACTCCAGACTCATTTAAGTTATGACAGCAAAAACAGGTAGGATGCATATCATGACAAAAATCTCTAGTCCTGTTTTGCTGAATGTATTATACCATGCAATACAATTACTTATTTGAATGTAAATATGTTAACTAGTACACCAGCTTGTTCTTCAAGAGAGCCAATTAGTGTCAACATCATGTTCAGCTAGCAGAAGAGATTTTGTTTTTTAAATGCTCATTGATTCTTCCCTCAATGTAAAGTTTTTCTTCTTAGTAAAGTTACCCAGAAATGATTTTATCCTTTATGTTCTGGTCTATAAAACAAAACAGCCCCATCTAATCCTAATGACTTCCATAAAAAGAGCTGTAAATTACCACTCATGTAAACAGGAGACAAATTAAATGCTTAACTAATAGTTGTTCTTTTCCTCTCTTTGGTACTTTACCTATAACATACCATATATAGATCTAAGACTGGAGAATCGTAGAATCATAGAATCATAGAATGGCCTGGGTTGAAAAGGACCTTAAAGATCATCTAGTTTCAACCCCCCTGCTCTGGGCAGGGTTGCCAACTACTAGAGCAGGCTGCCCAGCGCCACATCCAGCCTGGCCTTGAATGCCTCCAGGGATGGGGCATCTACAACCTCTCTGGGCAACCTGTTCCAGTGCCTCACCACCCTCTGAGTGAAAAACTTCCTCCTAATATCCAACCTAAATCTCCCCTGTCTTAGTTTGAAACCATTCCCCCTTGTCCTATCACTATCAACGTGTGTGAACAGGCGTTCCCCCTCCTGTTTATACGCTCCCTTCAAGTACTGGAAGGCCGCAATGAGGTCTCCCCGGAGCCTTCTCTTCTCCAAGCTAAACAAGCCCAGTTCCCTCAACCTTTCTTCATAGGAGAGGTGTTCCAGCCCTCTGATCATCTNAGCAGGACCCCCAAGTCCTTCTCCGCAGGGCTGCTCTCGAGTTCTTCTTCTCCCAGTCTGTGTAAGTACCTGGGATTGCCCCAGCCCAAGTGCATCACCTTGCACTTGGCCTTGTTGAACCTCATTAGGTTCTCTTGGGCCCACTTCTCCAGCCTGTCCAGGTCCCTCTGGATGGCATCCCTAGGGTAGCAGTCACATTACTAAATTGGATGTATTTAAAAGACATTTGGATGCAGAGCTTGGAGACATGGTCTAATGGAGGGATTGTTAGTGTTAGGTCATAGGTTGGACTAGGTGATCTTGAAGGTCTCTTCCAACCTAAAGGATTCTGTGATTCTGTGATTCTGTGGTCCTTTAAACAGTGATGTGAATACTTGGGGTGAGGGTCATTGTGGAGAATTGACTGCCCTGAGAGGTTTTAGTGGTGAGTTAGTGCTAGTTAGTGAAGATGCACCAGCTGAGAAGCTGATTTCTACTTTTGATCAAGGCACTTAAGACACCAGTTTAAAACTTCATGGATAGATAGAGAATCTTAAATTTTCTAATGCAAATGTCAAAAATGAATTTGAAACAATACTTGGGCAACTGAATGGTTAACTCAACATTCACAGGTGTTGAGCATTGTATGTTCTTTGTGAATTTTAATTTTAATAAGTACGTGAATAAAGTATAAGCAAATCTAAATAAACATATAATTTTCCTTTATTTTTGTAGCATTGTTGTTTTGTATTGAAGTGCCTACTGGGTTCTGGCCACCCAACTAGTAGGCCGTATGTTAAAATTTCACAAGAACAAAAATCATGCCCAGATGACATTAGAACTTGATCACAATAGCTATCTTCTCGATCCATGAGAAGACAACAAATTTCTGTTCTTATTCCCTCAGACCTCTTAGTCATAGTTGATTATTCAGTTGATTGTAGGAGAATGCTGGTTGTCCAGAATGATTTATTCAGACCATGCGTTGTGATAGTTCCAGTTCTTATAAAAGGAATGTCACACAGTGCACATCTATGTTATTGATAGAGTGCAGAGAAGTTACTTTTGGTGTGAATTTATCTTAAACTTACGCTTGGGGTCTTTCTGTATACACTAAGTGCATTAGTGGTGCTCAGAAAGTGCACCCTTGGATGGAACCAAGGTTGAAATTATGCATGTATCTAGAATGTTCTGCTTGCAATGTGTACATATATATATATATTTTTTTTTTTTCAGCAATTTTCTCACTGTTGAAATGTGTGTGTGAACTAGAATTGTCAAATAACATAAACTTCGTTGCTAGTAAATGTATGGTGTAGACATTTGGTCCTGAAACCATAACTGACCATACTAAACCAAACCTGCTGCCCTGCACCATTTGGAAAGGTAGACATACACAAAGAGTACCAATGAGGAATTCATCTTCTGTGATTCTTCCCTTCATATGTGCATCCATTTTCTCCCTTGAAGACTTTTCAGTAAGTTTATATGGGCAATAGTTTAATTGATTATGCACTGCTGATGCAAAGCATAGTTGTACACATCCTATATCATATTGGATTACTATACCACAATCAAATGGCCACTTACAAAGATAAGGTCAATTCCTGAGTGAAATTAATGATCAATACTGACCCAAGCAAGACAAAAGCAAAGCTCATGATCAAAGGAAAGTATGTATAAGTCATTTCCATTTGAGTGGACAGTTCTATTCTAACCTGGTAAGAAGACTAGGCCTAAGTTTTCAATTTTTTCATCTGTGTAAAGGATTACAGAAATCCAGGAAAATCAACATCGAGTATAAAGCCTCTAGTATTTGGCAAACTCCGGCTAATTGTGAATGCTGCTACATATAAAGTAATGACAAATACAGAAGAAACATCATACTTGTCTTCTGCTCTCTACATTGGTTGCAATATTTTAAACCAGGTTTATGGAACATGATTTGCATATGCTTACCTATAAATTCAAGAAAACTTCCCCCTGGAAGGGCATCTCCAAAGCACAACAGCAACAAAAATGTTACTGTAACAAGAAACTGTACTTCTCTCTGGGGAGAATGAAAGAACAAATGACAGAAAACAGATATTAATCATAGCCAGTGCTGATCATATCACTTAAAGGACAACTGGAAGATGCTTGGATACAAGGGGAGGGCATCATTATAGAACCTGTTTGAAGCAGAACAGAAATAAAAGAATTAATCATGTAGAATTCACATTTCTTAGATGCACACTGAAGATAACTGAGGAAATTGATTTTTCTGTGGGATTTTTTGTGCAATTTTGCTCAGAAATCACCCTCAAACACTAACCATCATTGTTTATGACTTATATTTTGCCATGTAATTTTTAATAGCCTCTGCTCTTGTTTTGTCAACAGCTTCATTTAGTAGCTGCCTCATTACATTTCAAATTACAGGAGAAAGTAATTCAATTTAGTGAAAGCTACTAGCACTTTGAAGTCAATATTGATGTAAAGCTGCGGGGGAAAAGTAACTAAATTTAATAAAAACAGCAGTTCCTAAATTAAGCTCTGTGGCATCGATGCTTTTAAATTGTGTTATGCTTATTGTAGATGTAAAATCAAAGATGTTTTTTCAAGTATGCACCTGATGTCAGCTCTGAAATAGAAAAATTCGGAACAAGGCACAGCAGTGCTGTTTTTTTCTGGGTGAAGTTTCTATACGGGATTTAGTTCATCTGTGAAACTCGTATTTTATAGTAATATAATTGCTAATACAAAAGCCAGAAAAAATTGCCTCCAGGTGAAATTCACCCCTGTTTAGACACCAAGCATAAAGACTGTATTGCTTGCACTACTGAGCTTAAAAAGCAATACAGTCGTTTGTACTCCTTTTATTGTCCTTTGAAAAAAGGTGAGCAGTGTTAGGAGAATTCACCTCATTACCGTGAAAGGACATTGTAGATTGGAGAGGAAAACCAAACTGTAAAACTTTGCCTTTGCCATTTACCCCTTTTAAAATCATGAAATATATGCTAAACCATCATTGAAATCTTATTCATTCCATAAGAGGAATGAAAGAAATCTTATGTAGAACTTCCTTCATGAAGCTACTTCACATGCTGTCAATACTGACAATTTTACAACGGCAATCTTCCACACCCTTTATGTATTTCTTTGACTATGAGCAAACAGATTCTAGGGAGAGAAAGAAACGTTATAAGAAATACATTTATAAAAACTATTTATTTAAGTGCCCTCTGTGAGACTGCCTTTATTACTCTGCCTATGTCTCAAGATAAATCTTTATCTAGTGACCTGCATGCTTGTTTATATGCCTTTATATAAATGAAAAAATCTAAAAAATTTTTTACATAAAAATATTTTTTCTTATTTGTAGATGGGAGAAAGAGGAAGGAATTTTTGGCTTTTGTCATTATTTCGTCTGCCTGTTTCTGACATTTTTGTACTATCTGTACCTTGGGAGAGTGCCTTTACTTCTCATTTAGTACTGCTGGTAAAGACTGATAAGTTCAGTCCCTAAACCAATTTGTTTTGGTATTCTCTTAGGAAGATTTATTGTATATTTTAAATGTGTATGTTGCAAAATCAATTCATATTCAGCTTTGTGCAAGAAATACACCCTTATCTACAAGGATATGATGGTCCAGAGCTATTACATTGCATTATCAGTTCTTAAGTGGAACTTAAGTGTTTCTTTGGCCTTAGACTAATTCCCTTGGCACAGTGATGATGAATGTTGATATATTTCTAAGCAATCTAAGCAATTGATATGAATGTTGTTACTTTGATATTAGTGCTTTCTCCATATACATGTAGTGATGATATGATTCACAGAACTGCAATTTCAAACATTTTGTACAAGTTCTGGTTTCTCTTTTGAGTTCGTTTAAACAGCTTTCGATTATTTTGGGCATAAAATAATTAAAAAAAAAAATTAAATCAAGTTATACATTTCAGATTGTGTTTGAAAACATGCTCCTTAACACCAGTGAGAGAAATGTTTATTGTTAAGACTGTGTCTGTTAAGACTTTTTGGCAATCAGTTAGCCAAATAGCAATTTATATATCAATATGTAGTTGGCCTGAGATTTGTATTCATTGGATTTAGCATTACAATTCCTGCAGTTCCATTTTCCATTTCATTAGGCTGTACCGTTATATTTCTTTAGATTCTCAGAACATGAATGTTTTTGTGAAAAAAAAAAAAAAAACAAACAGACAAAATAAAGATGCTTTGACGAATGGTGTAATTCCATGTAACCACTTGAACAGGTTAATGAGTACCAACTGCATGTGCACTTTCTTAGAACACCTGTATCAAACTATCAATATGAAACTTTGCAAGTGCAATGTGGGATGCTGCGTTTGGAAGTCTATGTGCGTATATTGTACATATAATTTGTTTATTGGAAAGTTATTTCAGTCAAAACATCCAGGGTCTGAGGCTTCTTTTCATTTAGTGTCTGAACTAGGAAGGTGTAGCTAGCTCAGATGTAACTTGCAGCATTACATTTGAATTGCAACAGAGATGTAAGCACAAGGGCTTAATGCGTTTATCTAGTGTTTGAATTCTTAAAATTGTCCATTACCTATCTCCTCTGACACAACACACATATTTTCCCCTGTACCTTTTCCCACATGTTTGTTTCCAAACTTCAACTTTGTTATCTGGCTGCCAGGGAAAGGCAATCATTATGCTAAGCAAATCCTCTCTTTCCTTGTGCACTGAGCAAATCTGTGACTGACCAATGTTTCAGGACATCTATATTAAAGCCTTGATTAGCCAGAGATGGAAAGAATGAAGAAATATTCAAATAGGCCCAAAAGATTTATTTTCTCAAGTACAAGCAGTTATGAGATTTGCATTTTATCTTTCTAAGCAGTTATTTTTAAAACATCATATTTAACACATTAACATACTAACATATTTTTAATACATTATATTTTATACAGTGTAACTAATAATAACATAGAAAAAGTCCTGAAACAAGTTCACCAATTTTCTACCAGTGGAAGACAATCCAAATTAATGATTAATTAACCAATTAATTTCCTTTAGACTAGCAAGCTAGATATCTCTGGTGATTCTGATTAATATTGGCAAGTTCAGGAGAAAAACTCCTTGATAGAGATTATTCTGAAATAGCTTGTATAAATTAAAATATGCTTAATTCAGAATTAATTGTTACAGAATACTATCTGCTGTCTGAACTGGTTTAAGACACAATATAGCTTGGGCACACAGCTGAGCGTAAACCAGAGATCAATCTCAACCACTTGGATATGCAGTCTGGTATACTTAGCTCATAGCTTTAACAGCATTCTTTAGAACAAGAACTGTTGGTTTGGGTGTTTTTCCGCTTATTCTTTCTTTTCTTCTTTTCTTCAGCTAGCAGAACACAGTGTCAATGTGCAGTTCAAACTATATGAATGAAACATACCGCATGAAGTCAACAACTTCAAAAACTTAAAATACAAATATTTTGCTATTTATTAAATGGCACAGCTTTAACAGTTGATTCAGCTATATGTTTATGCTTACTGTAGAAAGACACAACAGGAATCAAGAAGAAGGAAAGGTGACACTAAATTCAGAGTAACTTTACAGAAAATCTTATCATCCTCTGATGTTTTACAAATCTTGATCTGAATGACTGTTGAAATTCTCCATATAGCTTGACTGTTTTTGTCATTTGAAAGGAACCAGTTAGTGATTTCACACATGAAGAATTCCTAAATCTTTATTTCCTCAGTGTTTCATATATTAAGTTTTTTATCATGCTGTTAAAAAGATTTAGGAAGTATACTCCATTAAAGTATTTTAGTGATCTTAACCTGAAAATATCAGTAATGCTACCTATCTTTTTTTTTGTGTGTGTGACAACTTGGAGATCAAGAGATGTCAAAAAGTTCTGTAAATTAGATTATTACTAGTGTGTTAAATATGACACAGGAGGAAAGTAGTGCAGTCAGGACTAGAACCACCCTTCTTGACACCCTGTCTATTATGCTATTCTCCAAAGCTTGTTTTACACACTAATATGAGGCTTGATACCTCTTGCTAGTCACATTTGGCTGAGTGTCATTTTGCCCACCTGGCACTTTCAAGATCAGAAAAGTAGCATGGTAGCGAAAGGTTTCCTTTTAACCCATATTTTTCTATATTTAATCTCTCTGAAAATATCTAAAAGTTTTTAAATTCTTTATTTTGGCTAATAATGCTGGAGCTTTATGGTAACATTTTCGTATTAGAATGTTTTTTAATTTATTTTTTAAAATTGTATATGTTTTCAAGCATAAATTACCCTCTTTCACCTTTTTAATACCTCACATTCTGTTGTTGGTATAGAGTTAAAGCAATATAGCTTATTATTTTCATACAGATTTGCTTATTTAATTCCCTATGTAAAGTGTGGCAAAGGTACATTATTGAGAGAGACAAAAATTCCTACTACTACCTTGCACAATCCAGCAGAATAATTCAGGCAGAAATTTTCCTGGATAGGTAATCTGCCAAATGCTTCCCCACTTCAGAAGAATGTGTTGGCAAATCTTGGCTTCTTCTATACAAATATGTTCCTGCTTGTTTTACTTCATGAAAATATCTCCCGTTCTTCATGAAAAAGGGTTTAGCATGTCCCCTAACAGAGTGCTCTGCCCCGTGTGTGACTGATAACATTTCTTTCTGTATTTTAGGTTTAAACATAGTGTTTAGGGTTTATTTTCCACTGTGTGTTTGGAAAGTAGTTATACACTACATTTTCCTCATTCTGTCTTCCATCTCCCTTCCTCTAGAATGCTGTCTTTTGAAAATCTAGCTCATAAGAGGTATTATATTTATGCCAAAGTCCCACAAACAGTCTGTTCTGGCATAAATGGCAGTTGCATGTAATTCTGGTGGAAGGAACAGGAATCAAATAGATTTGAGAAGCAGATAGGACAGGGACAGAAACTTGCCAAAGCTGGCATACCACTGTAAAAGACTTAACATGTAATTATACCTGGAATTACCCGGGAATGTTAAGGTATGACCCTTAACCTCATGCATTTATTCTCACCCTAACAGAGGTGTCAGTTCCTAGGTCATGCTAGGAAGCACCCTGTAGGATGATTTAGTGTATTTCAGGACTAGAATGCTCAGTATTATTTCCTGAATTTCAAAAAAAAATATGGCTCTGTTAGTTCTTTCTTATTTATTTTTTCACATTCTAATGCAAACCTTTTCATCAACAGTAGAAGAATTAAAACGCAGCAAAAGGGAAAAGGGCAATGGAAAATTCATCAGAGAATTAAACAGCATTCTCATAACGGATCATTCAAAAACTGCCCTTTGACCTATCTATCCCTATTGGGGATTAGCCAATTTAAAACAACTGCAAACTGCCTCTGCTTTTCACATCTATATATGCAGGGAGAATAAACTGTTGTGTCATTCGAAGCTGCTGTTTGTCTTCAGTCATCTGGCAAATCCCCTTCTAAACCAAGTTGATATGGTTGCTTTAGTCTATCCCATTGTCTGTGTTTTTCCATTCAGGATCTCCTCTAATTTATGACACCATTTAATAATCAGTCTATTATGAATAATAATCTTTTTGTGTGCTGCCAACTGTACATAAAGTCTTACACAAGCTGTGTGCTGTTATCTCTAGATGCCTTCCATTAGTCATTCTATTCTGACTTATGAGGTAATCATCAATAATAAAAACTTGCATTTTTAAATTGCATTCTAAATCCCCGAAGATCACCAAAGGCTGTTTAATGTCATGATTACTTTATGCAGCTAGATATGTGAAAATGTTAAGCAGTATACAAAAAATGCTGGATTAAAACAGTGTACTCCATCAATTTTAGGTGGACATGATGCATTACTCTACCAAGAATTTCACACTTACACATGAAGTGCTTAGTATCTAAATCTTAGAAAAACAGGGTCAAACACACAACTTGTAAAATTTAAAGAAATTCCAGAAGTCAATAAAGTTATGATAGTTTACACCCACTGAAGATGTTGTCTAATTTGTCTCATTAGAAGGATCAGGGCACATCTAGATCAGTGTTGCTTCCTGCCGTATTGAGGCCCTGTTTTTACTTACATGGGATCAAAATATTGTACAAGATGCTATCCAGTTTTGAACTAATTTTCCAGTGAATATTAACCAAAATAAAACAAACACAAAACACAAAAAGCAGCCAATGTTAGGGACTGAATGATAGTCTGTGAAAAATACAGGTGATTTCTTGAGAAAAGATATCTTTCGCATTTGATGATTGTAGATTGTTTTCATACCCAGACCTTTCCAGCTGGCTTTGAGGACTTGGAGGAAGGAGAGCATTCTTCATTAAGAAAACACTGAAACAGCAGCTGGAGTCTACATCATTCTGTTTGGCCTTACCTTGAGAGAAACTGCCTCATGTCTGATGTTTTAGCCACAAAAGAGATAATCCTCATAATAATTGTGTATCAACTCACCCAAACATAAGTGTCTCCCTGTAGACCTCCACATACATGCCAGTCAATACAGTCAACATGTTTAATAGAGCCAAAAAAGCAATTTAGTTCACCCCAAGTGCACACATACTGGCCCATTCCCAAGTAGTCTATCATAGGCTTTCTGCAACACTTATGATACCACTGGCTTCCTGGGCATCCCATAAGTCCTCTGTCTAATCTACCAATATGATATTATATTGTTACATGCTATGTAAACTATAAAAGTATTATATACAGATGTTATAAATTACTAAAAGTCTATACTATTTTTACTGATGCAGCTATTGCCGGGCCAGGTCATGGGCTTTAGCAGTGCTGTTCCTACAGTAGCTAAAACTTTTCTAAATACTGCTTTGGCAAAATCTGGGGAATAGTATTGGCCAGAGATTGTTCATAATGAGCAGTGAGAATAAATCTACCCTATCTTTTGATAGGGAAGACATATAGATTTGGAAAACATATGAAACTATTTGTACTTAGGCTATGTTGTGCAACATGCCCTTGGGACTAGACAACTGACCCTAGGTCCATGTTTAGTTTACTAATAGAAATGTTGCATTTGTATCTTGTCTCTTTGAAATCAAATTTAAATGTTCATTGGTGATGATCTAGTCTTATCATGTCATCTTCTAGATGCTTTAGGATATTAAATGAAAAGCATTGAGCTGTCATGGAGGGAAAAAATGTTGTAAGGGCAGGATCTTTGTAATCTCAGTTCTTTCTGAACTGTCCTAAACAAAGATGACAGAATAAGTTTCTAACTTTATGTACACGAACATTTTTTTTTATAGATCATAAAAATAGCATGTTAATGTTTTGTGTCTTCTAGTTTTGAAAGCTTGAACACAAGCAAATTTCATCATAACCTTTCTTATGCTTCCGTTCACCAGCTGAGGCATTATTACATAGAAGACAAAGAATTTACCTGAAGCTTTTGCCAAGATATAATTCTGAGCAGTTCCTGTTGAATCTGCATTTAACAAATCATCCTGATGTTAAGCTATCTAAGACACGATGAAATGACTTGTGCTTTATTTCAGATATTCTGCCACTTAGCTATTTCTCTGAAGATTGGAGCTATTGATGACACATATAGGGTCATCTGAAGATGGTCTTGGATTAATATTATCAAATTTGAAGATGGTCTAGGATTAATACTATCAAAAAATCCATTGCATTATAATTTTTATAAGAAAGAAATCTGGCAATGGACACTAGAGTACTTTTTCCCTGAAATGACTTTAGTCTTGTTTGTAAACAACTAAGACATACAGGCATTCTGACCAAGGACTTCTATCAGTCCCCGCTCCACCCTTCACACTCTATTTCTCATGAGTAATCACACAATCAGTGTTTTAACTAAAAACAATATAAAGGTAATATGGATCATATATTAGTCATTTAGTTATTGACTTGCGTCCTATTGCCTTAGATTAACCTTCACAGCCTTCCTAGATTAACCATATAGATAAATGATATGAAGCAGCTTTTCTGTTACTATTTTATAGGCGTAGCATTCAGGGCATTGCGATATACTTCCAGTTGAAAAATCCAGTTGACTTTTGGGAATATTTAATGTTTTTTTGTTTGTTTATTTTGTTTAGTTTTGTTTTGTTTTTCAGAGAAACTGGCTTTCAGGAAAACTAAGATAATCTATTTTAGGGTCTGTTATCTTTCTCCCGATAAACTGAATGGGATATTTGCCAATAACTTTTAAGTACCCATGATGAAATATTACAATTCCTGGTAATTAACTGAAATGTATCCTGGGTCTAGGTAGTTTTGCAAGACAACAGGAATTCAGTTGCACCAGATATAGTTTAGCCAGTTCCTCTGAAATCTCTAGAAAAAGTAGACATCCTAAATGAAACTCCAGTGTTCCAAATATATCACATCTAATAATTAATTCAATGGCTGAGTTAGGTATATTACTGTCTGGAGCTGACCTGTGTAAAACGTTTGTCTGTTTGGTGGATGTTATCAGCTTTGTTTTGTAACTTGTGATGTAGTGCCAGGTCTTGGCACGGAAGTGTGCTAATGATGCAGGCATGCTGATGTGTTTATATACCTATGAGAGCAGATAGTCCCAGGCTGAGACAGCTCTAACTCTGTGAATACATTTTAGTAAGGATTTATTTCACATTAACTTTGGTCAGTGACTTCAGCAATGAGAAGCATGTGTGTAATTCAGTGTTCATTCTTGATTGTTTTGTCTTTATTTAAAACAAATAAAATAAAAGAACGCCAAAGTTTATAAATCTTCTACATAAATTAGGCGGGCATGAATATACTTGGCTCTGGTCTATAAAGAAAAAGGTAAAATAGATTAAAGGAACATGCAAATGATCTAAGGCTGAGTGTCAGAGTTTGCTTTACATCACTTTAGAGAATAATCACTGTCTTTGGAAGGAAATAGATTCTATTAATATGCATTAGATATTCTATTTCCAGTTCCTTTTCTCTGAATATTAATTAATATTTATTACATATTAGGAAATATTGCTGAGAAAAATAAATATTACTACTGCAAGGAGGTGCTAAGAACTAGATTCTTGAAAGGTTTTAGATGACTAGTTCTTAGGTAAGTGTTTAGCTTTGTTTGCTTCAATTCGAAATCAGCACCATATGTAAGTTTTAGACCTCTAAACATCACTGCGTTTGAAGGCCTTTTCCAGTTTTCTAGTGAGCTGGTTGTAGACCCTGGGCATGTATTTTATTTCTAGCATATGGGTTAAACACTAGACAGAACTATTTTATACTCCAAATACTGAAGAACAGCTGTGAGTAAAAAATTCACGTACATCCCTAGAGCATATGATGCGTACATCAAGCTTTCTCACAGATATTTTGAGACGATCATTCTCAAATAGCTTTTCCATTCCATATTAATTGTATTTGAACAGACCAGGTCTTGTCCCAGAAAAGTACTGCCAGAATACTTTTCTAATGTCAATAAACTAATGATAATTTGCCGGGACACAAGAAATTTCATTTTGCTAAAATCATTTAGCAGCAGTATTTGTAATGTGCTGTGTATGTAGCAATTAAGAGCCCTGAAGCAATTTAGAGAAAAAAAAAAAAAAAGGAAAAAAAGACTTGCTTAGAGAAGACTGTGCACACTGTTAAGAACAGAAGGAGATGAAGCAGAAACATTCCCTAAGCTGCAGAGACCAACTCTGAGTATGTTGACACCCAACTGAAGTTCTTTCAGCATGGTATTAATTAACAACTCACTTAAGTAACAATGTACATGCTAGAAGCATTACATCATTTGAATTTGTCACCGGCTGTTGAGCAAATAGCTGTGAGGACCGGATACTATTGCATTACAATTTCTTTGAGTCCTTTCATAAAATCCCAAGCATGGATTTAACAGGGAAGCTAATGGGCTTTAGCCCCTTCTCCCCCCTCCATCCTGCCTCCTCTCCTCATTAAGAACACTGCTTCAGCATACATTGAGTGTCAGGTGAAGAGGGAACTGGTGGCATCTAACTGCATACAAATACCAAATTCTTTCCTATTTTCCTTGAAGCTAATAAAAGACTCCCACTGAAATAAATGGGAGTTACATAAGAATCTTGCACTCTGAAAGGGCAATTATTCTAGACAATGAGCAATCATAAAAATATCAGTTCAGCAGTGTTTGTGCACATACTTGCCTTTAAGCAAGGGCATAAATACATTTCAGTTTGCAATCCATTCAGGCACGTACTTTACTTTTAAGACACTGGACTTCAACATAACCCTTAGGCTGAAAGGCTCTTTGCTGATGAGGTGCCACAAAGAACATTAGTGAATCTGCAGACTTTCAATAAACGTGTACTACTGCAGAGGAGATCTAATGAAGCAAAAAAATGTAATTACAAAGCCTTTAGTATAGCTTTGTTCTGTCAATTAATGTGTTCATGACATGAATATGATCTACTAGGTTTGAAAAGAAGCTGAAGATGATGTTAGTTTGATATACCCTGTATCTCCCCCCGCTCCTCCCCCACCACATGGTACTATCCTTGCATATCTGCTATCAATAAAGTTTGCAACTTCTGACTGAGAAATCCAGAAGACTCATCTAGCACTTAACAACAACGGAACTAGGAGGTTACTTTGGAAAATACTAGTTCAAAAGACCTTGAGGGAAAACCAAAAACAAACAAACAAAAAAACCATACCTGACATCTGTGGAACATACAGTGCCGTGACAGAGGTGCCCAGGATTCTGCAAGGAGAAGTAATTTTCTGGAAAGTCTATAGATGATGATGTGAGGATGCTATAAGCCTGCTTTTTTTTTTTTTTTTTCTTTAGTAAAGTGCATTTGTGTTCAGATTTGTGTTCAGAATTCCTATCTGTGTTTGTACATGCTTCAAATGTAATTCTGCAAAGAGATTCTGGTAAGTGTGCAAAAACAGCGGGGAAGACTGTAATAAGCTGACTCTAGTTTTTAAACATATATGTTTCAGTGTGGAGCTTCCTTGTGATAAAAGAAGATTGGAGTATGAGCTCTACACTGGCAAAGATTCAAAGCTAAGATCAAGCTTGTACAGAAATCTTCATACATTTGGCATAAAACTGAAGACAACATTGTAATAATCTCTTAGGACCTTACTTAAGACATTTTAACTTTGGACTGACAGCTCTGGCAAGATCAATGCAGAGAAGAAAATAACTTGGCTGTTGGAAAGTTTAACATTTTCTATCAATTCTGAAATATCTTTTTCAAGAAGTTTGCAACTTAAATGCTTGAACCTCGAGGTATTTTAAATAACTTCCCAATAAACATCTTAGAATTTGTTTGCTTCTTTCATTCATTTCCTCAGATTATAAAAAACTTAAATAAATTACTTATTTTTAAACAACTCTCAAAATGTTGCTTTGTTGTTGTTGTTTTTGTTTGTTTGTTTGTTTGTCTTTCTGGCCCTTGACTAATCTGAAAAATACTCAGAAACTTCAGATGAACTGGTTTATCATAATGGTTCAGGAGATATATTCTTTCTAAACAGAAATTTTCAAGCTTTTATAACTTTCTGGAAAGGTTATTCTTTGGACTGAAATTCATCATGTTTATTTCAGTATGCACTCATTTCAGAAAGCATTCAGCAGAATGTCAGGTGGGTGTATATTATCACATTTGGATCTCACATTGCACACTGAAACAAATGACTCCGTGCATTTATATCAATCTGCAGTCAGGCAAGCTTTATCTTTTTTTCCTTGTGAATTTATCTTTCTTTTTTTGTTGTTTTTTTAAGATTTAAATATTGCACACACTTAAAAGAGACACAGAATGCTTTTACATTTTATCTGCAATTACATTTTTAAAAGGAAGAGAATTTTGCGTGAATAGTATGATAATGCAACAGTCATCATGTGTTGAGAACTTAAACAGCACAAGTCAGAAATTTATCGATCAAATTATGATTCCCACAGCAATGTTAAGTTAGCATATTATACATAAATATGTGAGAGATAAATAAGAGAACTCACAGTCTATACAGTTATAAATTACAAGATGATAACATTTAAAATTACAGGTCCTGAAACATCTATACCTTATCTCAGATTAGTTAGCTTTGAGAACAATAACACTGAAATTTTTGATTTCTGTCTGTTTGCATTCTCACGATATTGAACATAATGTAGACTTTTCCCCAGTTTATTATATATTGCTAACTTCTCTGAAAATACTTTTTGATGGCTTTCTCAACTTATGGATGATTAATAATAATTTACTCTGGAAAAAGTACTCCTGCTTTTACTTCTGCTTAATTGTTATGGGAATTTTACAATAAATACAAATTCTGCAAGATTCAGAGAAGAAAAATAAACCTCCATTTTTTATCATGTAAAATAGCACCTAAAAATAAAGCAAGATGGAAATGTCTCATAGAGAATTTAGAGTATTTAAGGTAATGTTGTAGAGTAACCCGCTCTGCATTTTAGAATCTTGGTTCCCACTGGCTCAGAGCAAAAGCATGGTAACAGCAGTTGCTCATTTGGGAAGGAATGCATAGTGAAAAGGAAAGCAAACTGACAAGTTTTTTGAGATTCTAATGCATTTAGGTCTCTATATTTCACTCACAATAGCTTGTGATTAACACTCACATAGGCAGAGACATCTCCATTTAGGAACTATCTTTCTTTAAGTGCACTGTCAGTTTCTACTCAGTAAGGGCCACATCTCTATGGTGATATCAGGAATTAAGTACTAAATATAGTACTAGTAACGATACAAAATACAGATCCTCCAAATATTTTCCTATTGTGCACAATTAACGAAAACAACAAAAATACATAAAAATATTTTTTATTTTGCTTCTTCCTTAATTATCTTACTTTTGAAATATTATTGATTAAATTAATTAATTTTGTAATTCTGGTTTCTTGATTCTTTCCTTCTTGTGTAAGCAATACATAATCAAAGAAATTAAGAGATAAGACTCATAATGGACAGGATAATTTGTGATAAAAAATAGCAGCAATTTAAAATTTGTTTGCTTTAAACAGGTCTACAAATGCAGTGAGGTTTAGGGAGTACTAGGGAAGTTCTGTTTATCCAAGTGACACTTAGTTGCTTAGGACAATATAGTAATAACATATAAAAGATGATCACTCTTTATTATTTATTCCTTAGGGGGATTGTCTGAGTGGCACTGAATAGGATTCCTGCCTGTCGTTATTGTTGTTTTTTATTTCCATCTTTCAATTTAGTAG
Source organism: Anseranas semipalmata (assembly GCA_013399115.1). Classification (NCBI taxonomy): domain Eukaryota; kingdom Metazoa; phylum Chordata; class Aves; order Anseriformes; family Anseranatidae; genus Anseranas; species Anseranas semipalmata. The sequence goes on from VXAA01001900.1 coordinate 16,786, forward strand.
CAAAAAGAAGCCTGAAGGAAAATTGTTTAACCCATCTAGTTTTTGTGGTTTAAGTATTTACCAAGTGTCCAACCAACACTTCTTGGCATGCTCCGATAGCGCACAGCATCCCCTGGAGCTTTTGATCCGTTTACTAGCTGAATCTGGGTTTGACTGCTTAGCCACCATGGTTAGATAAAACACTTTAATTATGTGGCCATACACTAGTCTTGAATGTAACTCCCATATAGAAAGTAAGTAGGATCCTGACAGTGAAAGCCTAAAAACATCAAATTGTAATTGTAAATACTTAAAGTTAGATTTTTTATGGTAATTTATGTTAAAGTAACCATTATTAAGGTTTATTACAACTCACAAAAGCAGTAATTGAGAACACATACAAGACATTTTCAGTCTGTTTCTTTTCACAGTTTTCTCAACCATTTACAGTTAGATTTTAGGAACAGAGAACTTGGAGGATGGAAATGCAGTGGCTGCAGCGTGTGCATAAGAAGATTTATTAAATTATAGGTGGGGCTAAAAATACGTTAGCTATGAATTTACAATTTGGTGAGACAACAAAATTCAAAGAGAAGAGAAAGTAAAAACATGTTTACAGCTATTCTAAGTGTCTGTAAGGAAACATGGAAAAGACAACAAACAAAGCAGTTATACAGAGAAATCTGTACCGAGAATGTATTTCTTCTGTGTTTGAAATCTTGTAAATACATTTTCACATTTTGAAAAAGTATATAATTAAAGTATAATAATTATAATAATTATAATAATATAATAAAAGTATGTCCAATCTGTAGTATGACTTTTTTTTTCCAGTTTTCATCTATATTATCCTGCTGGTGTCCAATTCCAGATCATAGAATCACGGAATCACAGAATTATAGAATCATAGAATCATAGAATTGTAGAATCGGTCATAGAATCATAGAATCGGTCATGGAATCACAGAATCAAAGAATGGTTTGGGTTGGAAGGGACCTCTAAAGATCACCTAGTTCTAACCCCTGTTGTCATGGGCAGGGACAACTTCCACTCAGATCTGGTTGCTCAAGGTCCCATCCAACCTGACTCTGAACACTTCCATTGATGGGACATCCACAACTTCTCTGAGCAACTTGTTCCAATGTCTCACCACCCTCAATGTAAAATGTTTCAAATATAGTTAATCATTTGAGTTAGACCTTCTGGAACATTGAAGAATTGTAATGTAAACCCTTTCTTTTTTAAACATAGCTGCCCTAGGTAAACAAAATTCAAATGCTGCCTGCTGGTTCAGACGCAACCAACAGAAGCTTGAGGAACTTGTATCCTATGCAGTGCTCTTGGATTTTTTCTTTTTCCAAAACTATATTGTGCTTATAGTAGGGAGGTGTACTGATTCCCCTAACCTTCATTCACTCATACAAAAAATGCACTAGCAGTTAGATAAAAATTCAGACTCTGCATTTTAATACCTGAAAAAAAAAAATTGGTAGGATATTTTTGCTAGATTTTGGCCCACAATGGGGTAGTTGTTGTAAGATTGTTTATAGTGTCTTTGTTTACCGTTAAGTCTTAATATAAAAATAGTCACAAGATTTCAGTAATTTTGATGCAAGTGATTTGAAAATGAACACAAACATGTAACAACATTGTGAGTCCTTGTCTAATCCATATTGCCTCCCTAAACCAGGATAGATTATATCTAAAATATAAGTAAAGATCATCCTATGATGGAGATATTGCATTGTTCCTGCACTGTCTCAACCTGTGATCAGTTTTCCCAGCTATTAGAGGGTTTTTGTGTGTGTGTGTGTGTATGTCTGTTGTCCATTCTCTGCTATTAGTTTAAATCTATTACTCTTTATTTATATTTTATATTATTTATCCATTATTATTTATTTCCAATAGACATGGAAAACAATTAATTCCTTTCTTTTCATTTCTGTGGTGACCACATTTTTATTTGAAGATATTTCTCATCTCCCTCCTATGCTTTTTGCTCTTCAGTTAAATCTTTGTTGATTTATCATATTTTCAAGGGAGTTGATCATTATTCTATAGCTCTGCTGGTGCTCCAAACTGGACTCCACTTTGAGGCTTTTATCCCTGATGACTAATTCCTAAATTTGATGATGAAGATTTAATGTCTAAAATATATTATTCTTTTTAAAATCACATTTTTTTTCCCCCACAATGGATATAGTAGTGATGTCTCATATTCAGTGTTCAACCTTCTAAAATCTCTCCTTACCAGTCTATCTGTTCGTTACTCATTGTACATCTATTCAGCTGGTTATTCTGATGAAGAGGTAACATTTGGTTCTCTCACTGCACTGACTCCTGTTTTCTTCAAGCCGTTTCAATTGAGACAACTTTGTATTCTAATCCTGCTATGCCGAATATTTGTGGGTTGTCCCTGCATGACATTTTTTTGTAAATTGAAAAGATGTGCTCTCTCTTTCGTCATCTATCTCCCTAATGAAAAATAGGCCACACCCAGTACAAACAGCTATGGAATGATACTGAATGATACTGAATATATCCCTCTAATTTGATAGTAAACTGCCAATAAGCATCTTCCAATGAGTTGTTCACATTCATGTTCATGTTGTACTGTAATACTCATTCCTAGCTGTTAGACCTAATTTTCATTTTTTTTAGGACTCTTGTTGAGTTTCAGATCCTGGAAGAATGTTTCTCTGTATCTAATAATTGCTTTTGTTATTTGTTATTCTAAATATTGTTCAGAATGTCCCAAAATCAGAGGACAGTCTCTGTGCAGTAGGTGTGAGGTTAGCTGCATTCCTTATTGCCATGAAGGCCTGTGCTTTGGATGACTCTGTTCATTAAATAAATAAATCTTGTTTATTTTATTTTCTTGATTTGATTAATAATAGTGGACTGTCACCTCAAAAGTGCCTTTGATTTTTAGTCTATGAATTGTCAAAAAAAAATCTGATATACCTATATTATATTTGGCAAATTTTGATATGAGTTGGAACACACTTTAGAACACAGATTTTTCAAAGTTCATTGACCATATGTTCAGACAGGTCACTGCTAACTCAGCTGGTTTCATTTAACATAGAGGAAAAAAGCAAACACTGAAGAATAATTAAACAAAGCCTAATGATTATTTAGTAAAAGCAAAAGTAACTGGGTCCCAGTTGTGGAATAGATGTCAAGTCTTACAATTCTGAAGTGAATATATAACTTTCGGGTTTTTGTGGCATCCTGCAGATACTTGTGATTATGGCTGGAAATGGATCTTTTCTTGCTGACTGCATAATCACAAAGGCCAGCTTTACACCTGTTTAAAATTTTGAAAATAATAGAGTATTCAAAAGGCAGCTCAAGAATTTAGGAAATGAGAGAGTAGAAGATTTTCTTTTGAGGTCTGCCAAACTCTTTGCGACAAAATTGAGAAATTCCAAATATAGTGTTACTTGACGACTTATGGGTAAGTTATAAAATAAAAGATTTACTTTAGTTTAAATTTGAACTTAACACATTGGTAACTCTCGGGAAAGTGCTATAATACAGAATTGTATTTTACTTTAACAAATTATACTTTAAGAAGAAAAAGGTTGAAAATCTGGAAATGCATTCTTGAGGTCATACAAGTAATCTTATATCTGCTTTTCACAAAGTACATGCATATTACTACCAGAAAAGCAGCATTTTATGGTCATTTTGCAATCAAGTTCTAAGCATGAAAGGGCACCATGCAGCAGGGAGTACAGTCCATGGAAAAGAAGAGAGGAAATTTGCTAAGGCCAGCCAATCTTGTTTATGCTGGCAACCTTGCATGTAAACTCAAAGTATTTTTGTTTATTTTTAGGGTTTTAAACAAGGCAAATTTTATGTTCTTGAATTACTTTATGCATATTTGCAAAATTTGCTCATGAGCTCTGCAAGGGCTGGGAGTGTTTGTAGTAAGGTCATTTTGTAGGTAAACATGTACAAACATAGTAAGTAGATGTCCCTGAGCTTAATCTCAGTGTGCCAAAAATTTGTCCTATTGCATTTTTATATATCTATGTTGCTTTCTTCCATGTCTGGTCTTTTTATAACAGAGCTTTACATATTCTCTCAGTTCTAAGGATGGGTAATTAATTTCTGTTAATGACAGAGTTACCTCTGCCATGTCTATCTGAAAACATTTACGACATCATTTCAAACTGGTATTGAAAAGAGCCATGTACAAAATATAGAGTGGTGAATTTTTAAGAGGTTATAATGCTTTTTCTCTTTTCTTGATCACTCATTTTTTAATTGTGAGAAATTCCTTGGCTACTCTAGATTTAGATAAATGATTTTTCATTTTGAGCAGTGTTTAGTTAATATTATAGAATTAGTTGTATAACTGTCTTTAATTTCACTTTTCTTTATTGCTACAATTCCTATTGCTACAATTTCTATCTGCTTTAGTGATTTTGTGAGTTTTGAAAATTCCAGTTTCTAGCTTTCAGTGAACAAACCAGCACATTGTTAAAAACTTTCTGAAGATACTAGTGTTCAATACTCCTGACTGAACTCAAAAGAATGTGATACTTTTTTCTCCAATGGGAAACAAATAACAGCAGATTACATTTAAAAACATCCCTAAAACTACAATGCCTTTGGAAAAGCTAGAAGGATTTGGATATCAGAATCAGATATGTAATGGGACAATATTTTTAAATGTAATGAAGGAGACATCAATATGCTTCCATATTTTGATATTTTACTTGCTGTACTTACATTAGAAAGTGGAGTAAGCCCCCTGCATTCATACCACATACATATATTTTTTCCTTCATGAGTCCACATCCTGAGTTTAACCGGCCAAAACTGCCACTGACATCAGAACTGCATCCAAGACCTTTCTTTTTATTGTGAAGGCATCCATTTCTTTTTGGCATACACATACAAACCTGCATATACCCAGTTTTGTATATATTACTCTTTGTGTCTGTTATAAGAATTCCCTATTCTCTTAAACATCATGTCCTACTGGTGTAACGTGGCCTACTTGACATAAATAGATGGGACATGTCACCGCATGATGCGTCACTGTGGACATAGGAACAGATGTGCTGTTCAGAAATCCGTGGTTAAAATGTCTGTAATATGTGATTAAAGAAATATTTATTTTTCAAAAGTAAAAGATTTGCTCCCCACAAAAATGTTGCTCCAGTAAAGTTCACATCTTTCAGTACTTTATGCTTTTAATAACTATGGTGAATATTGTACCAGAAAGCCCCCATTGGTTGAACTGTGTTGGGATCACACGAATATCTTTAAGAAAATTAAACCCAGCAAAATAAATTTCAGATACCTGTGTAATCGTTTTAGTCTAATAGCAGTCTTTCCCTAGAAAAAAATCTTCCTTTAAAGATAAGGCAAACTTTGAGCAAAAATTTTGGTATTGAGTTTAACTGATATATTTAGGTTTCTAAGGAAAAAAAAAAGGTGTTTTGAGCAATGCAGCAGTAGGAAATGTATTTTTAGTTCTACAGAATATCCTGTGATATTATAGGTCTTTTTAGTGAGACATTAAACAACAAACAACAATTTTTTTTTCACATTGTTTTTCTTTAATATTACAAAATAATTTTATTGCACCCACTGACTTTGTAATTCAAAAACATGCACTGCTGAAGAGATGCTAGGACAGTAAAATTTAAGTGACACAGTCTAAGTCTTTGAGTTATTGATAATAAATGGATGACTGCTATGTATTTGATAAATAAACTCATTCATATTGGGAAAAAATGCAATACTTGCTTATCCATATATATTTTCATTATTACTGAGAAGTAAATTTTTTACCTAAATGTCATTAATGATGGAGTCAATAGTGGCTGACCTAACTATGGTAGCTTTTGGAAGTAGGTGAGAGGTCAAAATTGGAAGTGGAGAGATGCTGAAAAACAGATTTCATATCTGTTGGAGGAAGAATATTAAGCAGGCCCTAAGCTCCCCAAGTGATGACATAAGGAAAATTATTATCTTTTTTTTTTTTATTCAAGACTATGAATACCTTACTCTCTGTTCTCTTTGTTGTTTTGCACAAAAATACCAAAAGACAGGTACATGGCTTGTGACAATAGGAGTAAAGAGATGCAACCAGATCATGATGTCAAATATTATGTTCCAAATTTGACAAGACCTAATGTAAAATAGTTATTGAGATTTACGATGCAGAGTGCTGTGCCCTAACATTGCTGGAAACAAAAAAAAAAAAGAGGTTTTGTATCCTTTGCCACAATGCCTGTTAAGTCCTGAACAATGGAATTGTCTTGCTTGGCAGGCAGAATAGATATTCTGAGTTGTTGTTGTTACTCAGGAATGAAATTGAATGTTTCTTGCTGTGAAAAGTTTTCCATTTACTCCATTGTTCAGACTGCATTGATTCAGTCAAATTGATTGTCCCTGTGGTAATGGATCCATGCCAAGGGATGACAAATTTAAGTCATCTGTGATTAAAATTCAGCCAGTTCTGAACACTGAGTTTCTGAAGGCACTCAGATGAACTTTGTGAGGCATCATAACTCCTAAAATACAGAAAGTGGGCAATGGACTTCATAATAATACTGGCTATGAAATGAGTAATTTCTTTTTGCACTTTAGCATTTTTGTCATGTGGGTTTAATTTATGAAAACATATGCAGATTATTCCTGGATGGAATATGGATTCTCTCTTCCAGATGCAAACTGTCATTTAACGATAGTCAGACATTTGTCAAATGACCTTAACCTTTGCACTTAGACAAGGTATTCTCCAAAGACCATCATGGAATGCATTGCCTCCATAGATCAGTATTATAAGCACTGACCCTTGAGGCTCATTCCTCTTTTAACCGAAAGTTTAATGTATTTTTCCTTCACAGTCTGTTTAGTTTATTCTAATATGTGTGTTTTTCTTGCTAAACATGTACTTTAAATAATGATAGTTACATTAATACACTATAAAATAAGCAAAATACATAAATGTTTAATGTCATAAATGTTTGTTTACAAACAGTTTAGGTTGCCTAGACTCTGACTTTTATAAGAAGCACACCCTTGATTTTTTTCCATTGAGGGAACAGGTCTAAGGATAGTGAATGTAAGCTTTCAGTAGGCATACTTTTCTCAGTTACCTTTTGTGGACCACTTGTGGCCTAGGGGATTCCCACAGAGATCCTAGCCTATAGTTTGAAAATAAGTTATTTTAGAAGCTGAGAGGTTTTGTCACTCAGTAACTTTAAAACAAGGCTTTGAGAGAATGAAATTAGTCTTGTGAAAGAACATCATACCTTTACAATAGGAAGAAAAAGGTGGAGGGACAATGTTGTACGGAGATATTCTCTGTTCTGCACAAAAATATGTAATATCAACATTAAACTTTTATTTTCTATCTGGGATTGAGCACTGATGATTTATCTTTAGAAATTTTATTATTTGTTTTATTTTTCAAGCTATAGAGTAATTCTGCCTTCTTATGACCAGGCAAAATGCAAATGTAACTCAAACTACAGGAAAACATGGATATGGTGTTAAATTTTGGAATCTAAAAAGTAGAAAACAACTAGAGTTCCAGGAAAAAGCATAGAAATGGGAGAAAATCACACATGTAGACCTCAAGCAAATAATTTAACTTCTCAATTTCACCGTTCATCCAGCTTTTACTGGGTATAATCGTTATAACTGTTGGAAAAATAGAGGAAAACAGAACAGAAGAACTGAGTTCTGTTCTTTTTTTTAGTTAGTGAAAACTTTTCATCAAAGTTTTCTGGAAAGAGAATTACAAAATCTTACTAGCTGTAAGAGAGATAACTCACAGAGATTTTGGAAACCTTAAGTACTACAGAAAAATATTCTGTGAACTCTGTGAACGAATGACTTTTACTAAGGAAATTTTAGAGATGAGGGAAAAAGGGGAAAAAAGAGGACTTTTGGAAGGTAACTTAATTTCTTCAGCTATTTCAGTGAGTTTTTCCAGGGAAAAGTCTGTCTCCTATGAATGACAGGGAAATTTATGCTCATCTGAATGCATTCCAGAGCATGGTCTCTTAAACCTTTTTGTTAGAATGACTGTTTAGCCTTTCCAAAACAACTGCCATAAAATCTTTTGCAGAGTTGGCCCTTTTCAATTTTACAGGTAAAAATTATGTTAGATTTTGAGTGTTTATTTATTTCTTTACTTCGTTCTGTTTGTTGACTTGCTTGCCTCATGAGTGTAAATGTGTGATTTCTTTGTCATTTCACAGACAGCCTTCTGACATATTGAGGTCTAAAAGTTGTTCATAAGCCATACTTTGAGAAAGAATATACTGGAAGAACTGTAAATAAATAATCTGTTCAAATAACCTTCTTTTTGACACACAGCTAAAAATCCAACCAAACAATAACAGTAACAAAACATTGTACCCTGGCTTGCTTGTAGTATCTTTTCAAAGTTCATTCTTACTCCTGGAGAGGTTAAGCAGTTTGTTTGGTGGACAACAACAATACAGGTTAATTCAAGATTTTTTCTGTTCCTGTGTTAATTAAAATGATGTATGCTAGGGTAGTTCACAGCGTCACACAATCACAGGATGGTGGAGGTTAGCGGGGACCTCTGGAGGACATCTGGTCCAACCCCCTGTTCAAGCAGGGACACCTAGAGCAGGTTACCCAAGACCATGTCCAGGTGGCTTTTAAAAATCTCCAAGGAGGTAGATTCGACAACCTCTGCAGGCAACCTGTGCCAGTGCTCCGTCACCCACACAGTAAAGAAGTGCTTCCTGATGCTCAGAGGGAACCTCCTGTGTTTCAGTTTATGCTTGTTGCCTCTTGTCCTACCACTGGGCACCACTGAACAGAGCCTGGCTCAATTCTTTTGGCATCCTCCCTTCAGGTATTTATATATATCAATGAGACCCCCCCCGAGCCTTCTCTTCTCCAGGCTGAATGGTTCCAACTGTCTCAGCCTCTCCTCTATAGGACAGATGCTCCAAACCCTTAATTGTCTTCATCGCCCTTTGCTTGGTGCTGTGCAGTAGCTCCATGTCTCTCTCATACAAGGGAGCCCAGAACTGGACACAGTACTCCAGGTGTGGACTCACCAGGGCTTAGTAGAGTAGAATGTGCTAAGGATTATGAACTGAATAGCAGTTGCACAAAAAAGGAGGTTCAGAAGTCTACATTTTTTAATAGGACTAATAGATAGTCTATGTGAGGGAAAAAACAACCTCAGTAATCCAAGGTACAACTGCAAGTAATTTTTTTTTATCATATATATCTGTAAGCAAATTGTATAAAAGTTATCACATGCAATTCAGAAGTTACGCTTCTAAGTGAAACAGTCAAAATATACAAAATTAGGAAAAAAATTGTTTTATAACCTTGACTCTGCACCCCACGTTGTGGTATAGTATTTCAAAACACCGTTATACAGTTATTTGCTTTGCTTCAGAGAGAAATTTTACTCTGTTCAGTAAATAACAACAAAAAAATACGTTCTTTAGCCAATGTGTTTTGAGACCCATAGCCATTATAATGGGACCTTGCATGTAAGTGAATTTTTACCTTCAGGGTGCCAGAACAAAACAGACCTGCCTCCTCCCACATGGATCTTTAAGACAGTGCTCTCAGCATCCTCAGGATGCCGTTTTTATCTGTAACTGCTCATTAAATGAATGCCTGTTCCTGGGAAACCCAAACTCTATTGACCTCATTAAGCCTTTGTTCAGAATATAATCACGAAATTCATTCAGTCAAGAAAAATAGCATGTGACATAAGAGAATAATTACAATTAACCAACACAGCTTTAATTTGCAATTATCTGAGACTGAAATACTGAATGAGCTGCTCATGATCAATCCCTGTTGAGGAAATTCTCATCAAACAAGTGTGAATTATAACTGAATAACTAATAAGTCAAGGAAATTATACTTAACTACAGATCACTAGCTGAACAAAAAATATGTCCTGTGTATGAGAGAGTAAACAATTTGTTTGGCAAAATGGATATTTAAGGACATCTGAATATTTCTAAATACAAACCTTGTTAGAAAACATTTTCTCTAAAGCAATAATTTACCTCTTTCTTTCTTTAAAATAATTTTTGGTACATTTAAGTTCTATCTAATAAAGAATTTACTGTCTTTATTTAGGCTGACAATATTATTTTAACAGCAAATCTATGAATGAACTGTGGAGAGGAGATTTGTCATGTGGACAACTTTAATTTTGGCAATTTGAGACCAAAATATTCTTTTCTTATTAGGAGATTTAGTACAATACTAGTATTTTTGGACAGTGTGGCAGAAAAGACTGCTTACAGTGATAATACTTTGTTCTTTTACCTATACTGAGTTCCTTCCATTTCTGTCTCTCCCATCAGGACTGCAATAAAAAAGTCAACCTCAGCTTCTGTCAGAAGTTTGTGTGGTTCCCACATTCAAAAATAGGTCACTTTGGCTTCAGGTCACTCTTCTGACCACCAATTGTTTATTTTACTTCTGAGTTCATAATACGAAGAATTCAGCATGAAAGAGAAATTTTTTTCTCATGTCATTACTACCAGTTCATGAACATAATTAGTACTGAATCCTGCTAGTTCTGCACCTCTCATTTACAGAAGAGAAACTGTTTAGAAGTATTCTTAACAGTCTTTTGAGTTACTAAAATACAATTAAACCAAGTAGACTGAGTCCTCTACTCAGAAATTTTACTTAGAAGTAAACTTCAGATCTCCTCAAGCACAAAAGTGCATCATAACTGGTGCAGTTTTACTGCATGGGTCAAGACAAGAACAGTCGTGATGAATATAAGCACATACATCTTTGACATGTGCAGATCTGCCCTCTGGGACTATGTTTTGTGATGGAGAAGGACAGAGATGATGAATGAATGGGAGGGATCATCAGCTGCCCCCATGGAAGCATAGCTAGTTATATGCATATATTTACCATGCATCCAAATGCTAATTGAATGATCCGTTTTCCGGGTCTTATGTCCAGGGCACCAGGAAACATTTGTTTCTTGTGACTTATTCTGTAGAAGAAAACAAATCCACAAAGAATTTGTATGAGACAGGCTCCTGTCATATACATCTGGATCCAGGCAGATCACTTGGACTTAGATGACTGGCATCCAAAAGCGGGAAGTTTGGAAATAAATAAGAAATCAAAATTTTTTACATGAAAAAACCTACTTCAGAGGGAACATTTACTTTTCAAATGAAAGTTTCAAATACATTTGGAGCTTGCAGACACTTTGAAAGGAGACTTGATTATATCTGATTCTTGAATGCTGCCAGGCATTTGCTTCTGAAGCCTTTGTCCTGACTCCTTGTGGCATCCAAGGAAGGGTAGCACTTTCAAAAAAAAAAAAAAAAAAAAAATAGAAAAGCAAAGAAAAGAAAAGCAAAGAAAAGAAAAGAAAAAAAAAAAAAAGAAGAAAAAAANAGCAGCAGCAACAACAACAACAAAAAAAACCACTGCTTGATTGCAGCTATCCATCTGGCCTCGACACCCACCCTCTGCTTTTTAATGGGTACAAAATGGGAACTGTGCACCAAGTTCTCATCAGTGCTATCCTTCTGCAGGGATACAGTGCTAATGAAGCTGGAGAGTGCAGCCAATCATCCTTTAGACAGTCATCACAGGAGAGCACCTCTCACTCACAAACTGAAACGTCTTCTATCATAGAGTAATCATAGAATTATCATAGAATATCCTGAGTTGGAAGGGATCCACGAGGATCTTCTGCACAGGACCACACAAAAATCAGACAATATATCTGAGAGCATTGTCCAAAAGCCTCTTGAACTCCAGCAGGCTCAGTGCCGTGACCACTTCCCTGGGGAGCCTGTTCCAGTGCCCGACCACCCTCTCNAAACCAAGTGACCTCAGCCGCTCCTCATGTGTCTTCCCTCCTAGATCATTCACCATCTTTGTTGCCCTCCTTTGGACACTCTCTAATAGTTTTATGTCCTTCTCATACTGTGGTGCCCAAAACTGCACACAGTGCTCAAGGTGAGGCCACACCAGCGCGGGGCAGAGCAGGACAATCCATTCCCTCAACCGACTAGCAATGCCGTGCCTGATGCACCCCAGGATACGGTTGGCCCTCCTGGCTGCCAGGGCACACTGTTGACTCATGTTCAACTTGCTGTCAATGAAAAACCCCAGATCCCCTTCTGTGGGGCTGTTCTCCAGCCTCTTGCACCCCCCCAAGTAGTGCAATGAAAGTAAAGTGTATTGATAACTGAGATGAAGACAGCACACATGCTATGTGCTATACAGTGCACTTCTTCAGTGCTGAATCATCTTTTATCAATGTATGCTAAAAAAACAGGTGGTGTTAGTTGAGATGGACGTCATTGGGCTCTTCAGTTTAGTAGGGTACAAATATAACCTAAAATTAAAACCCAGTGCTCTGTTTATTTCTGCTGTTCATAAAGCTGTCAATAAACTCACAACATGGTCTCTCTAGTAATGTTCCAATGTCAGCTGCTCCTGTGGCCAACTTTAACCTACTGTGAATGGGTTTCATTTAGTTTACCCATCCTCTGTATACAGTAGTCTGACTATCCAGGAACCATATTTTATTTTCAGCTTCAGCTTCCTTTCCACTGAAAATAAAATAAAATAAAATAAAATAAAATAAAATAAAATAAAATAAAATAAAATAAAATAAAATAAAATAAAATAAACAAACAATAATGCATTCATACCTCTGAGTTCCAGTGTTAGCATGCTTTAAAAGAATATAATAGTTTGAATTTATATAATATCAGGCAGAGGGCTTTGCAGAATCTAATACAGAGGTACTTCTCTACACCTCTCTGAAGAGCAGACAGTAGCTTGAAAACCAAGAATAGTTTAACTGGGCTCAGTAACCCTATACAAGAGTTCCACTCATTACTTCCCACACTAATGGAGGGAGTATGAAGTCTTAAAACAAATGAATCATATGAAAAGTACTGTGCCCTCTGTGGGCTACTAAACCTACAGGGTTATGAATAAAGAGCAAGGTGCTGTGGTGACAACACATGCAATGTACTTCAGGCTCCCATTTCAGAATCCTTTCCTGTCATCCCCATTCCTGTAGGCTTCCTCGTTTCACTGTGCATTGTTCAGGAATTTCTTGCCTTTGGTTTTCTGGGATTGGTTCTTTCAGCTTTACACAGCTGGCTCTCTATAGCCTGTTTTAAGTAGGGGTAGTTTCTGCCTCTTAAGTCTCCCTTTAAGCTAGTAATAATTTCAGCTTACATATAACATTCCCTTCCTTATAAGTTTAGAAGAGGCATGTTCTGATAGTAGGTCTGACTCTTGCCTCAGATTATGAAAAATAAATACAGAAATTGGAACAATAGCTTGAGGGAGCTGAGGTAGGAAACGGTGTAAAATTTCACTGTAAATCCTGTCTCATGTGCCAACTACAAATAGCAGACTCTGATGCATAAAGATACATCATACGTGGAAAATAATATCACATTTCTAGTATAATATGCACAACTGCCATGTTTTGTTGCAGCTTTGTGTCAGTTGCATCATGATTACTGTATCTTTTTCATTACAAATCATTGTGAACTTCAGCCTGTACCCATAACTTGCACCACATCCTAAACGTTAGATGGTCTTTTTACGTTTGATGGGAGGAATTTAACAAATCAGAGAGGCAGTAAATACTCCATTGTCTCTAGTATCTATGGAAAGATACTTTCTGGACAGGCTTATGGGATCTGAACACACATGACCTGTGACAGAGGGCTGGGGACCCATGAGGAGGGGAGCATGGGGCGTGAGACCTGCAGTAACAGGGAAAATCTGTGCTGAGAATAGCTGTCTGTAAAGTTGCTAGAGCAGAGGAAGATTTCTAAGGATGACTAGAGCTAGCACTGCCTCCTCACCTGCGTCTCTGCCCATCACCACCCTTACCCTTCTGTGGCACAACAGGCAGAGGACAGAAAGGAGAGACTGAGGAACAGACACTGCAAGTCCTGTTGCAATCTTTCACAGCTATAAGGTGCAGAAATTCCTGATGGGTGCATGCTAGGCTAAGGAGGATGTGAGAATAAGGAAGGGTTGCCAAATTTTGCTGTCATGCAAGCACTTGGCAGCCCCGCACACGTTACAGAAGCAAGGCATGGCTTAGAAAGAAGAGCTGTTCCCTATACTGGAACAGTGCTCCTGAAGGAGTACTGAAATCTGTCAGTGTGGTGAAAAATCCAGTGTCAGAGAAATACAAGCAACTCCTTCTTAGCCTGAGTGATTTAGGATTATATCTGAAAGATAAGACACTTCTATACTGATCCTTAGTAACCATTTTCCACTGGATATAACAAAAAGCACTCTCAGATGCAGTAACACAAGTACAGGTCCTGTCTACCTGATACTACAGAAAGCCACAGCTTCTGAATTGATTCAAATAACATAACACCGTCTGCAATCACTTATGCTACTTCCTGCAGTCCCCTCCTATACTCACATGTATCTGAAGATGGCATGTTCCCCATGTGCCTCTGACTCAAGTCACTTCTTGGCTGAGAAATCTTGTTCTCTGTATTTATACTCAGTTTCATCCTTGCAAAATAAAGCTTATTGCATTGCACCTTGGCATTAGCAGTCACAGATCTGAATGATCTCTGATCCCACTGTCCTCTAAGAAATCTACTGAATGGAGAAATGGATTCTGGCTTTTGGTAGACATACTTGGTAAAGCACTGAAAAATATAAAATAACATGACTGATACAGATGAGCTACCAGAAATAATATTTTCATTGCCTGGGAGAATGTGGTGGTGAAAATGAGTGGTTCAGAATTTCATGAACATTGAATTAAGTGCAATTTTTCCTACATATTATAGTATACTAACATCAGTTAGCTGACTTCATCATCTTTTAAACATATGGCTTTGGGATTTTTTTTTTTTTATCTATCAGAGAGAAATACAACAGACATTTATTGACTTCTTATAAGTGTATCAAGCTAAAAGTACATTGCTGTGTATTATCATTTATATTATATATTTTGATCATTAATATGCTGGCTAAGAAGGACAGCAAAATTATGTAGACAAAAAGAATATCTCTCATTGATGTGAGATACAGAAATGGGAACAACAAAGTTTTTTTTGTCAATAGAATAAAATCTGGCAGAAAGGACACAATTTAATTTGTTTTCATTGTGTTAAAAAGTCCTGTCTCCAGATTTTGTTCAAAATAAATTGGAGATGTTTTACAAGAAGTAAGGATACTCTGCAGCAATTTGGAGCTATAGGAATCCATCTTTGGATTCTTTCTGTTAAGTAACATCATACATTGATACTATCTTTTATGAGGGGGAGGAGGGAGAGAAAGAGAGGAGGGAGGAGGGTTTGAATGTAACCTAAAAATTAAGCTGAGGAAAGGTACTGGCAAATTCTGATGGAAACTGAGAAATCAAAATAACAGAAGAAAAAAATTTCCCCAAATTTTCATTTTAACTTGCATACTTACAAAATAAATGTTATATGGAAAAATGTTGGAAAATTGATTTTCTAACCTTCAATTCCAGAACATATTTAAAGTTCATTCTACCATGGATTTTATATGGAAAAGAGCTGACTCATCAGCTGTTTCTTCCAGACCTTTTAGAAAGAGAAAGTAGTAATAGCATGCCATGCTGATAACCTGTGCTTAGCAAGCCAACTTGCAGCTATTCTTGGGAATTGGCATAGCTAAGAATATGCATGGTATATCAAATACTCCAGGAAGACAACATAAACAGTGGGTCTGAGCTGTTGCAGACTTTTTTTTTTTTTTGCTCTTTTTGTATTTTTTCAAGTGACTCACCCCCCCCAAAAAAATTACATGTAGAAATATTCTTCATTTGGCAGCTGAATTTCCTCTTTCCTCTCAGTCACAAAAATATGTTGTCTTACGCCTCTGATAGAGAGGTAATCTGCATCTTAATCCCTAATGGTACCTTAATTCCTTGCATGAGGCAATACAAAGCAGGTTTGATTGGCCTTTGTTTGTTCATTTTGAATGATTTTAGAAAAGCGGTCTGGAAGAAACAAATACCACTTCTTTCATGTACTTTTATTGTAATCTGATTTATTCTTCTTCATTTTTTATTCATATATTTCTTTTATGAAAAAAAAAATCATAAGAAAAAAATGAAGCTTGGTGATGTATTTAATTATCTATACTTTAACTTAAAAAATACTTTTAGAAAATATCTCTGTTACGAAAAACTCAGACCATCATGGAAAATTCCTTTATTCTGAACTGCATTGCCATCATTTGTAATAAGAAATTATTAGCTACAATGACATCGAAAGAGCTTCTGCTGAGTCCATGGAAATGTATCTAGTGACTTCAGATTTCATTTTTTAGAGAATGTCTAATGGTTGTTGCAGGAGATAAAGGAAAAAAATAATCTTTCTAATGCTTACCAATATTCAGTGTAACTTCGGGAGATAAAAAGATTTTCTTTTCTACTTAAGGAAAATTTTAACACCTTGAAGATTAATGCTAAAGCTCTATTAAATTCTGTGTTTCCTATTGGTGTATTTGAGATTAAATTTTCATGGCTAGAGGGATAACGAAATTTGCAATAGGAACAGTGGGTTGGACATTTAATATGGGGACAGCAAAAAGTTATGCAAAGTTCTGTAACATTAAATACAATTGAATACAATTGAAAAATTAAATACAATTGAAACTTTAACTTAGATTTAAAAATATATAGATTTTCTCTTAGGATGCATATAAAAGGTTTGCTAACCAGAAAAATCTGAGTATTTTAACTGTATGTATAAATGTAATCCTCACAAAAGATTGCCTAACCTGAAGTTCTGGTCATTGTTTGAAATTCAGAACCGTTGCTTGGAAGATGAAATGGGACTCCAGAATCTTACTTCTCAAAAGTATGCTCCACTCACCATGTAATTCACTCTTCCTTTCCTGCTTAAATTCCTTCCTGTGGCAGTATAATTTTAATAGGAAGAGTGGAGAATTAGCCCAGACCTGAATAACCTATAGATGTTCAGTGATGGGGGTGCTTCACTGAGCGTTGGTTATGTGACTGGATTTCCCTCACACCAAGACAAAAACTGAATATTATTTCACACACAACTTGAGGCAGACAAGGAGGATGACAGCACTGATGATATTTCTTCTACTTGTGTTTTAAGGAAAATGGCAGGAAGTATTTCAGTAGGCAAGGAATTCAACCTTATTCCTGAATTTAATTTTGTTCAGAGGACACACAAACCACTCAAGGTAGTCAGGCTGGGGAAAGTCTCATTTCTGGGCCCTAGCTAGGCTTAGCCCTT
Organism: Anseranas semipalmata; assembly: GCA_013399115.1. NCBI lineage: Eukaryota > Metazoa > Chordata > Aves > Anseriformes > Anseranatidae > Anseranas > Anseranas semipalmata. Next base: position 34,047 of record VXAA01001900.1, read on the forward strand.
GGAGCAAACTGCAGAACTGCACCCAGAAGTGAGTGCTTCTAGATGTTCACAGGTGTAAGTACATGGGAAACTTTGCAGTTATAAAAAAAATAAAAAAGAAAGAAAGAAAGAAGAAAGAAGAAAGAAGAAAGAAGAAAGAAGAAAGAAGAAAGAAGAAAGAAGAAAGAAGAAGAGAAAAAAAGAGAAAAGAAAAAAGAAAAGAAAAAAGAAATAAAGAAATAAAGAAAAAAGAAGAAAGAAGAAAGAAGAAGAAAAGAAAAAAGGAAAAAAGGAAAATGGAAAAAAGAAAAAAGAAAAAGGAAAAAAGAAAAAAGAAAAAAGAAAAAAGGAAAAAGGAAAAAAGAAAAAAAAAGAAAGAAAAAAGAAAAAAAAGAAAAAAGAAAAAAGAGCTCTTGCAGGTTCAGATAGTGCTGAAGAGATGTTTTGTAATCACAGCTTGGATTTAGCAACCTTGGTTCACCTAAACTCCTCAGCAGAGACCTTTGTTTGGACAAGTCCTTACTCACTAGCACCAGATCTCTAGCTGAGCAGGGAGATGAGTGCTGCCCTTTGACCAACGTCATCAGCCAGTGCCCCAATTACATCCACACGGTAAGTTCAAGCTACAGTGGGATAAAAGGATGTGGAATATAAAAAAATCTGCAGCTTGAATCTCAGGGTAAATTTGTGGGGATTTAGCTGTGAAAATATCTCTCTTGTAAAATTATCCTAGTGAGAAGAGCTGTTTTGGGACCTAAGCAGGTCTCCCAGAATTTTAACATGTCCACATACAAAAGTCAAAAGAAATGGGCTTACCTTCGTAAGCCAGTGATCAATTCAGTGATTTATTTTAATGCCTGCATGTTTTGAAAATATGTTTTTCTGTACATAGGCAAAGGATAAGTGACTAATGCAAAATATTGAATGCAGACTGTGTAGCAGTTTCATCTACATACATTTGCATAGTTGCACAGGGTTAATTTTTTCTTATTATGGTTGGTCGTAACTGTAGATTGGCAAGCTAACTTGCCAAGGTTGGTGTAATTTTAGTTGTTTACAACATTTAATATTGAATGATAGCATATTTAGCCTTTTTTCTGTCAAATGTTTTCAAAGATAAATAATTTCCGAGTTGTTCTCATCCAGCAACTGGGAAACACTCCAAGCAAAGAGAGAAGTTATATCTGGTTTACATGAGTCTCTTACAATGATTTGAAAATACTCACATAACAGTGGAAAAAGCAGAATATCACGCTATATAAGTATTCTCTCTAGGCTTCTGTTGCAAAATACAAACTGAAAATAGTTCCATTGATCTTTTATATTAAAGATTAATTCATTCTCTTTTAAAGGTAAAACCACTGCAACACTCTGCTAAAACATTCTATCTTTGACATCGTTATCTTATAGGAATCCCTTCCATTGTTAGATTCCAAGACAATATTCATCTATGCTGTGTATCACTTTGTTATAGTTGCACCTGTAGTCTGAAAGACCAAGGAATGAGAAAGGAAACAATATTAATATGAAAAGCTCTTCTGAATTGCTTAGTCCATAATGATAGGGACCTCAATACAGAAAAGTTTGCTCTCTGTATTGCTCTTCCCTTGGAAGCCTTAGTTACTTTCTCATAAATAAATTGAAAGTTCTTTGAAAGGGTGACCATCGTGACACTTTGTAGTCACCAATGACTTTGATTTTTCAGTATTATATTGCTCTAACTAGATCTTACCTATCTATGCAACAGCAGAAGGCTAGTCAAATAAACCCAGTCATGGGATAAAGTTCAACAATACCAGAAGTATCAAAGGGGAAATCTGAAAAATAAAAAATGAGAAAAACATATAAAAGAAATTATATCACCCAGCTTATTCTTTCTTTGTTTTCCTGTGTTTACTTTCTGCTTTTTTTTTTTTTTTTTTATTTTTTTCACTGCTTTAGCAACAATTATTGCTTCTGAATGGTAGGGAAAAGAGAGAAGGAAAAGATGAGTCCAGGAAATTGGAGAAAGGTGCGGAAAGAAACTCAGGAGAATGATATTCTTTCCATTTCCGTTTCCGTTTCCGTTTCCGTTTCCGTTTCCGTTTCCGTTTCCCTTTCCCTTTCCCTTTCCCTTTCCCTTTCCCTTTTTTCTCCATTCCCCTTGCTTAAAAGAAAGCTCTGAAAAACACTAGTCCTTCTTTTCTGCTACTTACTGTCTTTTCCCCACACACATTTCCTTTTTTTTCTCTGCTCTAAAAGCTTCGTGTTGAAGGACAAAGACATTTCAGCAAAGGGAAGGATTTCATGCTCTAAGAGATCACTATGTGTTATGTATATTTTTCAATCAACATTCAGCATTTTCCTTAGCTTTCACCTGCCTGGTGGTCTTTATTTTCCAACCTGTTTAATCATGTATGACAGCTTATTGGATGAATGCCTTTGCCTTTCCAATGAGGTGCTCTGACTTCATATTTCAATCTTCATATCTCTTGTAAGCTCTCTTCAGTGATTGATTAAAACAGATATATATTTATAACCTACATAAGTGATAATTTATTATAACATTCTATAGCATCTCAAGCATGTAGAACCAAGGGTGAAATTCTGGCCCATGAACAGCAAAACTCTTATAATTTCTGAGGGGCTGAGATTTCACCCCAAGCATGAAGAGAAATTATTTATAGTGGCACAGGAGAGAATAGCTGTGAATAATTTGATGAAATTAAGATGGAATACATTCCTATCAATAAGATATATTATGTTAGGGATCAGTATATCAAGGGAAGTAGTGGAAGAGGTATAGATTCAGACATTTTAAACTAGCTTTGAAGAAGGACTAGATAGTAATATAGTGAGAAACTTAATAGATTACTTAATAGATTAAACCTCTCTATAGTTCCTATAGTTCAAAAGAGCTTCTACTGCTGTCTGCTTATTACATTTCAGCTCATTTCCCTAATAAAATAAAACTCATAATTTGCTTGATGCATTTTTGAATATGTCTGAATCCTATCTGAGAGAGAGTTAGGTGTTTAGAAGCTCAAGACTTACTATAAGCATTGCGAAAACAGGCAACTATATAGAAAAAGAGAGGCATAATTAATAGCCTTGATGAGGGAAAGCCTAATAAGACATCAGGCTATTCATATGGCAAAAAAATTCTGGTAGCCAAAAGAATTCTGGTAGCCAAAACTCATTCAATCCATCAGAATTTTTTAAAATTCCTTTTGTTGCTAAATGTCTTAGGGGCTGACATAATAAAAAATAAAGCAATTTAATAATACAAATTCAGTTAGCATTTAAGCTTGCTAACAAAAATTTATGCTATAAACTGGGATCTTCTCTGTTAGGAACAGTAAAAGAAAAGAAAGTCCCAGACGCATCACCAATGATATGGCAATGACATATCAGTGTGGTACAGAAGGGAAATGTAATTCTGGGATATATTATTTAACTTGTTTCCAGTAGAGAAACTTTTACCATTTTCTTGTCATAAAATGTAAAACAGCTATCAAACTTCTGTGAAGTCTCTATGAAGGTCAGATCTCACTCAGACCTGTCAGAAGTGAACAGCTCTTATGGATTATCAAAACCTACATCCAGGCTGGTGTTTCCCAATGCTAGTTCTACACTAGCTATTCAGAGCAAATGAAAAATAAATCCGCATTTTGCCATTACATTTTTAGTGATTTCATATCACACTGGATGTCCTTCCTTTGTAGTCTAAGATACTTTTGTGCAGTAGACTCAACAATGAAAAGAAACAATTTCCTGTTTCAGATTAAATGCATTATTCTTCTAAAAACACTTCAGAAGACTGAGTTCTGCTTACACATATCTCACAAAGACTTGTGGCCTTCAGAAATGTAGGCTTGTTATATACTGCACAAATGTATTAATGTAAAGATATCAGAGGAATGGGGGGATAGAAATCTTAATCAATGAATATTTAGAAAAATCTGCTATAAACAAGATGTTTTATTATTCAGATCAAACAGTATGACTTGGAACAACTCAGGAAGACAGTCAGTACATTAATTGTCCCTGACATAAACATGTCTTATCATGGACAGAGGCCACTAAATCAGAAGCAGTCAGCTCTGTTTCTCAATTCTTTCCCTGATTTCTTGGGAAGTGGGGTTCAGATTTCTCTTTTCAATATATTTACAGCCACTGATGTGATATAGCCATGAAAAAATAAATCTTGGATTACGTGAGGTATTGCCAGAAGAGCTGGGGTGTAACACTGAAATTCCTCCCTAATGAATAAGAAAAGAAATTTGTACCATTGCCTCTTTTTGATTGTCATGAATCAGTGGTATTACTAGAAAAGGGCAGCTGTTTACCAGCTTTTCTAAAGTCTGTGACTCATAAATTGCTATTGCCTTAGATTTCTCTTATTTCTTCAGTTCTGTTCTCTATTAAACTACACAGTGAATGCAAATGTTTGATCTCTGACATTCCTTATTATTCCTGTTTCCTCTCTGATAAACAAAGAATGAGATTTGAAAAAGATTTGTAAGATATTGAGAAGAATGTAAGGACAAATTTATGAACACAAATTGTATATGTTCCACTGATTAACATTAATTTTCAGCTGAAGTCACTTTTGACTGGAATGGACTTACCCATCATGAAAGAAACAATTTACATCTTGCTCTTTTGTCATCTGCCAGGAAGTTTCTGTGAGTTTCAGTACAGATTAGAGAAGTCAACACCTTCATCATAGTGCTCCTTATCCCAATCCCAAAAGAAACAAAATATGCCAGAATACAGGCAGCTGAGATTTTTTCAACAACGGTTCACAACTGGAAAGTTGAAGATGTAATTCTTCAGAAACATGTATTACTATGTGTTATTTTTGAGGAAGAGCATGATGGGGACAACTGCACTGTATATTACAATTTAAATATAAAGATAGGAACAAATCCCTAGTACAAACCTCTTTTGGTGGGCTAAGGGGCCATCCATGCTGGACTGAGCAGAGAGCATTAAAAAGAAAGCTTTTTTGTTATTGACCTAATCTGCACAGCTCACAGTCATAATTTTTTTCTTTATCTGTAAAAAACTGCACCATCTTTACAGTTTCCTCTTATAATTCCACCTACCTACAAACGTTTTCTCTATTAACACAAAGCATTTTAGATCTTTCTGGTTGTACTTCCTCACTCAGAAAACAATGCAAAATTTAACTTTAATATATGGTTAAGACAATAAGGTAGAATGCTTTGTGTCTGTGCAGTAAAGACATGGCAGTTTTTGTAGCCCATGGCAAAATAAACTTAGATGCAAGTTATGCAGATGCCTTGATTTTCCAGACTGAAGGATCAAGTACATAATACATTTACGCAGGGTAAACAGCTGTCTGATTTTGGTAGATGTACAAAGCAAATATCCATTATCAACTTTCTATCCTAAGTCAGGTTCCTAAAATGTTGTGATGCTTCTTAGCTGGAAGGTATGCATCTCCCACAATCATATCTTTATCCCCAAAATTCCATCAGAGCTAGGCAGTTTTTTACAGAAAACATAATAGGGAGACCAAAAATCCTTTATAGCCAATGGAGGAGAAAGGGGAATGAATGTTAAAAAGAATCAAAATATCATGCATTAAATTTTGACTTTTCGAAAACAAAAAATGTTCAAAACTATCTAAATTCTCTGGCTTTTTGTGTGTGTGTGTGTGTGTGTTTTTTGCAGTATTTTTTTGTTTTGCTTAAGCACCAGAAGGAGTAGAAATATATTAGTCTCAGAGTTGTTCTCTATCTTACCTAACAAAATAGGCTAGGCAGCATGAAAACAAAGCAGAAAGTGGAAACTTCTGAACAAAGAGCAAGGCATATTTTTTCATATCTGTGGAACTTCATGTAACACGACAAATGCTTGTGAAGTAACTAGACAAATGTATGGAAGAGAAAGGTATTGATGTCTGTTGCATACCAAGATACCATTTTGCTTAAAATAATTACATAAGGGTCAGCAACATTCTGCTAGCATGTACTTTCCCTGCTCATACTCTCCTCTAGGCTACCGGCCAGTATCAGAGATAACATTGTGGGCTCAGTCTATGCCTCTGACCTCTTACAATCTTTACAATGCTTTCATATTCTTCTTTTCGCCCCTTGTCATCTCCTGAAGTTGTGCTTTATAATTACCTTAACATAGTCTCAGCTGCATGAACCCAAAATAAAACATATTCTCAGAGCATAAGGAAACCTCTTCAGGCACAAAAATATATATAAATAATATCAAAAAATATACATTTCAAACAGGAACCGTCAATTTAAGTTTGCTTGACTTCCAAAATTTCATTAAAGTGATCTTTAGGCCAATATCAGAAACAAATGTACAACTGTTCGTTCTTCAAGGGATGATGAGGAAGAGAAAGGTGCATATTGTTTTGTGTTAACGTGCCTTATATTTTTCTGCTGTATCAAATAAGAGCAGAGGATTTCTTCTGATTTTGAAATAATAAATGTTATATCATTGATGCACAAAAAAGAAAAGTTGATATTCATTCTCTTTAAGAACTTTTTGTTGTTGTTGTTGTTGTTAAAAAATAATCAAACAATTAGGACTGTGGAGGATCCCATCAAAGTCAGATACTATTTATCCTTCCGGCATCACTAAGCTTTCATGAATCATCAAAACCTAATTTCAAACCAAGACAGTTTCCAAACACTAATTCTAGGCCAGTTATTCAAAGCAAACTACAAATAACTCAGCCCTTTGTCCTTCCAGTTAATATGGACTTCTGATACGAAACATGAACATATGCTTCCTTTGCAGTCTTTGATATTTTTATATAGTAGACTTGACATTTTAAAGAACAGAAGTAATTTCCTGTTTTTCATTCATTGTGTTATTACACAAGGAACAATTGTGAGTGTTGGTCAGGTCCCCACACGTACATGTCCCACTGGCAGACCTTCAGCCTCCAGTAATTCCCCAGAGTTCAGATGGCACAGATCATTATGTGCCAGCACCTGGAACATCACTGGAGAATCTAAGTTAATGAAGACATAGAGCAAGCTACAAAAATAAGAATGTTATACTTCTTAAAGTAATTATGTCTTAAAATGAGTGTTAATAGAAAATATTTTAAGATGAAATAAACAAACAAGAAAAGAGTGATCCTCACCAAATCCACACTTACGTGAGCATGGTCTTTTATAATCCACAGAGACATTGATGTGTTTCTCTTCACACCTTTCTCTCTGGTTTCACAGAGATTGTAGTCACTCCTTTTATACACCAAAAGGAAGATGTTCCCTTCATATAGCCTGATCTACCTCCTGTGATACTCCATGGAAATCAGATTAAGCCTCATAGCCCAGGAACAATGAAAAATTATCTGGGACAGTATACATTTTGATATCAGAAGGAATCAGATCCTTAATGTTTCCTTTGGTGCAGACATCTTTTCTGCTGGCCAGAATTTGTCCAGCCCTTCTGGCAATGAACTACTGAAATTTCTTCCACGCTAGCCCTTCTTTATTCTGGTTTCAAACACCAGACAACTGTTGTTCTCTTTTGGGTTGGCTTCTTGCATTTTGTAATTGCTCAACATTGACATTTTTGCATGTATGGTAGTCATGGTCCTAATAAAAAAATGAACAATGCTACTTGCAATCTGCAGTATGTCCATCCTCCCTAATGACTCTTACCATTTGAGAATATCTTTGAAGTGAAAGATTTGCACTACAGTATTTGCAGACTCAACATCAAGAACATGCTGTGGAGTATTTCCTATTTCAATATTTCTTTGTTGAAAATTATGTCTGGCATTCATACAAGCTAGACAAGGGCTGGAAATGGGAGAGAAGGAAGGAAATTATAAAGTAACCAATGCTTGAAAAATCTGCAGAAGTCTGGATTTTTTTATACCACACATAGAAAATATGAGATATGTGTTCCTTCACTTCACTGCAGTATTTGGTACCTCTGACAACAGTAACCACAGAAACCTCAGAAAATAAATGGCAAGTCTAGAATTTCAATGCATACACCCTGGAAAAAAAAAATAGCTGGGGAGATACAACTGTGTGTGCGTGCATATATGCATGCCAAAAAGATACTTTGATCTTAAAGTAAGGTTGTTTTATTTTACTATACTATGTGTCCCTTACCATACTGGTATGTAAGTAAAACTTTAATTGAAAGACAATCTTGGTGAAAACTGATATTTCCTTTACAGAGTGACTTCCCTGAGACATGGAGGATATTCGAGAGTTTTAAATTCCATTTGAGGAATATTTTACTTTGACCTACTAGAGCACTGTGTTAAGAATAATTTCCTGCTATTACCATACTTTGCATAAAACAGGTACTGCTGTCAGTTTTTTCACTTTGCATGACATTTCAGAATTTGTGTTTTAATAAACTATCAATACAATAAACCATTATTACTACTACTACAATAGTGACTGTTGCCTTTGACTTCAACCAAGTAAAACTTATGTGGGAAGGAAAGATTTCTGCCTGTTTATGGATCGAAGGATTTTTCTTCTGTTGTTAAAAACTCATTTATAGAGAGCTGTAAATGTACACATCATTTTACAAATGTGGTATAAGATACATTCCTTGTTCTGAAGTGTTTATAGTCTAAGATAGGAAAAAGATAAATGAAGACCAGACTCGGAAAAACAATTTATACAGAGCATGGTGTGAGGAATAAGAATGAGGTGTATACAAAAGGAAAATTGTTAGAACTACTTCTTGTTGAAGGCCAGATCTTGTGGAAGATGTAGATCATGACAGTGCTTTGGACACCACTCCAGTGCATGATTTGACCAGTGACACATACTCCTATGTTAGTAAAAGTGAGAATAAAAGTAGGAATAGGAGAAGGAGACAGAAGAGCTATAAAGTAAAAGGCTTGGGAAGAAGACAGACAGTGAGTGAAAATGGCAGACCCTGGGGTTTTAGAGAGGGTCATTTTAGGTTGCCTTGTGTCCATGATGACATCAGATAGGGTTCTCTGAATATTAACTAGGTAAGTGTCAAAGCATCTTTTCAGCTTTATGAATGACACTCCAAACTGAAGTGAAAGTGTTCCTTAGAACACAGTGCTGGCTAGCATTGCTTATATTTTTATCAGACAATTTCTTTCAATCTGTGTAAATTAATTTTTCCAAAAGACACATAGAGTGATAATTCTAACCATGGGTGCGTGTCTTCTTTCCATTCTTGCTGGCTCTGCCATTAAAACCCATTGCTGAAATGCCTCTCTAATGAGTCTGAAGACAGAAAATCAGGGAGCAACCTTTACTTCTTTAGTCCAAAGACACATTCTGCCTCCCCCCC
>VXAA01001900.1:43331-97777 GCA_013399115.1 Anseranas semipalmata
CCCCCCCCCTCGCACACACACACACTCCTGTTAGTCAGTCTCCGTTGTTGGGTAGGGAATAATAATGAGCCCTGGAGGATGCAACATGACAGGAGTGCTTTATTTTCTCAGCAGCACATTTTGAATTGCCCGGGTTTTGGTGCAGGTATTGACATCTTGTTCAGAAAATGCTTTGTGTTCCTTCTGGAGGCTCCACACATGGGCTTCTTGAGTTGTGTCCATGTCTTGCATTCAGCTGTGTCTGCACTACAAAGGCCCAGTCTATGTACCCAGCAGTACTCTAAGCATGCAGACTGATGAATGCTGTTCTGTCTGCCATTATTGTTATCAGTGGGTTAATCTATGCATTGCATACAGATAGCTAAATGTAGGCTCCATATATAGATCACATATATAGTTCACTGCACTATATATAGTGCAGGCACTTTCTCAGGAGCTGAGATTCAGCCTCTGGAGGAACACAGTTCTTTCCAGAGACTATGGCTGGAGTCCAGGCTTCCTCATTCAGACATGTACCCCAAATGCAGAAAGCCTGATGGCAGAAACACCCCTCTACTGTGTGAAATAGTCAGACCTGTTGTGGCTTTCTCTTCTGCTGGTTTTTAATAACTTTCTGTATAATTAGTAAGAAATTACTACTATACTTTATTAGTGTTATTACAGATTTATGAACCTATGAATGAGATATTTATTGACAATGTAGAACACTTGATGTTCCTTCTTGCCTAATCTGCTAGCAAATGTTGGTTTTTTTTTAAAAAAAAAGTGCTTATTCATGTAGCTGGAACATAAGAAGTGTATTTGAAATATAAGTCTAGACATTTTTGCAAACTGTTAAAGAAACATACATGTAAAAATATTGACTTTGGAATGCNTTTTTTTTAAAAAAAAAAGTGCTTATTCATGTAGCTGGAACATAAGAAGTGTATTTGAAATATAAGTCTAGACATTTTTGCAAACTGTTAAAGAAACATACATGTAAAAATATTGACTTTGGAATGCAAATGGACTTTGAAGAAAGTTAACCTGGAAATTATCTTAGGGAACAACACTGCAATCTGCAACCACAAATACCAATTTTTATTTTTTTAACTCATTCAAACAATACTTTAGCTGCAGTGCAAAGTTAAGAATGGTAATAAGAAGAATGTTTATAATTTGTTTTCCTATTTAAACTGATATTCAAGACCCTCTGTTTTCTCCTTCCTTATTGGAAGCAATTGTTAGACACAATGTCCAAATCTATGTTCCAGTTTCATTTTTCAGACTGAAAACTTGACATTTAAAATAAGAACCTGACCAAAATCTACGAGATTCCATCACCAAATTTGAACATTTTTCTCTGCTGAAATTCTCTGAATCAAGCTTATGAAACCCTGAATCAAGGGTTTTGTAAAACATTATTGCAAAAAGTAAAAATATTCACATATGCTTTCTTTTCCACATCTCTATTTTAGCTTACTTTTTTCAGCTATCAAAGAAAAATTGTTTTCCTGAAAGCCAGACTGAAAAATCCAGGTGGCTAATTTTATGGCAGCTAATAATAACTATGCATTTTCCAAGTACAGAACCTTTGAGGTGTTTTTTTCCCTGGCATCTGATTTGTGTTTTAAAATTAGGTTTTCCCAGAAAAACTAAATTCTAAAACAAAGCAAAAAAAAAAAAAAAAAAAAAAAAAAAAACAAAAAAAAATGATAGACATATAGACATGTACCATTTAACATGGCTGTACTTCTCACTTGCAACTCAGTAGTATTAGTAAGAATTGCTGTTTACATAGTCAACTCCAAAATTAAAACAAATAGCCTTTAATTGAGGGTGCTTTAGAAAATTGACTCCTGCAAAACTGTCTGGGACATTAGTTACAGAACGATCACTATGACTGGAAAACACTCAGGGCCTGTTTTTTCTCAAAGAAATTGGCTTTGAATTAAATTTATTTTACACTTTTTGTCTCCACTGTCTATCAGATAACACAGCATGGAAGTTTTGTAGTTTCTTCATTTTTTTTAATAGCATGATAATCTGTGCCTCCATGGAGACAAAGCAAACCAAAATATCTTCAAAGTCAGTATTTCTAGCATGCATGATTTGCAGGGCCTTCATACAAACTGTTGTATTACACAAACCAAGTCACAACATGGATGCTAGATCTGACAAAGTGGTGGAACTATTATCTCACCAGTAACTGTAAAATAAAACATCACAGCCATCCCTTTGAGGTAATTGCATGCATTAGTCTTTCCTCTGATTTCCTCTAATTCTGCAGGCAAGACAGCTCAAATTGTCCAAATGATTCAGATACTAAAGGGTTACAGGCAGTGCTGCACTGGCATAACTTGATCTCTTATTCAGTAACTCTGGCCACACCCTAGCCAAACCATAGCATATAATAAAACAGACACCAGCAATTTGTGTGCACATATGTTTGCATTAAGATAATCTTTCCTAAGTAATAAACATTATAGTGGTGGTAAGACGTGCCCAAATCATGAATATGCTTGCAAGTTGGGCACTCTGACACATCTGGAAACCACACTGGTATGTATAATAAGCTAATAAGCACTGAAGACTTTGAGACCAAGTTTCATTTTTTGTATCACAGTCACAGGAGAGACAATTCTGCAAAGACCTGCCTTCTTGTTGTCTGTGATAGGCCCAGAAGCCACAGATCACTGTTTTGTTGTTGTTGCTGTTGTTTGTTTTGTTTTGTTTTGTTTTGTTTTGTTTTGTTTTTTTAACTCTGGAAGGAGCTGGAGGAAGAGTGATTCTAAAACAATCACAGCTGAGTTGAATTACATAGAAAGCATAGGAACAGGACAGCAGCTAGATAGGCAACTGTCCAGAAAAGTACAGATATTTCCAGTATCTGTAGCTATTATTTGTAGCCATGATTAAAAAAAGTTTATAAAAACTTTAAACAATTATTCATACAATTAATCAAGCTTTCAATGATTCATTCTCTCTGGTTTTAGTGTAATTGAGATAAACAGTTACCCTAAGTTTTAACGAGGCAAGAATTTGATCCATTTTTTTCTAAGGATAAGGTCTGAGCACACTTTCTTTCCCATCCTTTTCCAGGTCAGTCACAGTCACTTGAAGGAAAAGAAAAAACAAACAACTCCCCTTCTGACTACTGTACAGCCAGATTCCTTTCTTCAATCTCATTTTCCAGTGACATTTCAAGTGTCAGCTACTGGTAGCAAAATTTTACCCTGGTTTCGTTTCATCTGCTTTTGCAGTTGTTTGAGTCTATGGGAGTGCTGCATTCCTAGTTTACTGGGCTGCGTTTGGAACATAAATGCAGCTGAAGCACAAGAAAGGAATGTGTTTTTATGTTCCTTCTTCCTTAGAAGCTGTAGAACAAAATAGCTGCAGAATCCCAAGTACTTATTAGCGGCTGGGAACGATACAGCACAAAAATGGTTAATGTTCCACTGCATTCAAAAATCCTCTGCAGATACAAGGGGCTAGTGCCTCATTAGATTTAACATACAACTCTGAGTTTGCATCAGATCACATCTGCTGAATGTGAGTTGTAAGCTAAATGGTTGATAATTCAGGGGTGTTGTTTTGGAATCTGTTCATTTGGCTAACAGGATACAAGATTTTGCAATAAATACTCTTTGAAGAGTATGGGAAAACTGATAGCTAACTTCTTCCTGTTGAAATCAAGAGACAGGCAAGACTTTTACAAAGTTTTTCTTTAAGCAGTGACATTATTGGCATCCCCTGCTTTCTGAAGAAATCAAGTCCATTCTAAGAAACTCTGAGCTTTGCTGTGCATATTGTGTATTGTTTAAGCACACAGTCAGATTTCCTTCTATTCTCCAGCATAACTTTTCCCGGGTTTATTGAGAATTTAGATCTCCATTACTTTCCTATAACCCTAGAAAACTCCATGCTGAGAAATATGTAGGCACAGATGGGCTATGTCTAGATAAAGGCACCTAATGTATGAGGTTGAGCCCTATTAGAGAAATAGGTTCCTCATTCCTTTGGCAAGGCAATTTATGGGAGAAGCACTATGCTCTTCATAACAGCAGAGATCACTTCTGTTACTAACTTAAGTAATTTATTTTAATGAAGAATATTTTTTTAGAAAATTTATTTGCCAGAAAATGCCCAACGAGATAAAGTAATATTTTCTTTATGGCTACTGGGTTAACAAAACCAGACTTTAGGAACCTGTGGGCAGTCAGCACTGCTTTGCCATGGCCATACAATTCTTGCCAAACATAAAAGTTCTCGCTCTTTCAAAAACCCGCTATCTTTTAATGAATTACATCATATGAACGGCATAAAAATTTTTTAACAATATCATTGGTAGTGTGATTGAACAGGTGAAAACATTAACCTCAAAAAGCATTTTTTCATGAACAGATTGGGTTACATTATAGGAAATTCACCTTGATTTTAACAGAAGTAACACATACAGACTTGAAGCAGATAATAGATGATGTTTTGGATGTTGCTTTTCCAAAAGGTTTTGTTTTTGTTTTGGGAGCTTCAACCTTGCGCTTTGCAAAACTGTTTTTTGAGAGAATATATGAGGATTACTTGAAAACTATATGGTCACTTAATATGCAGGTACTTTGAACTATCAGAGTATTGGCTTGCTGTGAATGGTCTGCAATATCTATAAGTCTTGGAGTTATCTCTTCACTGTTGGATGTAAAACTTTATAAGCTACATCCAGTGTAGTTCCATATGAATCGCTTTATCCATCCCACAGAACGTAATACTACATGGTAGAGATAGTTCAGGTGCTAGATGCATGGAGCACAAGCTAATCAATACTGTACCTTTGGTCCCTTAGGGTTTGCTCTTCTATCCCTTCATTTTCCTTCACAGGCATCAATTTGGCTTCAGATTGTTGTGCACTCAGGTTAAAAAATTCAGAGAAATGGAGAACCTCCACCTGTGTGCTACATAAAATGCAGAACCTTGAAATTGCAGCCATGCTGTTTCAAGTTGTGTGTGTGCGTGTAAGTTTTAAAAGGATCATGTACAAGAACGCATGTGAAAAACACAAGTAAAAAAATGAGCACAGCATGCTCTTGAGTTTAGATGATGAATTAGTGAGAAACTACCTGGAAATTAATAGGTGAATCATTCTCTGATAGATCATGACATGTCTGCATTTGCAAATTTCAAACTTTTGTGACAAAGGTGTCTTTCACAAGTATCAGATTATAATGAAAACCAGTTATAATGAAAAAAGAAATCACAGACAAAAACAAATCAACAATAAACTATAGAGTGCACAACACTGATTGTATTTATTTTGAGGTTTCATACTGTTTTCATAATCAAATTGAAGGGGATGTATTTAATTTCACCTCGCAACCGGACATACAAAAATGCAGCATCATGGTGAAGAAGAGAAAAGAGAGGAAAATTTATGCCAGTTTGAAATGGTGAGTCAGAAGTCATGCGTTATTGTGCTGTAACTACCTAAAGTTAAATATATTTTTACAGGCTTAACATTTGGGGATTCAAAATCAACAGTGAAGGATTATACATGAAGTGAGAATTTAAATTACAGAAATTTTCAGACTGATCCTAGAGAGATCCTGAAGGACTGCAGTCTGCCTCATATTGTTGAAAAAGATTTTAAGGGTAGAGAAAAAAATATAGACTGCTTAGATGAGGAGAAAAATCTTTAAAACATTTCATATAATCAGTTAGAAGTCTTGAATAATTCCTCAGAGGAATTGTTAAAGTAAAAATATTTAGCAGGTAAGAAAAAGTGTAAGTATTGTAAAAATGAAACTCTATTTTTGCAATAAGCAAGGAAAATATCATTGACAAAACAGGTAATTCTTAAATACTCTGAAAACACTGCCATAGTGTAGCACCAGAGATCAGTGTTTTAAAAAGCACTGTCAAAGCACAAAAATTACCTCACTGAGATATAGATTGATCAAAGAGCAATAGCCGTAACTGAAGCTTTTTTTCCTAAGATTAAACAAAAACGAAGAAATACCGCTGAGGGGCTAGCCAAGAAGATGCTAAGGTTTTTTTTGTTGTTGCTTTGTTGTTATTGTTGTTGTTTTGTTGTTGTTGTTGTTGTTTGTTGTTGTTGTTGTAGTTGTTACAAGGAACTTTCGAGAGAAAACTTTGATAGAAAGAAAGGATCGAAAGGGAATTAGACCAGACAAGTAAAGCTAATGCAGAAAGAGTCAAACATTTTTCAGATCAAGATTTAAGCTGAGAAATTACTGTGATTGTTATTATTATAATTTCAGTAGTAATTTAATCTATTCTTATTAAATCAGGATGGAGCTCTCTTTAAGGAATGAGGTTTTGATAAACATGGCCAATGCTGGTAACTCCAGAGGTAGACTGACCAAGGCTGCAGGTATAGTCCTGTGAAAGCACTCGTTAATGAATTTGCTTGTAGCACCAAGGAAGAGATTAACTAAAAGCCAGGTCCCGTCTCTGATCCTTCTCATACTTTTCTGCATCTAGAAGGAGATTCTTCTTTTCTGTGGCGCTGTGTAACTTCCAGGCTGTTTTCTTGACAACATCACATAGAACAATCTTATGCTTGAGAGAGGAGTAAGTACTTCTATAAATCACAGTGTTATATAAAAATTAATCAGTTAAAGTAGCGAAATTGAGGATTAGTACAAAGACTGTAGAAATGACTTTGAGCCATCATTAAAATGCATCTGAAAAGATCAAATGTAGTATTAAGATACTTCCAAACTATTTTCAATATAGTGTGAGAATATAAATGTCAGTATGCAAAGCATAAGAGGTAGACATCTAGAATGCTGTGTACCATTCTGATCACTGACCTCCAGAAAAATGAACTTGGGCTTAAACAGATGAAGAGAAGAGTTGTATAACCAGGGTTATGTAATGCCTTTGCCTATAGTAAGAAAGAGGTGGACAAAGAGGTGGACAAAGCATATTCCAGAAGTAACCTATACTTATTCAGGTACAGTAAATGCAAAAAGTATGTGGAGGATGAGAATTCTATCACAAAAAGCACTCACTTTTGAGAGAAACATCAGCATGAGTGGATTCTCAGATCATTCAAAAAAGCTTTGTCCTGTTGTCAGACCTTTTTGGGTTAGTGATCTATAACCAAAAGAAATTATGAAATAGAATTCAGAACAAGACCATCTCTTTAGCTGAAATATTTGGTGGTACTGCTAGGTAATACTGAGCTTCCCGTGACAGAATCATGTATCAAATTGTCATGGCTCAAGCTGAAGCAATAAAGATAAATAGCCTCTCTGCTCCTAATAGTTAGTTCCAGTCAGACCAAACTATACATATTATTAAATTATGACCATCTCTGCTCTGGAGCAGAAAGGTAGACACTTCAGCTGATTATTGCAGGGAAACATATTATTAAGTTATTAAACAGAATGCTTAATCTATCATTCAAAATGTTTCTTAGCTACCAAAGATCCTTATGCAATGAATCATATAATGTCATCTACCAGTATGGAAGCTGTGAAAAAAACTTGTTATTAAAAAAAATAAATAAAGGTAGAAACTTCCAAGGATCTGCACCTCAGCTTCAATGCTCATTGTTACTGGGAGGCTTCAACAGACATCAGTTGCTTCTAGAGTAAAGCTACATGATTCCAGGAGGCATTATCAGAGAAGACCTCTAAGAAACAGTAAGAGGACCTCTATAGTCCTCATATTCTTAAGTGTTTGATACAGTAAAATATTTACACCTAAATGCATTTTTATAGTTTGGATCTTGATGCAGTATATTTACTTATCATTTTGAGGGTAGCACAAGGGGCATTATTTTCTAGCACATTATTTTAAATTGTCAGAACACTTACTGCCATCATATTTGTTACTTTTCCCCTTCTAAAACACTGTTAGCCAGTATTACTTCTGAGGTTAAATTTAGTAGCATTATATGAAGTGTATCCTGTTATTTGTATAGATAGTATAAACATTGTGACTGGAACATAGCAAGCTTCATCATTTCCAATAGGAAACTGAAGCCAGGAACATGGAAAAGTACCATAAATAATCCTCATAGTTTATTTTTACTTATGACTAACTCATCTTCCTAACTATTCACTTAAATTTGTATTTCCAGGACAATTAAAGCAAGTGAAATGGTTTGCATCACGCTGGTTGGTGAATAAAATTTAATCCTTTCATAAAAAAAAAAAAAAAGCCCAGGAGACTGACATTTTACAGCAAAAACTCTGGCATGTCTGTGTTGACCTAAGTAAGCCATCAAAATTAATTACTTGGTTTGGCGAAATACTGTTACAGTAGAAAAAGCCTCTCATAATTTGTATTACTGTCTGTAACTTGAATTGTAGCAGCATCTATGGTCACTACTGGTATCAATGACATTTGACTGAGCAAGCTTTATATGTCACAAGCATTATGTTTTTTGTGTTGGCTACTTCCTATCTACACAGTTGCCTTCTGGATAACTTACAGATAACCTGCCTAAGAATAGTCAATAATTTGTTAAAAGCCTAAAGCCTTGTCAGGCACATAAGGTCCCATATGCCTCCTGAGCACTCAGTATTCACCCTTAAAAGACTGCATTGACTGACCATTATGTTACATCCTGTACAAAACCAGCAAGAATAAGATAGATTTTAAGATATAACAGAAGATTGATCTCCCAGAGCTGGAAAAAGAAGCAGAATATACAAACAGAAAAATGGAAGCCAAAGCAAAAAGTAAGTACGGGCTTCAAAAGGTAAGTAATTTAACATTAATAGGAAAAATGGGATAAGGAACTGGGGAAGATTCATTTAAAGACATTGAATAGCACCTGATAGCATGTGAAGTGATCCGTACCTTAGATTTTCTAGCCATCAAGAACTGACTGTTGAGTACTACAGCGCCTCAGGTTGCAGACTTTCAGCCAATCACAGGGCCTTCAACACACACCAGAGAACAAGACTGAAAAGCACTTGTACTATTTGTAGGCACTTTTTCACCTTCTCAGTTCCCAGAAATGATGTATAAATTGGTGTGAAATGGCCTTCACCAGCTGAGGGGTGGACTACCTACAGGTTGTCTTGAAAGAATCCTTGTATGTTGCAGGCTATAGAGGCTATAGTTGTGGTTACAGCTTCCTTTTATTCCATCTTTCACATATATTAATTTAGTAATCAGTTATGTATTCTGAAGAAGGACGACCAAAGTTTTTGAGGGCCTCACTAAGTCAGTTCCTACTCTATCCCCCATAGCAGCAGGGTGACCAGCATTGATAAAGCCTTCACTAACTGTCAGCAGTACCAGATAGCTCATTCACAATTTCTATTGCCATCTTTTGCAGTTAGGGAAATGCTATTAGTTTTCTTTCAATAGTATACAAGATGTGTACATTTTTAATCGCATTGGTTCAACACTGAGTTCTTAATCACATTTTTTTTTTCATTTGCATAGCTCCTGGTATACAAATGAAATTATTTATTTGCTTCTATAGATGTACCTCAGGCTGAGCTGACCTACAGTCTATGCATATCCAGAAGGAACTTTATTCTAATGGCAGTTATCTATTTCTATGTACTAATGATATTCCAACTATTGCTGCTAGCTGTAATGTTTAGCACAATTCACTAAATCATCCAGAAGGAGAAATAACACAGGACTCCTGTAGACCTTCTTAAAAATGGGTGAATAAGTACAAATTTATTCACAATAGCCACTATTAATTAAATAATTAAATTCATAGAAATATACAGCAACTGTGTGAGGAAGCTTTAGTAAAACCCACTGTGCTTTAGAAAATGCTTGGACGTTCAGATCAGACAGCTTACTGCATCCAAAAGACTGAGTTTTGGATGGTAGCTGGCATTTGGATAGTTGGCAGTATAATTTACATTAGGCATAGAGTGGAATTTTATGCGCAATAAATCATCTTATGGGAAAACTCATAGATGTAAGAAATCTGTATTAGAAGGAGAGAGGAGGTGATTAAGGTTGAAGGCAAGCTGCCTGCAGGGTTTCTCATGAAAATAAGACTTCAGATCTCAGGAAGAGTCAGAAAACCTCACAGCTCTAATACATGGTATGGTCATATCCTCTGAAAATATTCTTCTTTGTCTGTGGTTGTTTTTATCTTGCTCTGCATTCTCTTTCTCTGGAACCATATTACACATATGTTTTATCCTGTATTTTCGATTTGTAGGAATGAAGAGGTGGAAGAAGGAAGGTGTAGAAGGAGAAAGAAAAAGCTTAGATCACCAGCTATGTTGCATTGTGCTGAACAGCAAAATGATTTTAGGATATTGATAAATCCTCCAGAGGCAACAAACTCCATTTCATTTAAACTTTAAGGTCACTTTAAAGCCAAAGAACTTGAACATTTGCTTTAACAGCAGGAGAAAGTGGGATTCTCTATTACACAGTGCATTATTATCTGATAGGATAGTGGATGTCTGAAATTGAAATCTTAGAGTTATTGTCTTATAAAGGGATACTGAATATGAATGCAGAAAACATAAATATGTTTACGTACATACATATTTTGTATGGGTGTATATGAACCTCTGTCTTTGTCCTACATTGTATAGACTGGAGAGAAGCAAAATTAATGTTTTTAAGGGAGAACTGTTATATCTAGTTTATGAAGCTGTAACATTGCTTACAAATTAGAGTCTTTGATCTCGAGCCATTTCCTCTGTAAGAATTGCTCTGCTGTAGAAATGGAACATCAGTTTTATGGTATTTCATGTGTTCAGAGTGGACAATGTTATCTCTAAATGTGAAAAAGATAAACTAAACAGATCAAGATGATCAAGACACATATATTAGAAAAATATTCCTTGTCCCAGATGCCTCCCAGCTTGGCAAGTACTATACTTAAAATAAGGAAATCATTATGAAGTCTCTTTATCAATACTTTCTTTTCTTGCAAACCCAACTACAGATGGTTACATCATAACTCAGAGTGAGCAAAGGAGTGGCAAATATTTAAAAGAAAAAGTGTTCTCTCCTTTGCACTTTTTCAGAATTAGACTTAACAGGATGTGAGGTTTACTAATAAAATTATTGGTAAAGCTCGTGTATAGTATTCCTTTTCATCCTGTGGGTAAATTTGATGTTGGATAGTATCTTTGGCGTCAGTTGGTCCATTGCCTCTACATGACTGTCTTCATATTCTGAACTACTTTCCACAAAGAGAGGAAGAGGAAAGAGTGATTTACTGTTGATGTAAAACAAAGTAAATCTCTGCCTTTGGGAAGCAAAGACCATACAAGAGGTAAATTACTTCTTGAAGCAGTTTGTGAGCAAAGAGTGTTGTGGCTAGCTGCAGTAGCTTGAAGGATAGAGGGGGACTGGAAGATGTGAGCAGACCACGGTAAGTAAGAGACCTGAAGCTTAGATAGGAGAAAGAGCAACCTTATAAGAGTAGTGAAGCACTGGTATGAACTACCTTGAAGTACCGTTTTCTTTGCAAATATCTAAAGAAACATCTGTTGGGAGTTACACAGGCTGACCAGGAGTAGGTCCTTTCCAGACACAAGGTTCAAGAGTCTGCATCACTGAAATGAGAATAATGTAAGATGCAACAGCTGAATTCCATGCCTATTAAAATGTTATATAAGCAAAGGAAGGGTGGGTAATTATAACTTTTAGGAGTTTGAACTCCAAAATTCTACAGATGTTCATAGCTAGAAACTGATTTATACAAGCTAAGTCTCAGATAGTAATGATAACCTTCTAACAATCACTGCACTTTGAGAGAGAATATGTGATCTAGCATATGCCCAACTACAGGAATTCTTGAGTTCTGGTCTCTGACCAGTGCAAGCAATTAACTTACTGAAATTCTTTCAGTTTACATACCTATAAAATGGGTGTAGTGGTTAGAACTGCTGGGCACTATGTAGGCATGCATAAGGCATAATGTGACACTGTGCAGTGATCACTCCACTTTTCATCCTCCAATATTGTTGCTAGTTATTGACATTATTGAACACAGTTGCATTATGCTGCTTTATATATCCTGTTCCCTTACTTATTAAGGAAGTTATTAGACCACCAGGGATTCTCCTCAGCACTGCAATGTGCCACATCAAGGGCATCTAAATCCTTCTTGAAACAAATTCTGACTATTCTGGTCCTGAGTTTTGCATACTAAAGAATTATTTTTTTTTCTCTCAAGGTAAGTAAGAAAATGATTCCTGATGTTTGTTGTGTACAAAATATGCATGCTTTATTTTAGAAAGGTAATTTTATGTGTATTTTGGCATTCTCTTGAGAAAGTGGAATATTTTGAATTGGAAAAGTAGCCACAGATTATCTATCCACAAAGAGCTTGGAACATTCAGCTGAGCATCGAGGGCAATATTTCATAAGAAGGTGCTAAGCAGTACCAAGATTTTGGAAATTTCGGGAAAGATATTTTTTCCTGCCAAGCAACCCATCCAACCATAATGAAGTCCCACTGCTTGCTGGGACAAAATTCTTGCAATGCGTGGCTTGTGTAATATAGACTCTCCCTGTGTCCCTGAACATGTTTAATAGTTACCTTAGATGCTGAGTCTTAGTGTCTTCTTTCCAGTTCTCAACAAACTGAAAAACTGTAATGTTATTTTGAAGTATCTCTGCCTGAACTACATTTAGAACTTGATGCCACAAGACGCTGAAGAAGTAATTTTACCCCCATAAAATTAGAGATCTGTGTATGCGTTGTGTTATTCTAGAAGGCAAATGAAAGGTATTGTTTAAATCCACACAACTCTTTCTACTCACTGTAGCTTTGTCCAAAGGTTACATTAGAGATTTTTATTTTTTTACCTATATTCAGAAACAAAGTACAATCCTGTGTACCTGTAAAATTGCGTTGTATATCTTACATGTCAGTATCTAGAAATATATATTTTTTTGTTTTTCTTTTGTTCTTTTTTAATTCTTGAAGCCTGACTTGTCAATCTTAATGTCACTCATATTTCCTGCTTCTGAGTGCCAAAATCCACTGCTTTTATGTTGTTTGGCTTGAGGTCAGCCCTCACAAGCAGAAATCTGATGAGAAATAAATTATCAATATTTATTCTAAAAAGTCTCCTTTATTTATTCCAGATAGTTACAACACCACAGGGGGTTAAAAGGCAAGATCATTAATTCCAGAACCTTCACAATTTTTCCTTGTACATGATGCGCACCTCTAAATTTAACACCAGATTTGGCATGAGAAACAGAAGAATGTTCCAGTTTCAATACTTCTAAACTTCTCTGACCACTCAAATATCCAAGAAGTGCTGATCTATGACATATCCATCAACAACACCTACTATGTGAGAATTCAATGCATTGCACAAGAAAACATCAGCTGCAGCCCTGTGTATCTTGCTTAACTGTAGCTCAGATTGCTTTTGTTCTGTAAATCTTGTTTAAAATCTTGTTTTGGCTCTCATAAAGCCAAAGTATGCAAATAAATGTACTTTTAGGGGCCTCACTAGTGGATTTGGGGCTATTTTTTTCCCCTGACTTCATAATTTCTGCTAGGCACATGTTAAAATAGCATGAAAATAAATGAATGTTTTGCTCAATTTTGGCTTTCAAAAAGTGATTTTAGTTCATGTAATGGGCCCCAGCTAGGGCACAGCTAGGGATGAAAAACACATTAATGCCAGACTTGCCCCAGGGTGAAACCTCAAAGACAGACTTAAAAAAAAAAAAANTTGTTTTGTGTTGTTTTTGTTTTTCCTTCCTAAATTGTAACTGTTAAGTTTTTATTACTTCAGAAAATAAAATTCCATGTGGCCAAAACTGAGTTTTCAGGATATAGCTGAAATTGATATAACCATGCAAAATAAAAAATATTTTAATAACAGTTTTAATAAGCAAATACAGTGTTATGTTCTTAATTAGATGGAATCTTTTTTTTTTTAAGTATAAATTTTATTTTCTGATTTTTAGTAGGGTATTTCAGTAATATATTTGGAGTATTTTGTGACTTTTTAAAGTAGTTTTGTACAATTTTGTAATAGTTTTTAGAGTAACTACAATTCCGATACTTTCACTACAATCTCCTAATGTTATCTCTGAAGCCGAGTTTCTGGAACCATGGTTAAACACCTTGGTTAAACAACCAGTTTTCAGAAAAACTTGACAACTAATGATCCCTCAGTGAAAGGTTTTGAAAGCTCTGAACATTTAAGATAGAGTGAACTGAGTCTATACACAGAGACTTTTGTTAGTAAAGAAATTTCCATATGACAAGCATGTACAATTTCTGGTGCTGAGCTTCCCATGTCTTTCATATTTTGCATGAGTTTATGAATACAATTGGAGAAAAATCTTCAAATGTTATTCTAGGTGAAAAACATCATTTTGATTTATTGCAAAGATTTTATTTTTGTACTGACATTCTCTCTCTTTCTAACCTGAGCTGTTAATTATGGCTAAGTTTTCAAATAGTCTTCTAAAAGCAAACAGATAAGCATTATGAGTACATTTTTTCTATGTATTCATGTTCTTTAGAGATACTCTTCAAATGGTTTGTGCTGGTGCAACTGAGAAGAGAACTTGGTCAATCTAATTTATTTTTCAGCTAATATAGAAAATAATCTATTATGGACATCTACAAAAAGTCAACAGTAGTTCTGTTCCAAGAAACTCAAGCAGAGCAGGTTTTCACCAGAGAAAGTCAGAAATCTTCCAAAGTCATAAAGCCATATACTGTTCTTATGATTTTAGAAAGTAAAGCATTTGCACAAAAGAAGTCTTCTAGTACACAGGATGTGACAGCAAATTCTGCTCTCTGAAACTACATAGTTAGTTTTTTATATTTAGTTGAAGAAAGATATTTTATTAGCTAAATTTAAGGATCAGTAAGGACATAATATCTTATTGTAAGTTGAACACTATTATGTGGCTTTTTCTTGCATCTCTTCATTCATCTTTTCCTGTGCGTATCTTATTTTGTAAAATGGTAAGTTATAATTTCAGAAGTCATGTGTTGAAAATATGAAATAGATTAAATAGATAAGCCAGGGAAATGATATTCCTAAGTGCTTATTTAAGTTAAGCTAAGACTGTTCTTCTGTCCTATAAAAATAAAGTGAACTCTATAACTCTTATGAGCCTGACATCTCATTATAAGAATTCTCCTCTTCAAGATAGTGAGGAAGAAGTCAAGAAGATTAAGAGTGTGGCTACATTACATATTGTAGGAGCATGTAAAGATACTCCTTTTATTTGTAAATTAGTTCAAATGAAAATCTATGCTACTATGACAGTACTGCTTTCAGTAAACCACCATAGTGTAATGTTACCTTGGATATCTCAGTTCAATTCCTCAGTGGAGACATACACTCTATAGCCTCTACAGATGTTGTCTGTACCTATTCCTAGTCCTTTCAATGTCTCCCAATATACATATTTAAGAACATCTTTTTTAAAGCGAAACTACCCTATTAAATTCTGTAACAGGAAAAAGATATATTGACTGCATCATCTTATTCATAAGTGTAGAGAAGGATGTAGAGAAGAACATCCTACATCTCCTCTTTGAGTGTGATTCTGTAAAATACTTTGCAAAGCCTCACTCACCCATCTGTCAAATGAATTAAAATGTGACTCTTGTCAGGCTGTGTTGAGAGATTTATCCATGAATAAATTTGAAATTCAGCAAGCAAAGTGATCAAGCCTCTGTAGTCACAGAATCCAGATTCATACAATAGAAGCATTAGTTTTTCACCCCTGGAACTTAAATGTATTCCTAAAGTTTATATTCAAGTATAACCATTACAGTGGAACACTGAATTAAATTCTTGTAGGGAAAAATGCACTGCTAAAGACACAAGATACATAATATGACGAATGTGCTTGATAAATGCAATCATGATGACATATTTTCACTTCTAGGAGGCATTCAATACAAAATCTACTTCACAAAATCAATGAAGCAAAAGTTAAAAATGTTAAAATCTGGTTAGCTGGTCAATGTCAAAAAATAATTGTCAGTAATAAATCATTATCCTATGAGGACTGTTGCCAGTTGACTTCCATGCAGATCTGGTCTTGGTTTGTTGCTATATCATGACTTCTTACCAGTGACTTGGAGAAATATACACAATTTAATAAGACAAGAGTTACATTAATACAGAAATATACATATAAAATTTGAAAAGAACTCAAAAGCTGATACATTATTAAATAACTTAAAAGACAATTGCAGGGAGGGATGTAACTCTGAATAGTGCTATCAGGACATACATTTGTGATATCATCATGTAAATACACCACTCATGTGATGTACACATGATACTATATTACGTATGTTTCATAAAAGTTGGGGCAAAGGCATTCTCTCCTTCTGTTCCTCCCAATGATACAAACGCTTTGTATGTGATCATACTATTTTACAGAAAAAGTATCAGAGATTGAAATAATTTTCCAAAGAATGCAAAAAATTGATGCCTTTAAAAAAGCAAGGATTTGGTTCAGGAGTTACTGAAAACATACTTTGTGTTCAGTGAGAGGTCAAATCAGATAATCATGATTTCTTCATGTTCTAGAGACAGTGATTATTCCAAGTAATTTTTACCAGAGTCTACATTTTGACATTTACCCTTCTGTGAAATATTCATGAACATAAATCATCAAGTTTAAAAAGATTGTCTCTCTTGAGGTTCCAAGGCTGTTTCCATTAATGCATTACATTTTACCTTTGTAAAAATTTGAGTTATATTATTTTATGACAACTCTGAGAGAAACTTAACTACTCTCCTCCATCTTTACAAACTCGTTTTACACCTCAGAGGGGCAATGATGAATCAGGAATATAGTCTAGGCAGCAGTCTGGAGATAAGGAAGAAACTTTTTTTCCAAACATTAGATGGAGCTCACGTGGAATCAATGTCATGTGCATTACAATACAGTATATCATTTGTCAGGGGAAACTATTCTGGAAAATGGGGTAGAATAAAATCTCAGTAAGTACAAAAGAATCCCTAGACATTTCCCTAGACAGCCTTGAAATTTTCTGACTTAATCATTTTTCATAGAAATACTTTCCCTGAAATCAAAATGTTCTATTATAAAATTTCAATTTTTACTTCAAAATGTTTGGAAAATAAATATATTTCATGTAGTTTTGTCCCATATTACATTACTTTTCCCATTGAGGTACAGACAATTGAGCAAAAGAGGACACTGTAAGAAAAGGTTTTGAATACCCCATCCTCATTTCAGTCAGTAAAGTATACGCAAAGGTGTTCACAAATTATTAGAGGAAATCTGTCTCAAAAGTCTGTAGAGATTTACTATGTGAGGTCTTAACACCATCAAAAGCATCAGCAAAAGGAGTCAAAAGCTGGCTTATGCTTAGGTAACAGATACATCATAGAATTTATTTATTCTGACTAGATGAGCATTAGTCTTCTGGTCAGGTTGTTGGAGATACTCTTGGAAGGAAAGTTTAAGATTTTCCTTATCATACATTAATACACCTAATCCTTTTCATGCTAATAGCTTTGTTTGCATAAAAAGTCACAGAAGGCTGATGGAATTAATGCTTGGAATTAATAAAGATAGAAAAGAAAGAAATGTTGTCATTGCAACTAGATGTCTACTTTGAAAATTATTCCAAACACATTTTTAGAGAAAAGTTATTGTTGATTTACACTCATGGACATTTAGTTTTGTATTGATAATTCAAGTGAACAACATTTGTAAGAGAAAGGAAAAAACTGATATTCCAATACCAATCTTACAAATTTAATAATCTATAGGAATAGTTAGATGAGTTTGATAGCTCTGAGTAGATGCATGCAGAGATCAGAATATGATGACGATTAGCATGCCACACAAAATAGAAGGATGGGCTGAATATTGGCAAGTACATTCTTATTGATGATGTGAAGAAAAAGGGTGCTAAGGGATGTAAAGCTATTTGAGGCATCCACAGTAATATATCAGAGAATGCTACATAGACCATCAGATTTATATCTTATCACCTAATGGGGCTGTTCACTGTGGAAGATAAACTCTGTCCTTCTCATGTAGAGATTTGTACGGGAAACATTTGTAAGGGTTGGTAAGAAAGAAATATGAATAGAAAATCCTGTCTGTTTAAGCACTAGAACAGTAGACAAGGGTTAAAAGAAATAGATTACATTGATCATGAACAACAGCATCCCCAGGCCGTTGCTTCCAGGACACTGTTCCCAGCAGTAAAACTGAGGAATGTGTTGTTTGTATGAAAACCAAAAAGCCTGCACGCTGATAAGACACAGATAACTTATCAGTGGAAGATCCGCATCCATATACCAGGAACATGTCAACAAGGCTGCAGCATACCACATACACCATTTCCGTTCCTGTTAGCTTACCAGAAAAAGAGACTGTAGACATATATAGCAAGCACATATTACAGACAAGATAAAACAGGGGCAGTAACCTTGGCTAAGACTTTTAGAGGCTGAAATAAGCAATATTCTGAGGATTGGCACATTAAGTCCAAAACTCATTTGTTGTCACTCATCTTCATGATGAACCTCAGAGACACAGGGAAGCCTTGTTAGCCAGTGTCCCTTTTTCCCTTGTGTTGCACAAATGATCCTGACCAGACTGCTATGTACATGGCATCCTGGTGCTTGTGAGCATGCAGGTGAGATGGTATGAATTCTGTAAGAGAAAGACTGCAAGTGAGTAAAATCAGCTTGGAGATTTTACAAGTAAGTATCACCTCCCCCTTCCATAGGTTCTCTCACTGAATGTTGTTTGAGCTGGGGTGAGGCTTCTCCTGGCATTCTTTTCATCCATTCCAGGAGACAGGCTATGCCAGGGAACATGGGTAGTGTGATGGCCTTGGCTGCACTACAAATAAACAAAAGGTCATAGACACTGGTTTGTTGTAATTTGCAGCAAGAAGATATTTAACTTGTAAGAAAAATGTTTTGCACATAAAATTTTCAAAAGTAGTCTAAAGTTGCAAAAATATTTTTTTCCATAAAGATGTCCTGTCTTTTTTCATAAAGATGTCCTGTCTCACATCTTTATGTGTGAGGATAACTGTATTTTATCTCTCTCTTTATTCCCAAACCAAGGTAAAATGTCCTCTAGAAATGCAAATAATTCAGAACAGTGACTACTGCATTTTCATTGCACTTTGTATAGTGCTTAACACAACAGAATGGAGTTCTCAGTAGCTACCATAAATACAGATAAAAGAAAATTAGTCTAATGCAAGGCTTAAAATGTAGGATTGTCAGAATATCTGTTCATAATTTTTGAAAGATATGAAAAATGAAAAGAGATGGGAATTTTACAGGGACCCAAATGTGTGAATAGAAATAATTTTAAGTTTTTGTTGTGGTGGTGGTAGAGGTGGTGGTGTTTTTTTTTTTTACTTTCTATCATACTGGATGATGTTTTCTATATATAACATATAAAAGAAATCATGCTTTCAGAGGTAGGATTCTTGCATACTTTCTTAGATTTACAAACTACATATTTTTAATTCATCTTTTATATTCAAGGCCTTATAGTTTTATTTTTCCTACAAATGACTCTATAGAGATTTCAGAAGACTGTTTTGGTTTATGACTTTAGTTTTTTAAAAGCTCTCTCCATGTGTAGGATGTAGAATATAACATTCTACTATGCCACATTTTAATGACATTGCAGCAGATGAACACTATAGTGATAACAAAGACTATGGTGCCATTTCCAAGAAATTGATTACCATCCAGGATTGTTGCTGTGAACTTTACTTTGATAAGCTCACTGATAACACTGAAAATGCAACAGTAAAGGATTCTTTCTCACATAGGTTTTAAACAAAGAATATAATTTTTATTTAACAAACATTATCTTCACCTGCTATGAATCAGAGATACTGTCAGTCATTGCAGTTTCTCTGATTTGGGCAGCTGACAACCTGGCCTCAGAAGTGTTCTTATAAAAGTAGGGTTGGTAAATCCACTTACTGTTTGTTTTCCCTACTGATTGCATTACAAGACCTTGTTTTCAGTTGCTTACAGTTTTGCCTAACTTTAAACATTTGGACTGAAATTTCCAATCACGGTTATGTGCCTTAGTATCAGTATTTTTGTCTGTACAGGGAATGTTTACATCTATTTGCCATCAGCTCAAAAATCTACCCACGTGTTTTTATGTTATAAACATTTGCAAAATTGCAGTCCATGCAACCTCAAACTATAGTTAATTTTAGAAGCTAAATTCTCACTGGATTCTGTTAATGAATGATTAAATAAAGCTCTCCCTAAAATGAAAGTTATGCAAAGTTTCTGCAAGAACAGCTCTAAGTAACTCATCTGAGACAACAGTTGTCAAATGGAGTCATCACCTGGAGGAAGCAGACACTGCATAATTTGAACACAAAAGGCACAAAAGATATAGCTATGATTGCCACGGACTGAATCAATATAAGTGTGGAGGGAACCTCAGAAAACTGAGATTTCAAGCTGGGGAAGTAGACAAAGATGAGAAATCAATTGAGAAAAACTGAGAACAGATGTGACTGGGAGTGGCTAAATGAGAATACTGGGGCAGAGACCATGTGCAGCAATAGACAGCTGTTTAAGTTGGTCAACTGAAATACAGAAATGAGCAAGAAACGATGGCAGAGATTTGTTGTAGAGTCTAAAGGAGAAGGAGAGGATTGGGACTCAAAGGTGTTGAAGGAATAAAGGAAGAATGATTGATATGTCACTGAAGGAGAGAAAAGAATTAGACAAAGTAGAACTAAGATTTATGGAAGAAAACTGGGTAAAAAGAAAAGGTAGAAAGAATGGCTGGCCAAGGAGGTTGGGTTTAGGAGAAAAGGAGAGCAAAAGACTAGTATGGGTTAAGGACTAAGAAGGAAATGAGAAAAGGATGGGTCTTTATTTTCACTTACAATACTGAAGAAATATTCTTGTAAAAGTATCAGCAGAAGCACATTGTGGTGGGTTGACCTTGGCTGGCTGCCAGATGACCACCCAGAGAATAAGATGAAGAAGCTCATAGTTTTTTTTTGTTTGTTTGTTTTTTTTTTGCAATTAAGGTAGATTTGACCAATTGACCAATTAAGGTAGATTTGAATACTGAGAAAAAAAAGAGAAGTTAAAGCAAGACCTTCTACCCATTCCACTCCTTCTTTCCAGGCTTAACTTCACTCCTTCACTCACATCTCTACCTCCACTCCACTGCCTGTGGCATGGTGGGGATGGGGAATGGGGGGTTATAATCTGTTCATAAGGGTTCTTCTGCTACTCCTTCCTTCTCATGCTTATCTCCTGTTCCAGTGTGGGTCCTCTTGACAGTGGATGGAGGAGAAAACAATACCTAGCAATTTGTGCCACAATGTCTTGGGCAGAGCAATAGAGAAGAAAAGCGATGGACAGGTCGGGCAGGCTTGACTTCTTTAAGCAGAAATGCTTTTGCTGGAGTTCTCACAAGGGAGCTATAGCTGTGAATTTTAACCTGTATTATCAATCCAATATAAATTCCACTTTTGAAAATCAAATAAGTATTAAACTGAGTTAAGCAAAGTTAAGTAGGCATCCTATTGACAAAAACAAATTAGGCTCAGTAAAAAACATTTGTTAAATATAAACATAATCAAATCTGAAACAATCTCCATGAAATATAGGAAAGTATGCCTTTACAAGCATAACAGGAAACAAAGGACATACATCATATGTGGCAAAATTATTATGGAATGCAACTTTATCACATGTGGCCAATGCTTCCAATTATTTCAGTAAAATAAAGCCATTTTTCTTCCATTAATGATGTTGCAGATAACTCAGAGGATCATTATTGGTAGAACTCTCCATCTCTTTAATGAGGAGATCACAGGCCTTGAAAAGATACTGACATAATTATAAAATTGACTGAAAAGTAAGAGAGAAAGCTTTTGTTGCAGAGACATATACAAAGTTAATGTGGAATTGAAGAGTCCTCCAGAGAGTGAATAAATGCAGGGTGGCCTTAGTGTATTTTCACTTCTTACTGGATATTTAATTGCAAGGATATGTTGATAAGCTGTTGCCAGTTTCTTCACTGGGAAGACTAGTTGTTTCTCACCCATGAGCAAAAGATTATGAACATGTACCAAAATATATGGGAGAAGTAAAATGGTTTGCACTTTGACAGCAACATAATAAAAAGCGTTCATTTCATTTGTATATTGCAATTGCAAATATTAACTATTAAAATAGTTCGCCTGAGTGAAGAGACGTGTCAGTGTGCCTTCTGTAATCTGGAATGCTTTTAAGTCAACAGCAGAAGTATTCACAGTGACAACCTGTTGTTTTAATTAGTTTACTCCCTCTGTTTCCTTATACATGATCCTGCAGTGAAAGATATATATTATATATACCTTAATAGTTTAAAGTATAGGGTGACAGATGAAGCCAAGTCAAAGGTTTCACTTGAATTCTGGGTTCACTTCTGATATTCACATTTCAAAAAGGTGGAAGGGAAACAGAAAAGATCTAAAGATGATCAATGAAAAATTTGAAAACAATGGTACTTAATTTATTCTGGAAATATGTGAGAGAACAGAAAATACATATTCAATAATGAATGACATTGAAAAGAAAAAGTTTCCGTATGTTTATCCTGACACAATAGAAGAAGAAGAAAAAAAAAAAGAAATATTCAGTCAGATGTAAAGGAGACAATGAAAGAACATTTTTACATGAAGTATTCAACTTCTAAAACTCAAGGCACACCAGTAAACAAATGTACACAAAAGAGTGTTTGAAAGGCAGACTGCGACTTCATTTCTAACTATTGGTGTATAAATACGAAACAGACATAAAACAATTCCCCTCTACAGTTTATGAGCACATGGCGTCAATATCCATTGGCCCAATTAGAGAACATATTGCTAAAAAAGGAGCAAACCTAGAAAAGAATCTTTGTCCTTTTCTCCTACTGTACATATGACCAGCCTTGTAGGAGGTCCCTTGTCCTTGTCCATCTAAACACACTGAGCACAAGTACAAGTTTTCTTCTTGGCCAGGCCTTTTGTAACAGTTCATGAAATTAGTTGCCTATCCCATGCTGAGATGAAAAAATATGTGTGTATATATATATATATATATATATATATATATATATATATTTATGCCATTCTAGTCTTTGTAGGAGAATTCCTTCTTGCCCTCTTGCTCTGTGGAAACTCTTGAGTACTCCACAGCATAAAGTTAGACTCTGGATTAGCCCAGCTGAACATCAGTGGGTTAGGTCACTGCTGTCTGCTTCAAATCTAACCAAAAGGATTTGTAGAGCCTCCCATAACTTCCTTTGCACAATAACATCCTATCTAAAACCCAGGGAAAGGAAGGTGTTTTGTTGAATTCTTTAAGGATAACCATGACGTTAAGCACTGTTGCATCTTACTAGGGGGAAATTGCATATTCTATATATATATCATACTAGGGGAAATTGCATATATGCATAATAATTGTATGATATATATATATCATACTAGGGGAAATTGCATAATCACACTAAGGATGGAAGTTTAGAGATTTGCTATAGAAGCAACCAGGATTTAAGTCAGAAAAAAAAGGCATTAAACTATCTTCATATTCTATATAATACAGAAGGGCAAAGAGCCTGCCTACGTCCTAATGTCACATTTTAGCAATATCAGAGCTTTCAATGGCAGCTGAACAAATTGCCCAAGCTCTGTGCCCATGAACTGCACAGGTAGTATAAAGCTGTCATAGTGTAACTGAGAATCAGAGCTATAATATATCACTGCAGGAATTAAATGAAGTGAATATCCATTCATTTTTATGAGAATACTGCAAGTGTTGGGTTTGTGAGGTTAAGTTTGAAATACTATACTGCTGTGACTAGATTTTCAGGTCAACTGAGCAGGATTGCAATAGGTAGGGAGATTTTCCTCTTCAAACAAGAATTTGCAAGCCCAGCAATGCATGCAAGAGAAGCAATAAGTATACAGCCCCATTGTATATGACCTCTTGGTAGCCCTAAGATGCAGTGCTGAGCAATGCACAGCCTGGGCCTAATTTACTGGGAACATTATAACAAGTTAAAATAGTGCAATGGGAAAGCTGAGGTGTCTGGTCCTTTATAATAAAGACTGTTCTTATAAATCAGTGATAGTATCAGACATCTTATATTGTTATGGATTTAAAAAATGCAATAAAAAGTGTGTTTGAAAGAGTTAATGAGGGAATTCAAGAGCAGTAAAAGATCACAAGACTAGCTGTTTAGCCCAGCCAAAGAAAATGATGGTAAATTGTAACCAGGTGGTTTTATTTCCTGATTCTCAAAGTATTGCAAACTCAGCGCTCTGTGCTAGAAAGGGCAATATGTAGACTCACATACACAGAACATTCATCAGATTCACCTAGCCCTTATACGACTTTAGACTTTCCAGCTTAATTTCATCAATTACCATTGATATATGTCCCAAGAATCTTGAAAGCGATGTGACTAATAAGAGAAAGGTATGATGACACAGGTGGTCAAATAGATATAGCACCATTTATTTAGTTATTTTTGAGTGCTACATACTTTTGCATATTCTAGCACTTTTTTTTTACACTGATAAATAAATGTTACTTCAGCCACTGAATGAGAATATCTTCATAGTCTGTCTTCCTAGCACTAGGCTGGGGATTGTGCTCCACTTCCAATTTTAAAACTCCACTGCACTTATTTTAAATGTCTTTTGACATGAGAGATAAAAGTGTAGAAGGATTTCAAAATACGGTTTTAGACTGCAAGACAGTCTAAAAAAAAAAAATCTGAGCTTTAAAACGTTATTTTGCTAACACTTCTCCTTATTTGGTAATTGCATTGAAGATTCTTTGATTTCCTTTTCAACACAATGGGTATTTTCCTTCCTTTTTAGCTGCCTAGCAGTTAAAAACACTTCATATTTAATGATACATTTATTCTCATCTTGGGAATCCCATCTTGTTGCCTGCTGGCAGACCCAATGGATACAAGTCTGCCATACATTCTGTGTCATATTTGGCGGGCCTGTGTTTATGCCCTGGACAACATCTCAGTAAACATCAGATGTCTACGTTATAATCAGTGGGTATCTGCTACTATCAGGTAGACATCTAATTATAATGGAAGTTTAGATATCTAGAGCTTGATTCAGACAAGTCCTTACAGCTCAGGTAGATATATATCTATATATATAGATATATAGATGTTATACATGCCTTAAGCATGAACTGAATCCACAGGAACTGTCATCTGCAGATGTTGTGCAGATTCAGTCATCTGCACAACAAGTGTCTACTGAAATCTGAAAAGCCCTAAGGTCTCCAAAACATCTTCATAAGTCTGGCAGATATGATACTGCACTTGCAGGACACTTATACTATTGCGGAGCTCTAACTAGAACCCATGGTATCCTGCAACATCTCACATGCCACAGGACACCTATACATAAGCAACTGAATCAAACCTTTCATTACTATCTAAATCAGTTATTTCACTGAGCTACTCAGCCCTGTCAAGAGAGAATAGAATTTGGCCACATTCAGAAGCACATCTGCAAATGGGAACTTAAAAGAAAAAAATGGATCCCTTAATTATTAGACATTACTAGACATCAACTGGGAGACAGTTCAAGTGAAGTAATATTTAATTTATCACTAATTAGCTTCTCAAGTTTTTTATGAGACCTCGTTCTTTAGACTGAAAAGAAGAATTCATCTTAACTGATGCACTGGCTGTATGCAAAGGCTTTGGCAGTTTTGCACTGTTAGAGTGCTGGAAATTTGGCTTCCATAGACAGAAGAACATGGATCTGTGCACATTAAGAAGAAGATCAAGAAAGAAGATGAAAAAAATTATTGGGGAAATAAAGAGGCAATTCAGTTAAAATAGTTGTTTGAACTGAGTACTGAAACTTCAAATTTGTACCATCTGCTATGATGTGAATGCACCACTGGTATGAAACGAGCTGATTCATTTCATATAGTTGGTTTAACACCTGTCAAATTGTAACAACTGTTAGTCATTAATCCAGAGTAAAAAATGTTTGACATCATAGTTGGTAAGAATAGACCATTCAGAAACCCACGAGTTGTCCAGTACTCAGCTGGCAGTTGGACTAGATGATCTTTGAAGGTCTCTTCCAACTGAACTATTCTATTCTATTCCAAAAAGAAATGAGATTAAAATAATATAGTTTTTTTTTTCTTTTGTACAAAATGACAATGGAAATGTTTGGAAAGATCCTCTTCTCTTTTTTATGTTCTTTCATTTACCTTCAGTTTGGACAAAAAAGTTTTAATGTCATTTTCATATCACGTACACAGCAAGAAAATCCATATATATAAGGATTGTTCTGACACAAAACAATGAAAGCAAAGAATTTCACAGTCTTTAGTAACCTCTGCCATATGTTCCTCCGCATAACATCTGTCTTCACAAATTAAAGACACTGCAGTCAGGAATCCGGAGTGGTTCAGAACTGGCATTTTATAATTTAAGACTATGAATGATCTTGTTTGCATTTGTTGTCCTTGCACTATTCATCTGAGAAGTATGTTTGCAGAGGTGGAGGAAATTGAGCTATAAATAACAAAGAAGGCACTTCCATATCTTTTTGAAGATAGATGACTTTTTTTCAGTAAATGGTCTTGAAATAAACTCTCTTCACTCTCTGAAAATCTGAAAGAGATTTTTTGTTGTGTTGTTGTGTTGTTTGTTTGTTTGTTTGTTTTGACTGAATTTTGCAAGCAGTTTAAACAGCATTTTCAAGTTATGATACGACATGTTCAGCAGTGGTATCCACGTAAGTGCCACTGTGATTTCTTTCACAGGATCACGTTCTTTGCTGACTTGTTGATACTGAATCTCTTCAGTGCAAGGTTTCCCTTTCAGAGATACTTAGATTTCTGTTGGATGTCTTTAAAAATAAGTAATATCAAGAAGGAACTAAATATTGTACTGAAAAGACAACTTTAGAACACAAATGAACTGAATGCATATATCTTGTTTGCACTGTCCACATGGTACTTAGTGAAGGCATATACACATGTTATGATGTTACATGTATTGTAACCATTTTATTGTAGTGGGAAATTCTTCAAATAAAAAGGTGACTGGAGAACTACGTTTTTTTCCCTAAACCGGATTGCAGAATTCATCTATCCTTTTTATTTATTTATTTATTTATTTATTTATTTTGCTAAGCCATGTAATCCATCAGGAATGTATGCAGCTATAATATGAATACAAAGACCATACTTTGGGATATTAATCAAAAGAAAGAGGAGGTCACAACCTCTTTCTCTCTCTCAGTCATTCCAGTTAATCCTTGTCTGATCAAATAAGATAAAAATCCATATGTTGAATTACGTAAGACAAGACGGAATGGAGCATAATAAAAATTCCCACTCCAAGAAAGTTATCCTATAGATTTCCACTGAAGGTTTTTTTTGTGCGTTTTCCTCTTAAACATCTTCTCAAAATGTTGTCAGAAAGAACCTACAGAAATGCAGGGACCTGTAGCATTTCTTAAAAGAAAATACTTGTAAAAGAAATACTCCACATAACTGTTCTAACTAACACTGTCTGTTTTGTCTAAATGATCAGAAAAGTTTGTCAATGTATATTATAAATACTTGCTTACTGCTGAGAAGACTGAAGCATTTGCTGATATTCAGAGAGCCAGGGTCAGATTCACACAATAGTCCTGAAACAAAAATTTCAAGCAAACACTTGGACTGATATAAAAGCAAATTTCAGACATTTTTGATTCAACTACAGATAATTTAGATGGTAATATCTGGCTCAATTTTCTATGTTCCTTTCACTTGATCTTGCTAGCTCTGGAAGAGGCAAGAAAATTCTTCCATTTAAATACCACAAAAAGCCAAGCTTTTATTTGAGTTGTGCTTATTTTCTTGAAAAATGGAATAGCAAAGAATAAGAAGCAATCTAAGTATTTAAAACAAATATGATAAATTACTTGTCTGTTATATATTTTGATAACTTTGATCCTAATGAGACTTGAAAGTAGTCATACAGGTGCAAATCAAGCATCTTTCTCAAAAGTCTTACTGACTTGGTTCTTTTTTCCAACGATCGATATAATAAAGAGCTAACTGCATTTTAATAACTATATATTTTTTTAATTCCCAAGGGAAAGTTTATAGAAGGGTACATATATTAAGGTATGAATAGGCTTTCATTCATACAGAGCACTAATAACAAATCCTGATAGTAAGAGTTTATAGTATAACAACTCTGGATATTGAAGGCTGCAACCAAGAATAAAATAGAGCGATGATAAAGTCTGCAAGACACTGAACATTAAAGACTACTCTGATTAAGACAGAGCACATAATTAATCATTGAGGTGGTCTGGAATTCTTCAAGGCAAGGCCCCCACAAAAGCTAGAATATGTAAATGCAGTATAGGAGTATTTAGTCACCATCAAAAGAGCAGTCTGCAAAAATCCAGACCTTCTACTTCTGCAACTGTTAGTTGATTGTAACTACTGACTGGAAGGACTGACTTGGGCCTACAGTGCTGTCGCACATACCCAGGAGTGCTGTGTTTAATTACATTTTGGGGTTTAGCTCCAGAAATTAGTTGCTTCAATAAGATAGCCTTTATTTACTGACAGACCTGGCACTGCACAATGCAGCACATGCAAAAGCAGTGCCTCTCCTCCATACTTCCCATTCCTGGGGAAGCTGTACTCACTACTGTGCAGTTTCCAAAACAGCATTTTTTTTTTTTTTAACCAAAATGGTCTAACATTTATTAAACTTAATTCTTGATTGATGCTCCCAGGCCCATGACAAGAGCCAGCAGCCC
The DNA here is from genome assembly GCA_013399115.1 of Anseranas semipalmata. Taxonomy (NCBI): domain Eukaryota; kingdom Metazoa; phylum Chordata; class Aves; order Anseriformes; family Anseranatidae; genus Anseranas; species Anseranas semipalmata. The sequence goes on from VXAA01001900.1 coordinate 72,091, forward strand.
ATCATAGGCCCATCTCCACAAGCTCAGAGGAGCACAGAGGCACAGCAGCACGAGGGGAACCCAAATTAAGGATTCAGAGGACAGGGCACCCTGTCAGGTGTGTCGCTGGAGACTCTCAGCCCCAGTGTCCAGGTGTGAATCCCATCAAGATGAGTCAGGGCAAGACGAGTAGTGTCAGTGACTGGGCAGACTCAGTATGCAAGCCCTGCTATTGGAGGGATCCACACACTACATATGTGTATGTGTATATGTGTATATGCTTATATGTGTATATGTGTATATGAGTATATGGGTATATGTGTATATATGTATATATGTATATATGTACTAGTGGGCATCCATCCTGCTCAGCCAGAGAGGGGAACAGGATGAGGCCATCAATGCTGTTTGTGTCTTTGTAAGTGCTGAGTGTTTCTATCTGTGTTATCTGGTTGACCGTGTATATGCGTATATATGTGGCACGTTGGTGTGCTTTGTTCGCCTACTGTGAATATGTGCTCAGCCTTGTTACTTGTTGGACCTGGGGACACGGAGCTGCAGCAGCCTCACCTTTACTGGGCTGCTGGTTTCCACCCTGTTCACTAACACTGATATTTGGAATTGACATATTAACTATATTTTTTCTAATAATCTATCATTAATTTTTGAGAGTTTTGTACTGTCATTTGGACTTAGGCATCACCACTGAAATATCACCACTGCTATGGTGACAAGGTCTGTTTTTATCCACAGTGATCTCTCCTAGAGTTAACTTCCTTGACTTGCTCTGCTGTTTAACCAGGATTCTCTCAGGCAAAACAGAAACCTTCATGGCCCTGCTACCCTTCTTTTCTGAAAGCTGAAGCAGATGCTGTCTGCTGCTTTGGCACACCATTTTGATTATCATTGCAGCCAGCCGAGGTACTATTATGCCAGCTGTAGTGTGCCTGGCAATCATGTACTTAGCATTTACAGCCTGCTATTTACTTGTAGCTTTTGTCTCTCAGGAGAACAATAGTCTCAACTAGTGTATGTTAACATTTTTAATGTTAATATACTCGTTTCTGTTTCAGTTAATGCAAATAAAATGACTGCTACTTTCTGCAGGGAGGCATAATTTCCATGGGGCTTTCTGTTAAGAACTTGTTTGGTTGGTACATATAAAAAATCTTGATAAATCTGTTCATCTCTTTTTATATGATACATTTATAAAACATTCATTATCCTTCCCAGATTTTTCAATACCTACACAACAGTTGTGTTTACAACTTATTGTATTTATTTTTTCTTCAACATTTTAAGGCTCCTTATCTTCATTCCTTAGATAAACTGTTTCAGCTTGAACTGAGACGAAAGCTCAGTGAAAGATTTTATTCATTTATTTAGCCATAGAAATAAATGACTTGTGATTGCTTTAGCTAATGTTGGCACCTGATGAACAAAAAAAAAAAAAAAAGAAAAAGAAAAAGGAAAATAATATACCAAGGGACTACAGCCAAAGCCTGTTTTTACAGTCTAACACTGAGTTTTATTCAGTGCTGTGAACCACAAAGCAGTGGTCTCCAGTTTGACGCTACTGTTGTAAAAAGACAATGCCAGACTCCATGATTTGGTCTTTCACTAATTTAATATTCTCAGTGTGTTAGTACTAGAAAATCTTTGTTTACCATTTCCAGTTTCTCTGACAAATTATTAAATTTTACATCCTCTGAAGATTCTTAAGTAGCAGCACTTTCAGAAGAGACTCAAATTAGGTGGAAGCATCCTAGTGAGTCCATGGTTTCCAGAAGTCCCTGAGAAGCAGGACTGCAGTGTGTGTGGTGCCAGAGCATCACATTTGCACTCCCTGATGCAGCACTTGAAAAGCTTAATCTCCTCCAGCTTTGCTGAGGTACTGGCAAAGGGTAACACAGACACTTTGTGTCAGTAACATCTCTTCTATACTGCTGTCTTTCTTCATATGAAATAGACATTTTTGTTCCTTTTGCTTTAGCCTGATAACATGTTCTTGTTTGAGACTTTCTCAGTGTTTCTGGTGAACTTTTCTATTGTTTCTCAATAAATCAGCTTTGCAAAGGTTAATATTTTGTAGCTTGTCATAGATTTTGATCCAGTATTCTTTAAAAAAATCTGATCTCCTGAAAAAAAGCATTTGACACTCTTAATCCTCTGTGCATGCTGGTAATCATCAGGTAGATCCCGCCTCTTTACAAGAAGTGGAGTTTCTAGAAGCATGGATCTTTGAAAAGAACTGAATATCCAATTATACATCATGCTACATGTGCCTAAAAACTTCTGATCTCTATTTCATCTCTTAGAGAGAAGCCCCTCCTCAAACTGCAAGAGTGGCCTTCCAAGATGAAATGAGTCACAAACTTTCCTACAGTTTCACTTCCCTTTTGTACAAATATAGTCAAAAACATATTGTCTCATATTTCAACTTTACATGGGATGCAGTCATTATCTATGTTTTGTTAGTTTCCAAGCTAAGGAAAAGCTTTTGACTCAATTAAGTATATCATTATGCTATATCCTTCAACTTATTTTTCTTTTCCTTATGACCCAGGCTTTGCAGATTCAAACAAAGTTACCTTTTAATATGCTTGTTGTCTTTCATATTTTCAGAGTTATTAATGTCTAACTGTTCTCTGACCTGTTTGATTCTTCTCTTTGAGTTATTTGCTTTTATTTTGATTAGGTATTTACTTTTGCTAGTTCATCATTTACAGTGCCCAAAATAAGTGTTCATTATTCTGTGATGTTTTCCTTCATCTTTGCTTAATAAAAATAATTTGCTCCTTCATTGTCTCACTCACAGAATTCTCATGCGTGAGAGGCTAGATTACTTAAAGGTACAATCCTTAGTATCAGGGGACTATCCAGGCCCAAAGGAAAAAGGCAGATTGTATTGCAAAGTCACACAGTGGTTCCTGGTTAAACTCACTAATAGTGTGTGCAAAAGGGTGAAAACAACTGTATGTACATACAACCAAATCTGGAAGCATGACATTTTCAGGTGTATGCCCTAGCATTGTTCCAGTGTTGCACAGGAGCAAGATCTGGGTTCTCACCTGCCATGCCCTGCTCTCCAAAGTGGAGCTACAGCTGCTTGTTCTGGGCAGCCAAAAGATCAGGCAAGAGTCATTGTGGTTGGGAAATCAAAGCAGGAAGGGCTATGATGGTGCATGCTGCTCATGAACTCAAGTCAATGGTTCCTGCTCCTTACATTCACACCACTCTGAACTTCTCCAGGTATGTCTTTATTCTCTTGTTACCATATCCTTCTTGTTGCCAGGTGAAAATATAAAATTTTATGCAAAAATTTTATGCCAAATTTTATGCATTATGGCAGAGAAGGGGTAACTGGTGCAGTGTTTATTCTCTTTATTGCTGAACCAAAAGGCCTTAACAGAGCCTCTTTTCCAAGCCTACGGAAAAATTAACTCCCACTGTGTGGAAAATAACCACAAAAATACTGCATTTAATTAGTGTGTGGGAACACTTTATGGCAAATAGGTTGAGAAGAAATGAAAATTCTCCTCACCATGCTGCAAGCAATTCTTCTATTTCAATTTTTATAATTAATTGTGACTGAAATTATGTGTTTTATGAGCCCCAGCTTTATTTTATTGGTTGTTACTACTACCGTCTGTGGGTGTATATCTTTCATGGTGAAGGATATATTTTCTGCTTGGCTATGGTTCTATTTCAGCTTTCAGGTGTCCTTGCCATATTGCATTATTTATTCAAGAGAAAAAGATTAAGACTTTCCCTTGAAGAGTTTTAAAAGACTTGCTAAAAGCTGAGTTTCTTTCTTTCTTTCCTCTTATTTTTTTGGCTTCGTATCGCTTTTTGTAAGTACTTTGCTGCATAGAGGTTTCTCTATGATAAATTGAAATTTAATTTTGGTATACACTCTTCCATTCAACCATCACCTTAGGAATTCACATTTATATCACTTATATTGTTTTATATTCAGTTCTAGGCTTTCTCTTTTCTCTCGAGCCCAATTACCACTGAAAGAAAATCTGTTAGGAAGTGGGGCTTTTTGAAAGTGCCCTGTCAGCTATTTGGAGAGGGGCCAATCCATAGCAGAACTTATATATGCTCAAATAAATAAATATATGTATATATGTATATGTGTATGTAAAAGGAATGTAGGAGGGGGTAGACAAGTGAAAACAGGAATTAGTGAAGACAAATGACAGGAAATCGTGTATGTTGGTGTGGGGGGAAGAGAATGAGTATGAGAGGAAGGGAGGAAGAGGATAATAATTCACCTTTTGGTTCTGGAAGTTTCTGCTGAGCAAACAGATGCTCTTCCTCTTGATATCAACAGGAATCTGAGTACATACAAAGTGCAGACCTCATTTGATAGATTTGGAAAGAAGCTGCATAACTGAGTTAAGTGATGCTAATGGAAGGGGGAGAGGTTCTTTTATCTTGACTCATAAATCCAGGCCCTTATTAATGCATGCACAGTGTCTAGTTTCAGGAGATTCCTTTGGTTTTGCTTGTTGCTTGCAGTCAGCATTATCATTCCCTCACTAATGCTGCAGTGAGGAACGTGAAGGTTCCTAATGTAAAGCACGCTTTCCTACCCTACATCATCTATGCTAGAAAGAAAACCCTAATTTAAAATGTGAATTTTAGTATATGCCACAAACTTTCTACAAAATGTACATACTTATCAGATCTTCTTACATTATACCTCAGCAAAACTAATCAAAGATTACTCTTTCATGCCAGCATGAGTGTGTTGTTCCAAAATGCTAGTAATCAAACAACTACTGCACCCTGGGCAGAAGTTCACACAACCATCAAACACATTTTTCTTTGTCATCTTGCTAAGAAAATGAAATTCAGAACCCTCTGCTGAAGGTAAATAATGCTATAGCTAAAGTTTATATTAATAATAATAATAATAATAATAATAATAATAATAATAATAAAAAGGACAGAAAATGTAATAGTATTCAGTTTCACATCAGTTTTAACATTGTACATGCACCTTAAGTTAAGGAATAGAAGTTGACACTATATATAGGGATAGACATGAAAGCCTGAAAAGCCAAAGTTGCTGCAAGAATCATAATGAAATTCTCCAAGGCTTATGCAAAGCAAGATTTACAATTGTAGCATTTTACTATATAAATATAGATTTAATTATTTTTTATAACTAAATTCCAGTCAAACAACAATAAAACTCAAGACTCAACAGTGAGCTGTTCAGATTGCAAATATTGCCACACAGTAAATTATCAAAACCTAAAAAGTCCAACTAAATCTTTAGTATAGATTGACATTAGTTCCCAAGTTTGGCTGAGATCCTGGAGGAACCAATAAGTTTGTGATTCTAACTCCAGAACAGGGGTGGCAATTAGGAAAGTTGGGATCTTCTGATTTAACAGTGTATTCCTTAGCTGGTCATCTGTTCTTGATATTTTGCAAAATAATTAATAATTCTTCTTACTTTGCCAAGGCCCCAGAGAAGCAGGAAAATATTATTCTCGTTCTAGTTATCTAGATAACGCAACCTGCTCGGTGTCATTCAGAGCTCCTGCAGCAGAGTCAGGAATCTGAATGCTACATTTCTGAATCCAGCCTCAGGGCACAATCACGAAGCATTTTTGAACCTCTATCTAATGTAACATACAAGGCAAAACCATGAAACACTGCTCACAAACACTGCTAAGAGCGCCATTGCCCATAGATGGTTATGGTTGGGGCAATAGGTACAGGATAACTGAGAGGTTGATTACAACACTTTTGTAATAAGAGTCCACCACTGGCATTGTGAGCATGCAGTTGCATGGCATGCAGATGTTCCTTGTAAATGCTCCTTTATGTAATGGAGCTTCTTTGGTTCAGTCACGTTGTATTCCTTCATTCAGAACCAGATAGGAACCCAATTCTACAGTATCCTACTAAAACTTGCAGGATATTTTTAATTCTTCTTGTATACAACCTGAATTTTGACTGATACAGGTAATGAATTTTTGAATAGCTTTCAGAGCAGCATAGGTTGGAGAGATACTCAGATCTCAGCAAAACAGACGTATTTTGGCAATTACTGAGGCCACAAGATGGTTTTAAAGAAAATGAAGGACAATATTTTGCCAGAAGGAAGTTTATGTTTGAAATCATGCAAACATATCACAGGATAGTATATCTAAATTAATCATCAATCTATTCATTGTAGTAAGAAAAAGTAATGGAAGAGAGAAAAAGGTAATGGTTCCAGGATTCACTCCCACAGCATTCTCAAAGAAGCCATTTCTTACCCACAGCTTCAAGACTGAAGTTTCAGAATAAGCTCTGCAAGTTTACAGGCAATATACGCTTGGTAGAGAGAGGAATCTACTCGTCCTTTGAAGGAAGACCTACAGTTTGGCCAAGAAACAATGCTTCTTTGTAGGAAGCATAGCGGTGAACCTGAAACTAAGATCTGTTTTTTAGCTCTTTCCTCATCAGGTTTCTCAGAACTTCATTAAAGCAAAGTCATCTCATGTTCAGTTAGCAAAAGCAATTGCTTTGGGGAAAAGTTGTGCAGATGTACATGCCTCACTTTGGATGAGCCAAGGATAGCTCAGAGAAACACAAACTTGCTGCTCCAGGAAGAGCTTCAGCCCCTGTGAGCACCAGGGAATGACTCCTCAGAACGTATATCTTTGGCCCATGTGACTGTCAAAACTTGTTCCAAGATCCTGCAGGTACAGATCTGTTAGTATAGAAAACACTGAAAAATTGACAGGGATCAACCTTTCCTATAGGGGCAAAGAACATTATAATTAATACTGTATGCCAAGTTTTCCTACTGATTGCTGAAAGTTGGCAAATCTACAGTTACTTCAATGTTATTATTCACAACAATGTTGCAAACTTTGAGCATGCTTGCTACTAGCTGCTGTGGGAAGAGCTGTCACAATCTTAATGGTATGAAGAACCAACTCTACATTTCCACTGACTAGTTTAATGTGAATTTCCCACAGATAGTCTGACATTTCCAGGTACAGTTCTGAAAGGCTACTTCTTTCAGACAGCAGAAGTGTGCCTTTCATTGGCCACTTACAAGTTTTAAGCTTATAGCAATTGAACTAGATAACAGCAAATACTTTCTGATCTGAGTTGCAGTGCTGGAGCTAGATGTATGTGGGTCACATCAGCTTTGATATTCTATATAAAGTCCCACCATGTGTTATTAGCCCTCATGGCCTTCCTCTAAATCACTGGTCTACAAGAAGAAATATAAAATGAAGAAAAAATCTCATGCTGTTTTCTAGCAGGTTTAAATTTAGTTTTAGAGGCCTGTCGTACTTTCAGACATTTCCCACATTAAAAATGCTAAGGTTTTAAATAGACTTGTAGGAAATGGCTTCTTGAACAGTTAAGTGGTTGCACCCTGGACACTATCAAGTTGTTTCATTGCTTTGTCAGTACAACTCTTCACAGCTGTGGGTAGTTTGTATCCAATAACATCTTCAAGCAAAACAAACAGGCAAAAAGAGTTATTTCCTAAGCAAATAAATGGTTTAGATATATCTCCTTATTCTAACATCGTTTGTGGCTATTTGCTACATAATGAAATTTTTATTATTCAGTCATAACAACTGTCTTACCACTGCCTCTTTTTGGTTCAAAGGGAGCTTTGGAAGTCAACATTGCTGTGTGTCAGACTTACGACAAGATGAGAATGAGAGAATTATTCATACCTATGCTTACAGTCATTGTATTGCAGACTCTTATTCTTTTCAGTAAATTCATTGTAACATATTTCTTCTATCTATTGTCTTTTTAATACCAGAAAATGTTTCTGTCTCTTCCTTGCTTGTAAACACAATATTTTGTCCTAATCTGAAACCACTAGTTACTGAATGTTCACTGACAACTTTTTCTAATTTATTTGTTTGGAATTGGGTTCACACTGTCTTCTTCTTAAATTCCTTGTTCAGGAGCAGGCATAGCCAGAGCTTTCTATCAAAGGTTTTACAGGCTGAATTCTGGAGTATGCTCTTGGGCTGAAATCCTGGTCTTTTTGAAAGACACAGAAGCTTTCACTGGAGCCAGGATTTCACAGCTCTATTAGTCTTCTGTTGTAGGTAGGAGAGCTGCAGTGGGCAATGATATCTATCTCGGGTGGTAGGTGAATTGTGCTGCTGAAGGCAAAGAGCTAGAAGTGTACCTGAAATTACTGATAGGGAGATTAGAAAATCTGGAGTGGTTGGAACCAGCCTAAAAATAGTGATTTTGAACAGATTGTTTCAGAAACAGGCAAGAAAAATCATATTAAGCCCCATTTCCAAAGCTACTATGCATGAAATTTGCAGAAAGTGCACGATGGGTATTAAAGGAGGCTGGGGAAGGATGAAGATGCTAGGTAGCATCCTCCAGTTGTTCCCCACAGGTGTTAGGAGGAAAGCTGCTGGGGCTTTCCCTCACTGGTGCAGGAGGTTCTCACTGGTTGTCTTCTGACTGCAAAAGCATGTCAGATGCAAGGACAGTGGAAATAGCGGGTTTATCACTGCTCCAAACTGCAGAGCTGCCAGATAGGGACCCCCAGACAGCCCCAGTGACTTGATTTTCTATCCTTTAAGTTCTTTTTTTCCCCCTCTCAGATTTTTTGCTTTTGACACCTGGATCCTCTCCTAAATAAACAACCACCCCCATTACTTTTTCCCTGTTGGACCTAGTTTTGCTATAACTATTTGGTATTTCTGATACTTCCTCTGCATCTGCTCCCTGAAAAGTCCCTAATTTTCCCTATTAAATAGCTGTAAAGTTCTTTGTGAGAAAAAGCTGTACCTCTAAACAACCTAAGAATAACGATCCAGCTATTCTTTATGACATTGTAAGTAACTTTTTTAGTTCTTCATGGTGTTATTTGTTATGCACAGCAACTTTCTCATGCCATGTCCAGTAGCTTCTCACATCCTGCTCTGTTAGCTTGACCTAGCTGGGGGCCTCTGTGACCTATTCATCTACCCATAGCCTTAACACTTAGGCTAAAAAGTTTTACAATCCACATTGCAGAGAAAAACTTTGAAAGAAAGCATGAATACTTTTTAACATTAATTCTGTACACCTTGTATTGTCTTGGCTGAGCTTTCCGACACACAGTTCAGAGCATTGCTTTAAATGTATGCAGTTCTGATAGCTGATGTGGGCAGGGTTAATTTTTCTGTACTGAATATTTTTGTTCAGTTAAATTAATAAAACTGGTTTTACCTATTCCAAACATATTTGCATAAAGGAATACCAAAGGCTAAGAAGTAAAAAATAAAGAGTCTAGATTTGGAAAGCAGTACAACTTGAAAGGCACCATGAACAGCAAATCATGAAAGATGGACCTATGGACATGACAGGAAGTTCTTCCTGCCCCGCCCTGTCTTGCCCTTCAAGAGCCATGAAGTTTTACCAAATTTTTATCAAAGCAAAATTTGTGCCTTCAGCTCCAAACCTCAATGCTCAAAGAGCATCTCTGAAATATAATAGCCAACAGAAAATGTGAAGCTATCGCCTTTGAAGTGGGGAATAGTGGAAACTTCTTTAAAACAGTTAAGGAGGAGTATTCCTTAAAATCTGTGGTAAAAAAAAAATGAAGATAAAACCTGGGTGAAAACATCCATACCTTTGAGAAATCTGACAGAAGCTAACAAATAACTACTAACATTTAAAGAACAAACAATATACACACAGACAGACAGAAAGGGAATCCCATTTGCTTTATCTACAGTCAGTCAGTGAGAGAATTACAAATTTAAGAGCTCAGAAGTGGAACAGTTAAGGAGATTAATACATTTGTTGGTTGTTATTTGAAGCTGTAACTTAAAAAAGAAAAAAGAAAGAAAAAAAAAACACCAAAAACCAAACTGCTTCAGATTAAATTATATTTATGGTTCACTGCCCAATAAAACACCTGGCAGAGCTGTAGATCTTGAAAATCCCTTTTTGTTCCGACTGAAAACTTTTCTTTAGAAAAATAAATCATTTATCTGCAGGAAATTGAAACAGGAAGCTGGTGAAATACTGTCCTGTTGTTTTGCTTGGTTATCTCAAGTAGCATTTAAATGTGATTTTGCTCTCTTGGATCACAGAATCAAATTCCAAATTGTATAACACTGTTCCTCAGTCAACCTTCAGCTAAGTAGAGCACTTTGAGCCAAAGCTTAACCTGGACAAAGCTTTGGACTTAAGGCAATAAATGTAAATGGCTTTTATGAGCCTTAAATTTGTTAGACAATGCACTATCCGAGTGCATGTTAAAAACATTCAGACTGTCTTGAAAGACTAAAGCAAATAACATAGACTGAATTCTCATTATGCATATTCTTAGTTTGTCCCCCATTTTGAGGTCATGAGGAATGGAAATCATTTCTTATGGACAGACTCATAGCCAAGATGCAGATTTTTCAAGCTGTGACATAAACTAAGGAAAGGCAACTTGGTGAAGGCTAAATAGTCTGTGATTACTCCAGTGGTCTGAAACTAGTTATGGAGATAGAATGTGAAGGAAGGATATGACAGCAATGCACACTCAAAATCATTTATTCAAATATGCTCAATTCAGTAAGAGATGAATAAAGTATGGTCCTGTAATGATCTTAGCAGACAAAGGGAAGAATTACAGAAAAAATAATCTGGAAAAGACTTTGGGAGGTCACCTAGTCCATCTCTTTGTTCAAACATTTAAGACTAGAAATGAAGAAAATACTGAGACTCAAATAAAAAGTTGGGTTCTGCTGCAGAAGTGACATGGAAAGATATCTTCATGAAGACTGAATATATTTTAGATTTTCTCATGTGGGAACACCAAGTCAACTACTAGTGCTATGCACTACAGGCTAAGGAAGACAGGTTTTTAGTGAATTGTTTTTTTTGTGTGATTGATTGGTTTGTTCACTGTGCTACATTAAGGCTATATAACTAGCCTGTCCCTACTTGAACCTTACAGAATCCTTTCTAAAGTTAAGGTTATAAGATCTACTGTTATGTGACACCAGAGAGCCCACACAGGAGGGAGTTCATGAGAGTTCATTCTTTCCTACATTGATTCTCTGAACCTTAATTTAGACAAAGCTCAAACTTCCACCTACCCTCTACCTCACTTTTTTTTTTGTGTGTGTGTGTGTGTGTGTGAAATTTATAGAAACTTTGTGTGGGATTCACTTCAAGATTAAGAAACCTTAGATGCTTACAGAAACACGGCTACACTTGCATTAAGTTTCCTTGATGATCAGTGGAGATGCAGGACTTGAATAAGCTCCTCATACACATGGATCAAGCACTGTTTAACATGTAAAATGGACCCTAGCTGCATCAGCAGAGAAAGACTGCAAGTCTCTTCTAGGTCTTGTGTCATAGCCATGCATCTGTCAAAGCCATGTAGATGTCTCAAATATATCTATGCATGCACAACTGACTCAAACCCTTAATGTCCTTGAAACCTCTACCATTCTGTCAAATTTAGATTGTTTACAGATTTAAAATACACATGGCTAACAAGATACACACACACACAAGATCATAGAGAGTGAATCCCCTGTTCTCCTAGGAAAACACTTTGAAAAATGAACACTGCTCTTTTGGAAGAATGAGTACCTTGAAACTGTAAGACAATTAATCAAGAACAATGCTGTTAATAGGCTTTTCAGTTCAGGTGTATCCACCGAATAATAATTTTGAAAACAGGTAATTCTAATTTCATTTCCAGTGAAAGAAGACAGTCGATCCTTATAATCTGATGAAGGTAAGACAAAGAGCATAGGGGAAAGTTTATATGGCTGTAAAAGTCAACGTTCATTTCTGTTTATTAGTCTTTGGTAGGTTTGCAGAGTGCACAGAAGTGCACTAATAGATTTATGTAAGGCTGTCAGGGCAGGCAACCTGAGAACCCTGCAGTAATGGAAAACTGATCTAGAAAGCAGCTGATAGGGTGTGGAGCAAAGTGCAGGAACTTTGATAATAATAAAAAAAAAAAGAGATAATAGAAATGCTTTAATGTGTGAATATGTTTCTGAATAGCATGACACTCTCATGTCAAATATTACTAACTTATGGAGAAAAAAAAACATTTGAGGTGTGCATGGGGGTACAATATCTTATTATGAACTTCTGGCGCACTGAAATAGGAGTAGTCACTGTTCCAAACAGTTTACAGACTAACCATGAGATTAAGTATTTTCCTGAAAAGCTGACAGACAGAATGATAAAATCTGGAATTCCCCTTGACTGAGGGAAGATTTTTCACTAATAAGTGTGTCAAGCTCAAGAACTACTTATTTTGCAATGAAAAGACATGAAACCAGATCAAAAGGTAAGAAGATATGAAAATCAAATTGAAACAAGCATCCACAGCCTATATTCCTTCTCAAGAACACAAGTTCGGCAGTGGACATGGCTGATATGATTCACTCTGCTATACAGTAGAATAAGATTGTTTCTGTCAATCTTTTCAAGAGTGAAGCCATTACTTTGTCACAAATGAAACTCCTATGATTTTAGCTTTCTCTTGTAAGTGTTATATAGTGGATAAAACACTGGACAGGGATTTTATTAACTTGTTTTCTAGGCCAGGACACAGAGCAAATCATGTAGCCACTTTAAGTTTTCGTATGCTTGTTTGAAAGCACTTTGAGATCTAAGGACAAATAGTAAAAGAGTAGAGAATATCATTTTTTATTGCCACTAACTCTTAACTTACCTTTTCATATGTAAAACAGTATCTGATACCTGAGATTACTGTTCTCCACAGTGTGTATTGATGACCATCCTTTCCACTTCTGTCGACGTTAAACACTACACTGGAGAAAACCTTTATTACTTTGTGTTGCTTTAGTAAGAGTTAAGCTTTATTTAGTTTTTCCATCATTTTCCCTCTCTGTGCCAGTGTCAGCAGGAACACTGAAACCCTCCTGGCTGATCAGCGTGTTTATTTAAGTTGTTTCCAAATAGATTTTTTTTTAAATAGAAAATTAACACGAACTAAAGGAAAACAGAATACAAGTTACTGCACCTACCCTAAGTTATTACTGGAAAAAAAAAGTTACTGTGGCATAAATTACTATTTTTCCTTCACTGCAAACAGTTTCAGTTTGTCCCCATGTATTCTGAGCTCCAGCAAGTAACTAGAATCTTTTTGCTTTGTAGTTTAACTGGTAAAAATAAAGTAGCACAGTAGCTTGAGGAACTAATATCTGTGCTGAATGCACAAAGAAACACATACAATTATGAAAACATGTTCATTTTCTCCTTATTTGCTGGAAAATACTGAATATTGAAAAACTTTGACCTCAGGATCTGATTTGCTGGAACTGGGCAGAGAGGATAGAAAAAGTCCACAGGGCTGGTTTTCCCTCTAAACCATCCTTTGCAACTTCACGAGAAATTGAAATGAACCTAGCAACATTATTCATAAGGTGAAAATTAAGGGAACATATGGAATTTGGAACAATAGTTTGTTTGAGAGAATATTTTGGAAGTGAAAGGAAATCTACAAGCTGAGAGAATGGATGTTGCAACTGAATATTAAGAGGCTCTTGGCTGCATTTCTCGACATTAGCCCAACCATGAGGCACAGAGGAGGAAATAACGAGAAGTTAGTATGAGATCATGGAGGTGTGACAGCCTTCTCAGACAGAGGAAGAGGACCAGCATCGGCTGCCTGTTCTGGGAGGAGTACAGGGGCCTGAAAAAACTACTCATACAGGGTTTTTCACACTTCTAAAAAAAAAAAAAAAGTGAGACTAGTACTGTAAAACTGCAGGCTTCCCAGGTTAAGATGGAGGCTATAACTAACTGTAAGCCTTTTTTCTTTCTAGTATTATAAGATTTTGTCACTGTTGTTGCTCTTGATCATTGAGATTTTAATAGAAGCACTCAGTTCTAAGTCCCAACTCTAAACTACTGAAGTATATATGGAAATATTGTTTCCTGAACTCGTATCATGTCTATGAAAATAAATAAAAAGAAGACTGTAGGTCCTCCCCCAGAACATTGGAAAGGATTAAATATGTCTCTAAAGAAAGAAGATGCTCTGCTATAAAGAGGTATGCAATGCATACAACTAGCAATAGAATGAAGGAGGCAGGCATGTAACGCAAGAAATACTACAGGCCTGAGTGTTTAGTCTTGAATCAAATTAATGAAGTACTGTCTGTTCCAGAAGTTTCACTGATTTCCATGGATGAAAAAGTAGTCCTTAAATTCATAAATCTCTTTTGTTGGCTGGTTAGGTCTGCACTGTTGTCCAATTTGCCCCTGGAATTTGCACCAAGAGAGTTAGAAGGGATATAGGAACTGTAATTCCCCGCCAAAACCCGACTGTATCACAGTAATACGCAACGGTATGCTAGCTTCTACAACATTTGGCACTTCTATCCAAAATTGCAACATAATGTCAAGAACTTGTAACATAGAGATGGAGAAACACCAGCCAATGCAAACACAAGCTATGAGAAAAATGTAACATTGCAGTGTACATTCTGTCAACCCAGCATGTACCCAAAATGTGATTTCATTCTTCTGAAAAAAGAAAGGATGGAAAATGTATCCAATCTCACATAGTCCTTTGCAACCAGGATAGCTTCTCTTTCCTTTCCTTTTTCCTTTCCTTTTTCCTTTCCTTTTTCCTTTCCTTTTTCCTTTCCTTTNCTTTCCTTTCCTTTCCTTTCCTTTCCTTTCCTTTCCTTTCCTTTCCTTTCCTTTCCTTTCCTTTCCTTTCCTTTCCTTTCCTTTCCTTTCCTTTCCTTTCCTTTCCTTTCCTTTCCTTTCCTTTCCTTTCCTTTCCTTTCCTTTCCTTTCCTTTCCTTTCCTTTCCTTTCCTTTCCTTTCCTTTCCTTTCCTTTCCTTTCCTATTTTTACATTTTTTGCATATATAAGTATCTTGATTTTTCATGTAAGAAGCTTCCAAGGTTAGTACTGCTCTCCTGTTGATCCTGATAGCTCTAGCAGCTATTATCAGAAGAACTTTTTGATTCCAGGAGACTCAGGACATGATTTCTTAGACTACTTCATCTGAGCCACAAGGATCAAAGTGATAAAAAAGAATGGACTCTCTCAATATTTTTAAAGCATGATCCCTTCTCAGCAGTTAGTGGAGAACATCTAAAATTGGAAAAATCCAAGCTTCCTGTCTGGCTATATATGTGCATGTCATACCATTTCCTACTTCTGATGTAAGTGTATCAATTCCTTAAGCAGCCTTTAAAACTAGCGCGCTGTCTAGAAAATGGTATTTTTTTTCTTTTAAAAGTTTTTCTTTTCCAGCTGTTACATCTGTTTATTTTTTTATCCAAGTTAAGAATTCTGGTTCACTTTCAAAATTAAATATATATATATATATTATGAAATGATTCTTCATATAAAGATCAAGGCCTAAAATAGATGTTAAAGTGATATTGAGAGAATTCTGGTGAACTGTGACAAACCATGTCTTACAGAAAGTGTGTTGGGCGTTAAATAAATAAATAAATAAAGCGACGTAAACTACAAAAAAAAAAAAAAAAAAAAAAGAGGTTTTTGAAAAACATCTTTTAAAATTTACAAGAAAATGTATATTGTGTTAAACCTTATGGAGTAAAATCCATTGTTGTGCAGAGCTAATACTTAAATTACACAATGAAAAGCCCTAGTTCAAACCCCATATGAGATTTAAGATGCAGTTATCAGAAACATTGGCATCCTAGAAGCAATGGCACATTGAAGCAACTACATCGGAGAATATAAGAGAAAGGGGACTACCCACGTGATATAGAACTACCATTTCTTACATTTTATCTTTGTATTTAAAAGAAAGAAAGGAAGAAAGGAAGAAGGAAAGAAGGAAAGAAGGAAAGAAGGAAAGAAGGAAAGAAGGAAAGAAAGAAGGAAAGAAGGAAAGAAAGAAGGAAAGAAGGAAAGAAAGAAAGATTTTGAAGGAATAAAGTAAAATAAGTCAAGAAAAAATTCTAGCAACTTAACCCCACAAAAGAACAAAAATCAACAGAAAAATTCTTACAAGTAAGATAAAAATCATAATACCTTTTTAGAAAATCTCTTAATTAGAAAAAGCTAATAAATGTGGAAAAGAAAATAATGAGTTAAAAATGTAATTTCTTATACGTTTGAGATTAAGTACTCTAAATTCACCTAGTGATTTCTGGAGTATCTGGATTAAATAATTAAAGTATTTCTGAGCATCCTGGTTGATTTCTATATACATCTCCTGCAAGTCAGAAAAAATTGTGCAAGAGCAGAATTAAATCACACGGTAATCCATCAACAGTCCAGTTACAAATGTGATTCCAGCATGCAGCTAAGATCTGACCTACATAATAAGGTTTACTTGGGATCCAGAAAGCTTCACACAAGTGGATTGTCACTTTAGGATTTGCCCTTTACTACAGTTCGATTTTTCTTTGTGTCCTCCTCACTGGCACATAATTTCTCCCTGTAGCTGAAAGGGTGCTTTGGCTGCACAATGTTCAACACACACACACAGAGAACATCTGTGGTAAGCCTCCAGGCATTAAAATATTTGGGTGGAGATAAGTCAATTGTACATCTGAGTGAGTAATTTCTGCCCTGGCATAGGGATTTGCCTTCCTTTGAACACTGAAAGGAGCTATGCGACTTTTAACCTGGACTGAACTTTAAAGAGGTGCTGACGCATACTGGAAAACCTTACAAAACCTTATATAGAAATAATTCTGCTTGTGTCTTATTATCTCTTCACATGTATCATTAAGCAGAACAGTTCAATCTAAAATATGTAGCATAGAGTTCTTCCAGTCAGAGAAGTAAAGCAACAGGCACTTTAAATGTTACATATGTAAGCATTAATAGGAAATGATCATTGTTTTCATTTTTTGCATTGGCTCCCAAAGAGTCTTTCCTTGCTGATAAAACCAGCATTAAATGAGATTTATGGCACAAAAGTATAGCTTTATTGCTTCAAATACCTCCCGTTTTGTCCCAATACCTACAAAAACTTGGCAGCTTAAGCACTGAGAGCATTGTCTACAGGGCTGACTAATATTTATCCCATTGTTTCATTGTACTTTCCATCTTCTTTGTTCTTAATAGCTCACTTTTCCATACTTAGACCATAAAGTCTTTGGCCAAAGGCCATATTTTTATTCTGTGTTTGTCTTGATCCAGGCATGCGAAGCTCTATTAAAACAAACAAAAAAACTACAAGTGTGCAATAACTAAAAGCAGAACTAATATTGCATTTTTCACCAAACAAATGGTAGAATTAATTTGCTTCAGACACATTTGTGAACTGGGTTTTGTCAAGGTCTAAGTTGCACATAGAAGCCTTTATTTATTTTAACTGTGTATGTCTAATTAGTAACACAGCAACTGCTTTCCCATTCAAGGACCTAGGTAGAAACTTCATGAGTTGTATTTTTCATTCTTGTGGTGAGATGCACATTTACTCAGCTAAGAGGAGTTAGAAAGCTGATGCCATCAACAAGCATGGCACTTGCTCTTGGGTCATATTATACAGTTATGTAACTGCACTAATCCCTTTTCTCCCTAGATTTAGAAGAGTATCTACCCTTGCTCTTCTCTCAGTGTGATTTGGGCACCTGCCATAAAACAATGTCTGTAGTGTACAGATACATCCACTATAAAGTTAAAATAAAGACTCACTAAAGGAGTTGTACAAAGCACACCCCCATCTATCTGAATTAAATGGGGAGACATGGTAAAAGAAGTAGGTTTTAATCCAATGTCTTTGATTCTTTAGCAAGATTCCATCACTACTTTTCTATTTGAATTTCTCCCCATGGAAAGGCACTATGTTATTTTCTTTAAAGACAGTCCTTAAATCTTTCTGAACATAATGGCCTAAGTATTCATTCTAATTTGACTAGTAGTCCCAATATAAGACCTGTCACAGAATTTCTTCCTCAAAGTAGAGTTACAGACATAGTTGTTAGGTTGGAGTAGTTCTGAATAACTTTTTAAGAAAACTTCAGGTAACATAGACACATGTATACCAAGATGAGAAAATGATGGGTTTTGGGTGTAACGGCATTTAGCATGAGGCCTCGTACAGTAAGTAATTGCACGACCGATGTCTGACACTTAAATATATCTTGAAGTTCATTACTTATTGCACTAAGATAGAGAAAACTATTCCATTGAGAGCTGTAGAGGTTTAGAGCTTTGCAAATAAGGCACTGTCTACTTAAGGGGGTCATATTAGTAATCCAGTTTTGAAAATATTGGTCTTAGCCAATTGATAGGTTATGGTAATTAATGTACTAAGAACTATTAAATAAGTGTAATATGGAAAGAAGGAAAGGAATATTTTTTTTAAAACAGTACATTTTCATACGCAGATGTAGAACAATGTATTATTTTGTATTGTTTGAAAAATACTGTGTGATCAGATAATTCAAGGCAAACGTTGCCTAGACACACTGGTTTGTTCATAGGATCTAAACTCTGGCATTCACATTAGAGTTTAACTCTGTGAACTTGACATTCCTTTGTATGGAATACATACAAATACAGATGGCCTTAATACTGTAACATAGTACTGTACATTGGAACAAGTGATTTAGCAAATTTAGCAAACATATTCTTTCAATTAAATAGAAACTAAAAAAAAAAAAAAAAATTTGCAAGGTATTTGACCTCTATTGAATTACATGATTGATACCCTTGCATAAATATATTTCAAAATTTATGGCCCACTCCAGCAGAAAATATCCACAGTCTTCCGGGTCACTGAAACCCTGCTGGCTGCAGAGGAAGCCAAGGGTGTGGGAGGAGAGAAAGAAAGAATGTTAATGGTTAGAGGCTGCAAGGCTTGTCTTGAAGGAAAATTCTTACTTCTACCCTGTGCCAATGTCTTTAGCCCCCTGTTTTTATTAGTTCAGAATATTTGTCTCCACCATATCCTCTACACTAGAGACTACAAACCTGCACGTGTATAAGCAGACTACAGGACACAGTAATTGTTCTGGAGTGGACTGGGGGAATAGAGGGGAAGAAAGGATGTCTACTGGAAACAGGAAGTGTGAAAATACCCTGAGTTTGTTCCCAAGCTTTTTGGTTTGATTTGTTCCTTTGTCAAACATCAAATGCATAGCATGGGCTGTTAGGTCTGAACGTTGAGGCCTTCTTCCATAAGCAGTTAATCATATTCTTACCTGACACCTACATGAGAGTGCTCCAGTGCTCTGTTGTGTTGGGCACCTGGTTTTGGTTTGATACAATGGGAAACAGAATTCTTTGATCAGTAGAGTGACTGGTTTTCTGTTCCTTGTCCGACAGGAAAATAGTGGCTTCTAACTGATTTTCAGCCAAGCTGTCCAGAAGGCTGACCACCTTCCCTGGGACTGTTTGCTGGACCAAGGTTAGATTACGCAACCAACTGCAAAACCTTGTTTTGGTGACAAGATTTTCACCCTTTTTATTCTGAGAACATACAGAGTTTTTTTCAGCTCAATGCTACTACCAAGCTTTTCACTGAAGCGAGTCTGACTTCAGGTCAGAAAAGACCATTATGTAGACTTGGTCTGACTAATCCATGCCACAGAACTGCATCACTACGATTCCTTTCCCAAACTTCTGTTTGGTTGATGAAGTTTCTCAACAGCAACACTCAACTATCCAGTTCAAGGTCCCGTCTCCTTTTCTTACAGTTCATCTAAATCACTGTCCTGAAAAAAAAAAAAAAAAGGCTGCCTAGCAGCCAAGTTGGAGAATTCACATAAAAGGGAAAGTAAATGTCCTCCTCTATGAATTCATTCAAAATATTTGATTTTTTTTTATTTTGAAATAATGCAAAGTTTAAAGGAGAAATAATTTTGTTGGGTTTACTGAATGCTCTATGAGGACAGAGGACAGGTGAAATATTATAATGCCAATGTTTTATAGTAACAAGTAAAATGAAAGGCTCATAATTTAGTCTATTTAATTCCTTAGGACCTCGTTCAGGAAAAGAAAAATCTTTGATTTCTGCATTACAGAATTGAAGTAGCAAATATATTTTTTTTCTATGAACCTTATGCAGTGTGAAAGCCCAACAGTTCTTTGAAAACACACTGTATATTTGTATTACACATAACAGCCATCTGTGATCTCATGTTAAGAAACAGTTCAAAATAGATCATATGTTGAATACTTACAATCTTACTAGTAATCGTTAGATATAATGTTGAAAATATTTATTCAGCAACTTCCACATTTAGTTATAGATGCTATCATCATATAGCAGCAGCAGCCCAACAGTAAAAAGATGTGATCTAGGCTCTGCTATACTATGAGTAGGTCTCAATCTCAATAATTTTTGTTCAGAGAGCAAGCCGAGAAAACTAGGTCAAGTGGAAGCTGGAAGCACCAGAAATCTCAGAACAAAGACTGTTCTTACAAATGCTTCATCCAAAACAAACTTTGGAATTTTTCTAGATTTGCCCATTGGTATCCTCCCGCTATGATAGGACTAATTATTTACGATGAATATGATATGACTAATTGTTATCACTGCTATTCAATACCACTGTTACTGTAGCCACAAATAATTTATTTACTTTACAATATTAATAAAAAGACTACAGATCCTACAGTTTTACATGCACGAGCTATGCCAGCTGAAGACTTTAATACTCCTGGCTCCCTGTCACTGCCCACCACCTGAAGGTTACTGCCTCACATCTCTGCCAGCAGGCAGGAACCTCTCTCTTTAATACACTTCTGGCAAAGTTGGTAGGATGAACTCAAGCAACCTTTTGCAGCTGGCCTTACCAGAAGTGTATTAGTGACCAACATGATGCCATCTGCCAGTAGAGCTTCAGGGTCATTAACTTCCTACAGAAGAGTAGTACTAACATTTGCAATGACTATGACTTTGTGAAGTAAATTTCTATCCCTGGACTGGGAATATAGTCTAATAATAGACTTGATGAAATAAGAGATTGGCAAGTAAATGAGGAGTGAGAGCAAATTGCTGAATGAGGGTAAGAGTAGACAGAGTCTCCCATTCCATTTCTTAATATTGGTAAGTAACCTATTTCTACCCAAAATGAAAAACTGCTATCATCAACAGAAAACCAACACCCAAATATCAGAAAACACTTTCAAGTTTACTTTCCAAATCCTTTTTTTCCTTAAAATAAAAATTCTCACTATCCTACTGCATTTATATCCAGCACTGTGTGAAGAGATACAGGCTAGAGTGGTCTTCCACTGACTTAGTGTCATCTGCAGTCACTTCACATTGAAGTCCTACTTCATCTCTACTTGGAAAATCGATTAACTTCAGATCTTACGTATGCATAGTCTTTTGAGAAAATATGATGCTGAAAGAGAGAATGACCAAGTAGCATAGCACTTCCAGTTTTTTTTTTTGCCAAATCAGTGAACCTGTGACTGGCATTTGAAAGGACTTCTGGTATAAAATGATGAAGTGTTGCCTCTTAAGGGAAGGGGAAGGAAATAGATAGAAATTCTACCTTGTTCATATAAGAGTGGTATATTACTTTGGACTTGATTCAGCAGGCATGGGACTCTTCTGTGGAAATAGCAGTTAACTATATGCAAGAAGGAGAATTTAAAATGATGTGTAAAGCTCTGGAAAATAACTCCAGTTCTTGTTATTCTCATTGGTACTTGTTATGATCATTGGTATACAGACTGGCTCTGTTATAAGCATTGGAACACGCACTACTTCACTCAAGACAGAGCTCATAGGTAATTATTGCTCATATAGTAACACCAGCACTGTCTTTCTTGTTGTTATGAGCAAGCTGACAACTGATCACATAATAACCTGGAAGGTGTCACTCAGTGGCCTCCAGTGCAGGAAGTAATCTGCTGCCAGGGTCAGATGTGAGAAGAAAATATGTTAGAGATAGAAGCATGGAAAAAATGACAGTCCCAAAGCTGTAGAAGGGTGAGCATTGCATCTTTCGGATCTAACATAGCTTTCAAAATATCAGTTTATTGCAGGAAAACAAATAAATCATTTCCCTGAGAATGTTTCCGCTGCATTTATCTTTGAGTAAACTTAATATCTTTCTTTCCTATTAAAAATAATAATTATTATAAAAATGTTTTCTTTTAACATAATGACAGGACGGGAAAAATAGGATCTGTACTTAAGTTTTAGCAGAAACGTAGCATAGTAACATTCAGGGCTATTTATCATAGCATTGTTTAATTGGGGACACGAGGAGAAACTTAAACCACAGATAAGAAAATAATTTGAAGAGGATTAAATTTTATAAAAGCTATAAAATAAGGAAAAAGTGAAGTAATTCAATAATTTAAATATAAGAAATATTTTATTACTGATTAACTGAAAACTGGAGATGCCCCAAATTAATAAGTGAGGCTATCCTCGAACTGATCTAACAACCCTATGTAAATGACAGTAATGGGACAACTGATAACCATCATCTGGATTGACATATCATGGCTTGAAACGGGGATCTGTAGAGCTCTGGGTGAACTATCATTTAATCCACTGAGCTGTAGTAAATAGCCTCAAATAGAAGCCGTGTTACCGCTGATACTCTTGAATACATTAATCTTGTTAATCGCTGCAGATTTATGAGTGCTGGGCTATGAGATAATATTTCAGTATTGGTCACTCCAGCACAAATCTGATTCAACACTGTTTACTTGCCTTTCTGAGAAGTATTCTTCTCAGACTTTTGTGAAAAGTGACTTTTGTGAAAAACAAACAAACAAATAAACAAAAGCCCTTCCTCTCTGAAAGCTTAGCTTCAAAACCCACCTGGACACGTTCCTGTGTGACCTGATCTAGGTGTTCCTGCTCCGGCAGGAGGATTGGACTAGATGATCTTTCAAGTTCCCTTCCAATCCCTAACATTCTGTGTGATTCTGTGATTCTTTTGACCTTGGTTTTGTAGATGTGGCACATTTCTCTCTGTATGGCAAGCCCCAATCTTATGTTCACTTTTTCCATGGTATGGTGGCTACTGCCAGTTCATAGGACGAATAGCAAGAATTGGATATTATCACGGCACAGAAATGAATTTCATTAAGACTATAGAAAAATATTCCAAATCCAGTAGGATTTTTCTTGATCCTATTGTTATTTTTAACATTTAATTTGTGGTACTGTGCAGGTGCTGACCAATCTTTTCTGAAGCATATTGTTAATATATAATAATAATAAGAAGCCAACAACACAATAACTTTGCCACAATAAACTGCATATTTATGTAAAGCCTTGTATCTGACTATAATATGTTCTAATTTCTATTCTGTATTACAATATATAACTCAATTCTTTTTATTTGAAAGTTCCTGCAGTGAGATTTTTAGAAGTGTTTCTATTAAGATTGCGTAAGTACCTCTTAGGACATAGCAGCAGAATCAGAATCTGCACTTGGTCTAGAATCTGTATCCTATGACTCCTGTGTACAGTACTACTGAAACTTTTTGCCTTCAACAACTAAAAAAAAAAACTAAGCTTTTGAAAATCACCCAGTATTTCATCTCAACAAAAAGATTCATAGCCATTGCCTATGGATAATAAACTCAATACACATTCAAAGGCTTTGAGATATATTTTTTTTCAGGCTCCATTGGCTGCAAGGAGTTAAACAAAAAAGAATCTGATATTTTCCATTTGTATTCCTCCAGCTTCACCTGAAAGAAACTGGTGATTTGGATTAGCAGTAGTATTTGGTCCGGTTTTGGGTAGTTTCCCTGACAACATTACTGCTCAGTGAACACACATTAGATTCAGTATGGATCACTTGGATTTGATATGTTTTTTGATATAAGCATGTGTGCTAATCTGTCAAGTAAACATGGAGCATATTCTGGTTTGGCCAGGAACTGGCATACTTTGAGCTTGATCCATGTCACCTCACTGTTTCTGTTTCCATGTGATTGCTGAGAACTCAGCAAACATGTTCATGTGCAATTTTATTCTAAGGTTGTTGCAAACTCATTTTTCACCTTAACCTAATTAGCAGTAAGTGATGTCAACAATCTGAGAAGACTGTAAAAATGGCTCACTGGTAATTATTCATGCTTCTAATGGGGAAAAATAATCATTCCAATATGTTCTGGTCTCATGAGTCTCGTGCAATATGCTGTATTCCACTATTCAATGAAGTAAAGTAGGATAATTTCCTCAGTTTGTTTATACTCTTGGGAAGCCTGTGGGTCATGACTACATTATACATTTGGCCCAGACCCAAGTCTATGGCCTTATCTTGGAAAACATCTGATCCTTATGTCTGTGTGTCTAAGTACTAGAGGCCTGCTACATCCATGTCCACACAGAAACAGTCTCAGGCTGTTGGGTTCTTACATTGCTACAGGTTTTGAAACATGCTTCTCATCAGACAAGGATGCCTCCACTGTGCTGCAACGCACACGTTGGTAATTGCAGTCATTGAACTGCCTGAGACTGGGCTGCCTCTTAATTTTTCATCTGGCACTTACTGTCGCTGTGGAGGTCTCAGGGGTACTACTGGCCCAGTTCAGTGCAAAGACAACCAGATGTTGTTGGGTAACAGCTGAGTTAAACCAGCTCCACTGAAATGGAACAAGGGCTGCTTATCCATAGCCATGGCCTCTGTTAAGGAACTATTATTTTTCTGCTCCTCAGCCCTTTTTTCTTTGTGGCTCTCCATCTGTCACCTACTGTCCAGACTGCCCACTAGAAGACATTTGGGTTCACCCAGAAGAGCTGGTCTTTCTACCTGCGTCTGGAATACCTTTTGATACTGTTTCAAGCTGTGATCACAGAAAGCAGTGTAAGTTGTTCATGGGAGGTTGGCAGGAGGTTCATGACCTCATTAGGTCACTAGATTGAAGACTCCGGCCCACACAAACAAAGAAACATACTACAAATATCATGAAATATTAAAACAAACTTTGAAAATTGGATCTTCTATTTTGTATTTACAGGTATAATGTAATGGAAATTAGTATTTTGAATAAAGCATTAGGATAGTATAAGTATTTGCTGCTTATTTTGCTACATGACTGTGTGACTGACACAGATTTTGCTTTCCAAATCTGGCTGTGGAATTTTGTCCCCTACCACAATTCGCTTGACTAGAAATTGCATGGCTTCACTCCATGATTTGACAACATAAATCCTAAGTTCATTATTTCCCAATTTATAGGTACATGGGAATTATAAACTACTATGTAATTAAAAATATCATGTCCAGTCCATGGGACTGGACCCACTGACAACATAGATGAGATATACCATTTGGGTTATAAGACAAAAGGCATCCCTGAGTTTCCTGAGACAAGTGGAAAATTTCAGCCAGGAAGTATCTTTAGCCCCATGCCAAGCCAACTGTTATGTGCTCTTTCCTTGGCATGACATTTAGAGTGAAGTTTCCTTCAGGTTCCTTAAAGCTTATAGGTGTGATTGAAAAGTAAAAATGATTTCTATTGCTGAACTTAGATAGCTCTGAATGCCAGTCCTTGGCTGTGGAGCAGGGTCCACTGAAAGAAGAAAAAGGAGCCTTAAAGACCATAAGACTCCTCATTTCCCACTCTTAACCTCCAGTACCTCTAGATCTGTGATTAGTATATATACAGAAGCTGGCATTCATCACTGCATGTGCTTATTGGTAGGTCACCCACATAATATGTGTATAAGGGATAAGTGCGGAGTTGAGCTATTCAGACTGGATAGCATCACTACATTTTTACCTTTGCACAAACCAATGAAATATTTCATGGCAATTTCATAGAATCATAGAAT
>VXAA01001903.1:0-10480 GCA_013399115.1 Anseranas semipalmata
TTCTGTGATTCTATGATTCTCCCTATTTCCTTTAGGAATACAGACACATTCCTGCCTGGAACCAAAGCACAGGTTTTTAGTTTAACTTTGAGATAAAATTTCAGAAAGAACATACATTCACCCACACACACACTCAAAAACACCCACACAAAACTAGTGTATATTAAGCATGATGGTGGTGTCATTTATTTCTGGATAATGAACATTTTAAAGAGGGAGGATTTCTGCTGTAAAAATGGCATTATAATAATGACAGGGGAATAAAAGTAAAAAGTGATGACTAGTCAGGAACATATTTGGGTGTGGTGAAAAAAGATTCAACTACCATTTATATCAAGGTTAAGCTATTAAATGTTCAAATACGACTGCAACTGACTCAACAGCATTATAGATGAATAGACACTATGCGATCAGAATATATTATATACCTACAGAGGCAGTCCGTGAGGAATGATATTGATGCCCAGATTAAGAGAAGTGGCAGAATGACTAAAATAAAGGTTTACAACAACATAGAATTGCATTTTTCTAAATAGTTTATTAAGAAAAGCCATACCGGATCTGCCAGCATGAGAGATTATATAAAATTCATGGATTTCAGATTCTGTTCCTTGTTCTGTCAAAGCACCTGACTAAATTACAACATGAAGCAAGTATTTCAGGACAGAAATCAGGCCTCAAAAGAGCTTAAATTGTCCTGCAGCACTTGGTATGATATTTCTCACACTCTTCCCCCACTCTTCCACTTGTTCTTAGGAAGGTTCAGAAGAAAGTTGTGCAAGGCTTTTTTAGTTGATTGTAGGCAGCTGCTGTACACTCATGTTTTGTTTCAGTCTGGTTTCCCTAAATGACACCTGGTGCTGCAAAAGCTCAAAAGGGGTAGAATCAACATCTACATTTTATTTTTTCTATTTTTGATTCAATAATGATACCTCTAGTCTGATAGAGAGTATAAAAATTAGATATTTATGGGTAGGGTAATTTGACTAGTTTTAGCTTGTTGGAAAACAGCAGAAGGAATGTAAACGCTGAATATATATATATATTTTTTTTTTTCCATGAATTTTCTTTACTCTTATAGACTATCATCTCATGGTTCACTCACACTAATTTTACCTAAACCAAAATTGTTCAAAATAGAACAACAACAACAAAAAGACCAGCAATAGGAAAGATACTAGACAGACCAGAATGACCAGAACAAAATGAGCAGAACATCACAGCTTTTGTAAACTCATTTTGGGATTACATTCTTGTTCTTCAGTGTCTGAGTCCTGAAGGTCACATAACAAACACCTTTGCTCAGTTCCGGTTTGAATTCCGTTGTGACTGCAATTATTTTAGTTTTACTTCCAGTATAAATTCACCAGAACTTTGAAAAGGAGTTTGTTTTATGTTAAAAAACAACAACAACAAAAACACAGAAACACTACCATCAACAAAAAAGCTGCATTTTGTTCAAGTTTAGCTTTAATTCAACTGCCTGTTATCCCCTGCTCTGAAATTTGACTTCTCAAAACCCATGGATTTTCAGGTGGGCTAGTTAGTAGGGCACTTTACTTCTTCTAATAATATTACTTTAAAATTTGAGTGTCTGGATTACGTATTTCCAAAGAATTATTTGAATGAGACTCTGTGAGTCCCAGCATGGATGAGATGGCTGGATAAGTGAAAACCTTTTCTATAAAGTAGGTTTTATCCTATTTGAAAGTGGCTGGTGTATTTGTCAGACTGCAGATAATGGAAGATCCATCCACAGCTCCTGTTTATCGCTTTCATTCCTGTGGTGCACTGAAACATACCCCTGATTCATCAATAAAAAGTTGAGTTCACACTAGTTATTTACTGGCCGTTCTAAATATTAGGGATTTACCTTTGTGTAATATCAGCTACTCATAATGACACAAAAGATGCAAAATAGAGAGGGTCTGTGAACGTACAAGGGTCTAATACTGAAATAAAACACTGAGCTTTACTTTGGTCAAATTCAGTAGTCTGGCTCATTAATCACCTACTTCTGCCCCCCACAAAAAGTTCCTAGCATTTATTTGATTTCTGGATAGCTGATTCAGTTGCATACCTCCATGTTTTAGCTGGCTTCAGCTTGCATTCCCAGCCAGAAGAGTTGCTATAAGCTCATCATAGCAGAAGACCAGCCTGGCTGAACGGGGAACTCCTCCTGAAACTAGGGCAGAAAAAGAAAATATATGACCTGTGAAGCAAGGTCTGGCTTCACAGGGGGAGTACAGAGCTGCAGTTTGAATCTGCAGGAAGAAGTCAAAGCGCAACTTGAGTTGACACTGGCCAGTGTGGTAAGAAGATGTTCAGACTGATCTTTACCATGAGGGTGGTCAAACACTGGAACAGGCTTCCTAGAGAGGCGATTGGTGCCCCATACCTGTCAGTGTTCAAGAGGCATTTGGATAATGCCCTCTATAATACGCTTTAAGTTTTGGTTAGCCCTGAAGTGGTCAGGCAGTTGGACTAGATGATCTTTGAAGGTTCTTTCAAACTGAACTATTCTATTCTATTCTATTCTATTCTATTCTATTCTATTCTATTCTATTCTATTCATAACGGTTAGGGAATATGTGAACAATGTTAAGGACGGCAGCAGGCAATACAGGAACGGTCCGAATATATTTTTAAATAACCAGAAACATGCACTGAGGATTGTACAATAAGTCCACATGCAGTGGACAATGTGGCACATCATCTTTATTGATTACCATTTCCAGACCAAACACATATAGTTCGAAAAAGAAAACATAACCTGCATTAAATTTCAATTTGTTCCTGAAGTCCCTAGCAGGGACAAAATAGTAAGGGAAAAGGGTGGATATACTCTTTGCACTTGTCAGCAATAAAAATGGTCATTCAGTACTACTACTGTGTGATCTAATGATAATGTTGAAGCAAATGTAAACATTATCAGCGATGATGATAATGAGGAAGGGAAATAGGGTGGCATCTTACAAACAGTATAAAGCTATAAAATATTTCTACCATGGAAGAAGCTTAGCATAACCCTTGTCCCAAAGTAGTAATCAGTACTGTTGATGTCAAACTGAGATAGGGCAGTAAAATTTGCATTCTTTTGATTAGGAGAACTGAGATTAACATTGGAAGCCTCCTCTGATTATATCTGAGAAGAGGGGAAGTCATATGAGAACTCCAGAGGGAACGTGATAGCCTTTAAATGAACACATTTTAGATGGAAGCTATTGGGTCTCTCATTCCTTTGAAGGCAGAAAAAAAAGAACAGCTTCATACTGGCACCGTGTGAATCTCATGCAGCTTATCTGATGCTCACTGTGCACCTCAGGACTGCTGCTATTCCAAAGGCCAAAGTATGATGTGATGGTAAGAAGCGAAATAAAGTAGAAACCACTGGTGGTCGACAGCATACCCATGTCTGCTCAGGATATGGAAAAATCCTGAACTGAGTAAGAGGAAAATATAAAGTCACTTAGCTGTGATGATGTATTTCATGAGAGACACTGAGAATTTGTTTTTAGTCCTAAAATGAAAGAAATCTCTGAATACATGAATCTTCCCCAACAACTTTTGATAAGAGGGTCTACATTTCTCTCTTTTCAAAGATAAAGTCAATTACCAAAACCACACAACCTTAAATAGTAGGGCTAAATGTAGGAAGCTGCCTATTTGGGTTCCCAAAAAAGAGAGATAGTCCACTCATTAATGCAAAGTGTTCCTTTCATTACTATGAAATACAAATTCAGGGTGATGAAATCTCTTTACTTATGTTCTGACATTTTCTGTTGAGGTAGTTTTGCTAGCCTCCAGGTCTGCATGCCTGTCTTGTTCTTTTTTTTTTTGTTGGTGGTGGGGGGAACATCTAGCAAAATAAACTGATTCTTTCTCCATT
Organism: Anseranas semipalmata; assembly: GCA_013399115.1. Classification (NCBI taxonomy): domain Eukaryota; kingdom Metazoa; phylum Chordata; class Aves; order Anseriformes; family Anseranatidae; genus Anseranas; species Anseranas semipalmata. The sequence continues at coordinate 3,890 of VXAA01001903.1, forward strand.
TGACTTGGTGATTTGGTGGAGAAAGTCCCACACATAGCCTATTATATTGTTTAACATTAATTATGGTTCGCTAAATATGTATTTATTTATTTATTCTTTTGCACTGGAGATCGTAATATAATATTAGGAATGGTTCCGGTAAGCATATAGAGGTTTTTTTTCTAGAATTATGTATAATGCATCCACTGAGTCAGGAGAACGTCCACTGCACTTGGTCATCATGTCCCCATTAACAGCAAATATGGAGGTCAAAGGAATGAATACAAGAAACATGCACAAGATCTTGCAAAGGAGTTCAGAAATTCAGGGAGTTCCTGGAAAAAAATTACATCCCGAGCACCCTTTTGAATAGCAGCTAGGGACCAACTGCTGCCATCTGTGCAGTGGTCTAAATCCTTTTTGAACCCCCATAACCCCAGCTTCACAATAACCTCTGGCAGTGAGTTCTACAAATCAGTTGTGCTTTTTGTTTATTTAATTATTTTTCATAATCATTGCTTTGGTGCCTACCAAGGACATTTTTTTTCTCCTGGGAGGAAATCATAGATCAATGTTACTGATTTAATGCTTCCTCACCACTGAAGATTTTTTTATTATTATTATTTGTGTTGTGGAAATAACCGTTTTCCTTTCACCGTTGAAGACTCTTGCTCTGTGCTGCCTTCAGAGATTCCAGTTCAGAAATGCGAAGTAAAATGCTCTTCCTTCTTCAAATTCTGAGATTGTGGGCATGCTAGAAAGTGCTCATAGACAGAAGAAATGACGGAACATGCAAAGTGTATTCTAAGCATCCCCAACAGATACTCACATACTGCAGACTGCTTAGAGACACTATTTTAGTTATACATGACTGTGCCTAGAGCAGATGACCATGATAACTTGCCATGTTCAGGGATGCAGGAACATATCCTGCAGATGGCACTGCTCCCTCACTATTACTCTTTTCAATTGAGCCATGACATGGTTTGTACTAAAGACATTATTTTTTTCTCCCAGGGATGTGTTTACTTTGTGCATCCTGAGCCACAAACAGAAAAATGAGCTCTCCTTCAATGTGATATTAGAAATGAAAATCCCATTAAACCTTTAAAGATAGGTCTGGGCCATGTTTCACTTACCTTTTGCATCAGACTGCTCATACTGTTTTTATAAAATGGCTCTTCCTGGTTCAGTGGACTAAAGACCTTGCTGTCTGTCCAATTTAGTGTGGAATTCCTTTGTTCTGAAAAAAAGAAATTCTTGCAGGAGCTGACTTTAAAACCTTACGAGCCTTGCAGAAACATGAAGACTTCTGTGTTTCTTTAAGAAAAAATAAAATAATCTTTCAATCGATGAGAAAATAAAGGAATTAAGAAGGAATACATTTAAATGCACCCAAAAAGAAAGACAGGTAAACAAACGTGTTCTACTTCAAGCAACAGCTCATGTTTGATCAGGCTTTCGCTGGAGATACAAGCTAGCAAGTATACAGTAAATTGGACAAGGAAGAGTTTTCTTCTCTATTCTCTGGGGTGTGATATCTCAGTAAACAGTACTGGGTAAAGTTTAACACAAGATGGTGGCAAGGGAAGCAGCACACTGCGGTCATTTGTTACATGCTCTCCTTTTATTTATCATAAGTAGGGGTAGCAGTAATGCTTGCAGTTAACATTTCGTAATGTGTACGAGACTAAAGTGAGATGAAGAGATAGCTTGCCCAAGTTACAGCATCTCCAGTTCCTCCTTCAAAGAGCCCTGCTCTCTCTGTTTTTTAGATACTGGATTTCAATTCTTGCAGGAGACTAATCTTGAGGCCATTACTTCTGCTTGATTATTTACACTGATTTGACCAGCATATAAATCCTTTCAAAAGCTGTGTTCTTACATGCTTAGCAGAACTCTTTAGAGACTTGCTGTAAAAACCTTGAAGCATTCAATTTGCACTAGGCATACACTCAACTCTACAGCAGGCTCTGCAGGTCATCTATCTGGAGCATAGCTTAAAAAACAGGACTGAAGCTTGTCACTGCAAGTACGGCTCCTAACGCTGCACAGAGAAGACTGTGAAATCTGCCTGCCTTATGTGAACACGCACCAGGCTGAATACCAGCAGGGGATTTCTGTACCACATCCAGATTTCAAGGGGTTGGTATGAAGCATCATATTTAAGGGATCCTGATAACTTAAGGCAGCGACAGTCTCCATTTTACAAGGAGACCTAACTAGAATGATGCTTGCCCTTTTTGCTGCCTATATAGGTAGCGCTCGGTACTAAAGCTGCAGCCACTTCACCATGCCGCTTTTCACAATGAGTTTGCCAAGCCCAGACAAATCCATTGCTGCTTCTGCTGCCTCAGGTACCCAGAAGATGAAGTGGAACCCCAAACTCCTGATTCCTCACATTTCTTTCATGTCCAGTCAATTGGGAACCACAGGCAAAATGGGAGGCATGCCTCCTGTTGAACACGGACACTGTAATGCTCACATATTCCAGACCCTAGCTAGCCAAACCACCATTGAATTTAACTAGCAGAATATGGCTGAAAGGAGCTTTACTCTAAGATATTATCCAAATTACACTTGCTGAATCTAAGGTATCCTGAGGAGTAGCTGAATATTTCCATCCTTTGCCTTTTCTCCTCACACTCCTGCTACTCTTTTTCTTCTCCCTCCTTAATTTCCTTTCTCTTCGTGCTGCTTAATGATGCCTGTCATTTCCCTTCTCCCTGCTCCTTACCATGAACAAACAAGCTTACCGTTTTTTTTTTTTTTAATTTCCTGCTTGAATTTTCTCAGTGTAAATTTGCCAGAAAGATAGAAGTGTTATTTTGCTATCTACCCCAACTGTGAGTCTTGCTGACTTAAACTCAAATACTCTAAAAGGAGTTTTAGATGATTGTTCTTTGTTCTATTGTTTCTACCGAATTCACTGTACCAAATGTGTTACCTTTGAAAGAAAAAAAAAATAATATTCTGTGCATGAGGCACTCTTGGAAAAAGACAGTGCCTCATGCGTATAACAGGGAAATACTAATCCAAATGAAAATACGTCTGTTAGACATATGAAGACATTCTACACATTCCCCTTTGAAGAGCTGTCCTAGTCTCCCCAGCCCACCTCGCTTCCCTCTGGCTCATTCTAATCTGACTCCTCTGAAGTCTTCATGACCCTCCCTTAGTATGCTCTCTTGACTTTTCTATTTCATGTCTTTATATACGGTAGATGAACAGTTTTCTTTCTACCTCTGAGAGCTTTTTTTATAACCACCCCTGTGGTTTTGAACAGTGTTTATCTCTGGGCATTACGGCTTTTAACTGGATTATTTAAAAAACAGAAAAACAACAGTCCAATTGATGTGATGTTCCAAACTGATCTTTTAAAGCAAGAAGCAAAAGGGAAATATTTAGCATGGATGAATGGTAAGCAGTTCAGATAACCAAAGCTGATTGACAATCACTATTGTTTCTTAAAGGGAACAATTGGACTGAGGTATTGCGAACAACTATTGTATCATAGCTGATATTATAAGGAAAAGAAAAGATTAAATTACTGGTGCACTCACAAAGGTAAGTGATAATTACCATTTTAAATGAGTAGCTTTTAATACAGAAAGAAAGGTGACAGGACTTCTGTATAAATTATGGCATGCACGGAGCTACGCATATTGTTTTGTCAATTGTATATCTACGTTTGGCTTTATGCATACAGAAAACAGGCAGTGGAGTGGGTCAGCAGACTAAGAGTAGGAAAAACAGGGAATGGCAAAGCAGCAACGTCCCACTGACTGCTCTGTCAAAGTCCTGTAAAGACAAACTGACTCCTGAGAAAGTCTGGAGGATGTAAGACAGTAAATGTGGCCGTGAAGAAGTAAAACTCCTCTTGGAAGTATCAGTTGTTCTTTCCATCTCTCCTGCTTTACCTTTGGTTGCAGCAGGAGCAGCAAATCTGGTTCTCCAGGATCCGTTCAAATCTGGTGCTTCCAGAAAGGAAGCAGTTTTCCTTCCAGCCCTCCTCTGACACTGCCCTCGGGGCTCTGTCTCTTCCTCCTGCTTTTTCTGTCCCTGTGGCAAAGCAGCCCAGGCTTGGCTCCACCACTGTGCAGAAGCACAACACCAATTCAGCTTGATTCTGGATTTATATCGTTGCAACTGCTGTGAATGCGTTACACACTACATGGAAACAAATTTTCAAAACTAGGAAGTCAAAGGCTGTCAAATGCCATAGAGAAAATTATTGGCAATTTTTTGATTTGAATCTTTCTATGTTAAAGTCCAGAGCTTTCTGCAGAATGAGGTTTGGTTCCCTTGCATCTCAGCCACCACTGTGATGATGTGAACACTGTAACCGTCAAGCACTGAAATAATACAGTGCAGATACCTATAGAGAACCCAGTGAGGAAATTAGTAACAGTTTTCTCTCCCAGCAGGGTTTTAATAACATGCAGTAAACAAGACTCAGACCACTGTTAAACAGTGAAGATAAATATAAAATATACAAGTACATATAAATTGGCACACAACACGCCAAATTACATACATGTTTACATCTATAAAACAGATCAGTTACAGGGTCAGCAAAAAACCCACCAGTCATCCTTTGCTGTGAGTGAGGCTGTGTTCCTGTGGAAAAAAAAAAAAAAAGCTTGTGACATGTAAATAAAGATAACCATATCTGCAACATCCACAATCAGCAGTAGGCAAGCTAAAATCATACAGGCTACCCAATACTTACATCCTCCACTCATCCCCCCCACAATGATTGTTTGGATTTTTTAGTTTTCTGAGTTGAAATTGCCATTTTATAAAATGAAAGAAAAAAGAAAAATTATCATCTGCCATTGCAGTCTGTATCTCTGTTCCAGGGACCTAGGCACTCTGAGCTGACAGAATTTTGGATACAGAAAAGTTGTGTGCTCCTCGGTGGAGCAACACTCAGCTAGGGGCAAGATGTGTTGCAGTGGGTTTCACAGTTACAAGCTGATAGCAGAGAAATGCTAAAACTGGAGTCCTGTTTTCTGTTCTGAGCTCTCGGCATATGTTCTGCTGCGTATCTATTCCTCTACTTGTTTTTCTCTAGTATAATCACCTCTCCCCTGACTTCTTCAAAATTTCCCTCCCCTGGTCCTGTCCCCTCCTCATTGCTGGTGTCCCATTTTGGTACCTCTCTTCTCTCCTCCAGCTCCTGGCCCCCAGACACCTCCTCCAGCCCCCTCCTCACTCACTCCTGTACATAAGGTTTTCCTCCTGCTTCTTCTGTCCCTGTTGGCAAAGCAGCCCGGGCTTGGCTCCACCACTGTGCAGATATTAACTATCACTAGCAGATTAGAATGGTGAGAAACTACAAGCAAACTAAAACACCTTCCCCCACCCACCCTCTTCTACCTCCTCCCCCTGAGCAGTGCAGGGGAACAGGGAATGGGGGCTGTGGTCAGTCCCTAACGCTGCGTCTCCGCCGCTCCTTCACGGTCACTCTTTGCCCCTGCTCCACGTGGGGTCCCTCCCACGGGATGCCGTCCTTCCCGAACTGATCCTGCGTGGGCTTCCCACAGGCTGCAGCTCTTCCAGAACTGCTCCCATATGGGTCCGTACCACGGGGCCCATCCCTCAGGACCAAACTGCTCCAACATGGCTCCCCCACGGGCGGCAGCTCCCGCCAGGCCTCCTGCTCCTGCGTGGGCTCCTCTCCACGGGCTGCAGCTCCGGCCCGGGGCCTGCTCCTGCGGGGGCTCCCATGGGCCGCAGCCTCCTTCAGGCCACATCCACCTGCTCCATGGGGGCTCCTCCATGGCTGCAGCGTGGAGATCTGCTCCGTGGGGTACCCATGGGCTGCAGGGGGACGGCCTGCTCCACCATGGGCCTCTCCACGGGCCGCAGGGGAACTTGTGCTGCGGCGCCTGGAGCCCCTCCTGCCCTCCTTCTGCACTGCCCTGGGTGCCTGCAGGGCTGCTTCTCACTCCTCTCTCCCAGCTGCTGTGGCACAGCAGTTTGTTCCCTTCCTTAGCTCTGCTCTCCCAGAGGCACACCCAGCGTCGCTCCCTGGCTCGGCTCTGGCCAGCGGCGGGTCCCTTTTGGAGCCGGCTGGAGCTGGCTCTGATCTGACCTGGGGCAGCTGCTGGGCTCTGCTCACAGAGGCCACCCCTGCAACCCCCCTGCTGCCAAACCCTTGCCACGTAAACCCAATACATATTGCCAAATATCAAATCACAGCGTAACCACAGCATTTCAAATAAAATATTTCCATGTTATTTAACATTTGAGAAATAATGTTATTTCCCTAGCTAAGAACAGAACAAATTTAGAAAGAATATTACAAGCACCTGAAAGGGGGACCTCTTATAGGAAACACTGGACAAGTTTAATAGTAGAAGTTCCTGCCTCCCTTGTGTTTGCTAATTAAATGATGATATGTTAATTATCTTTAACTTTCTATTTGGATGTGGAAGACATAGTTCTAAGCAGAGCTCTAAAGTTGTGTACTTGTGCTTTTCCTTGTAAAGAAGAGGATAGCTTTGTATATAAAGAACTGGAGAAAAGCATAGGAAATTCAGTTTTTGGAGCTCCTGCAAACATAACCTTAAAGAAGTCCTTTAATTTTTCCAAGCTCCCCCCCCC
>VXAA01001903.1:12535-43435 GCA_013399115.1 Anseranas semipalmata
AAACCAACAACAACAAAAACAAAAAAAAAAACAGAACAAAAATATGTAGTATGTAGGGGTGCTAATGTTTTGCCAGAAAGAGTTTGTTGGAATAGTGCTGGGAAACTGCTGGAGTATCTCAGTGGCTGCTATTACCACTATGGGCATCTCAAACCACTATTGGGTGCTTCTCACTGGAGTTCAATTTCGAATGAGGGAATTAAACCAGAAGATGTGCTTCAGGAGTGCTCCTAAAGTTCTCCAGCCATTACAGGGTGTTTATTCCACAGGGATGCAGTAGAGCAAGCCTGAAGTAAAACTGCAAAGCATGTTCTATGTGGTGAATGTCATCCTCAGCACCGGCCATTTTTGCTCTTCTGCTCTGTAGATCTGCTTCTGTAGGGCTGAGCCAGATGATAATGTATGCATAGTCATTACATACTACAGATCATGGTTGTTCAGTCATACCCATCCATGAAGTTCTACTCAGCACTGCATGAGTCACTCAAGATTGTTTTATTGGAGGAAATGTGGTGAGTAAGGAGGTTATTCCAGTCATCAAGAAAGAAACAGTCACTTGCATGCAAAGATCCAGCTTACCTGTAAAGACACACTTGATTATTTCAATTTAATCCTGACATGTTCAATGCTTGGCTATCATCTCCTCTCGCATATTGAACATGTATTTCTTAATATTTTACCCAGTCTTTTGCTGATCATGCAGTAAAACTAACATCATATGATTGGTCATGTACATGCCATACCACACTGATTGACACACTTTGGTCTTTCCCTGGTCTGCATATCCCTCTTTGGGACCTACTCTTTCCATGGCTGAAAAAAGACAATACAGGTGTCCTTATGGGACTGGTGTAGACTCAATGATTTGCTTTGGTCAGTGTCTCCCCTACTCTATCACGCAGCTGCAAGCAGTTAACTACATATGAGACAAACAATTCTCTAGCTCATGTTTAAGTCTCAGCTCCTTGCTGCCAGTTCTCTGTTAAATCAGATGAGAGAGACCTGGGCTGCTGTGAATCTGTGTATTTTACCTACTAGATTAAATGAGAGTCTTGGCTTTTATGTTTCTACTGGCCTTTGCCTTCTAGCCTGCAGGGTGAAATGCAGCGACATTGTAATCTGTAAGTATTGAAACATGGGAAAATGGTAATGTTTGTGTCAAGTGAGATAAAAAGTGCATCTAGCTTAGATTTGTACTGTGAGAAATAGGTGGCAGTTAGTATTACAGTTAGTATTCCAGTACCTCCTCCTGTATAAAATTAGTCCAGAAATTCATGTACCTAAGTGCATGTATAGAATCATGGAATGGTTTAGGTAGGAAGGGACCCTTAAGGATCATCTAGTTCCAACTCCCCTGCCATGGGCAGGGACACCTCCCACTAGATCAGGTTACCCAAAGCCCCATCCAACCTGGCTGTGAACACCTCCAGGGATGGGGCATCCACAGCTTCTCTGGGCAACCTGTTCCAGTGCCTCACCACCCTCAGAGTAAAGAATTTCTTCCTTATATCTAATCTGAATCTACCCCCTTTTAGTTTAAAGCCATTACCCCTTGTCCTATCACTACAATTCCCAATAAAGAGTCCCTCCCCAGCTTTCTTATAGGCCCCCTTTAGGTACTGGAAGGCTGCTATAAGGTCTCCCCAGAGCCTTCTCTTCTCTAGACTGAACAATCACAACTCCCTCAGCCTGTCTCCATAGGAGAGGTGCTCCAGCCCTCTGATCATCCTTGTGGCCCTCCTCTGGACTTGTTCTAATGCGTCCATGTCCTTCTTATGCTGGGGGCCTCAGAGCTGAAGGCAGTACTCCAGGTGGGGTCTCAAGAGAGCAGAGTAGAGGGGGAAAATCATCTCCCTCGACCTGCTGGTCTTCCTTTGATGCAGCCCAGGATACAGTTGGCTTTCTGGGCTGCTAGCAAACAATGCCTGCTCGTGTTGAGCTTCTCATCAACCAACACCCCCAAGTCCTTCTCCTCAGAGCTGCTCTCAATCCATTCTCCACCCAGCCTGTATTTGTGCTTGGGATTGCCCCGACCCAGGTGCAGGACCTTGCATCTGGTCTTGTTGAACTTCATGAGGTTCACATGGGCCCACCTCTCAAGCCTGTCCAGGTCCCTCTGGATGCCATCCCTTCCCTCCAGCACCACATAGCTTGGTGTCATCAGCAAACTTGCTGAGGGTGCACCCAATCCCACCATCTATGTCACTGACAAAGATGTTAAACTGTGAAGGTCCCAGTACCGACCCCTGAGGAACACCACTTGTCACTGGTCTCCACCTGGACATCGAGCCATTGACTGCAACTCTTTGAGTGTGACCTCAGCCAATTTCTTATCCACCAAGTGGTCCACCTGTCATATCCATGTCTCTCCAATTTAGAGACAAGGATATCATGCGGGACAGTGCCAAAAGCTTTGCACAAGTCCAGGTAGGTGACATCTGTTGCTCTTCCCCTATCCATCAATGCTGTAACCCTGTTGTAGAAGGCCATCAAATTTGTCAGGCATGATTTGCCCTTAGTGAAGTTAATCACCTCATTTTCCATGTGCCTTAGCATAGTTTCCAGGAGGATCTGCTCCATGATCTTGCCAGGCACAGGGGTGAGACTGACTTACCTGTAGTTCCCCAGGTCTTCCTTTTTTCCCTTTTCAAAAATAGGGGTTATGTTTCCTCTCTTCCAGCCAGTGAGAAATTCACCAGACTGCCACGACGACTTCTCAAATATGATGGACAGTGGCTTAGCAACTTCATCGGCCAGTGCCCTCAGGACCCGTGGATGCATTTCATCCAGTCCCATGGACTTTCACACCTTTAGGTTCCTTAGATGGTCTTGAACCTGATCTTCTCTTACAGCGGACAGTTCTTCACTTTCACAGTCCCTGCTTTTACCTTCTGGGACTTGGGCTGTGTGGCTAGATCACTTGCTGGTGAAGACTGAGGCAAAAAAGTCACTGAGCAGCTCAGCCTTCTCTATATCCTGGGCAACGAGGTCTCCCGTTTCCTTCTGGAGAGGGCCCACAATTTCCCTACAGTTCCTTTTATCACCAACATACCTGGAGAAGCCTTTCTTGTTGCCCTTGCCAAAGGGCAACAGGACGTCCCTGGCCAAATTTAATTCTAGCAGGGCTTTAGCTTTCCTAACCTGATCCCTGGCTGCCTGGACAATTTCTCTATTCCTCCCAGGCTACCTGTCCTTGCTTCCACCCTCTGTAGGCCTCCTTTTTGTGTTTGAGTTTGTCCAGGAGCTCCTTGTTCATCCATGCAGGCCTCCTGGCGTTTTTGCCTGACTTCCTCTTTGTTGGGATATGTTGCTCCTGAGAGTGGAGGAGGTGATCCTTGAATATTAACCAGCTTTCTTGGTCCCCAAGAAAATGTGCATGTAACAGATTTAACCTCATATTTCTTAGGAATGGCTGACTTACCAATTGCAGCCGAGCCTCATCCTTCCCTGCCATAGATCAGAAACCTTTCTGCTAAAATAAAATTCAGTTTGAGAAAAGAGAATCAGGGCATATTTTTACTTTGAAGACTATAACAAACATCAACTTTAATCTTTGCATAATTTACTGGTGGACCATTTCACTGCAATGTCTCCTTTAGAAAGCCCATTGCCACAATTACATACCCTGTGTAGTCTGTGTTTTATTTTCCTCAAAGATATAGATACAGCCTCAAGGCAAGCAGGTCCAGAAAACATACAATGCAGAAAAAGGTGCCCATTAGTATACAGCAAAGAGCAATAACTCTTTTACTTCCTTTGCTACAAAAAAACATAACTCTATAAGACTGAAAATGTAAATGTTATTAGAGATTTAATGATAAGCACAATGTATATTGTTGCTAAGATCCTCACTATACCTGCAGATAAAAAAATAAGATGGCATGACTAGTGGATGTTTTCATAAATCATTACTTGAGAAATTCTGACTGTTTTTAGTATCAGAAACTGACATTTTGTCTAAGAAGGATTTTTAGTTGGGAAATTAGAGAAATTAAAAACGCAGTGCACCAGCTATTGCTGTCCAACACAGGCATCTCCATCCTTGGGAAACAGACCTATTTTTCATGACTTATACCTCTCATTTGCTACCAGGAATGACATAGTGACCAAGGAGGTCTAAATACTGTCTTGGTATTTAGATAAAGGCAAAACGTTTCAGTTTGTATGAAGATGGTCTTCTCAAAACTGTAACAGCTTCCTTGATACTGTTGAAACCTGTGGCATAGCTGAGAGATCAGCGTGTTAAGCTAACAAAGATATTTCCCTCTCCCAATGCATGTTGTCCAAGAACCACAGCACTTTTGTGTTGCCCAGTTGGCCTTTCTCCTTTTTTCCCTTTTAGAAAATTCCTGAAATTCTTCAAATATTGTGGCTCAGAAAAAGGCCATTGTTTCACTTACTGTAGCTGTGTCTCTGAATGCCTATTCCTTCCCTAAACAAACTGGCCCTCCCCAAGCTACTGCTCAGATTTCTTTTGGAAATTGTGAGGAGGTTCTGCAGAACTTTTGGTATTTTGCGAGTTAACCAAAGCAATACCTTGGATGTTCTTCCTAATATACCTACAAAATGAAGCAAGTGAAAGAGCAGAAGGATAATTAGGATCTGAAGAACTCCACTATGCCAGTGTTATTCCAGACAGCAATGTCTAATGAATGAGAACACAAAGGCATGCAGCAGCTGTCAGTTGAATACATGCCACAGTGCAGAGCAGCTCTATAAATGTTTCTGAAAGATTTATAGACTTCTATTTCTATCCTGGTATTCTGTGAGCGTATTTTATTTGGAGGATAATGTAGGGGGAGATGGGATAAGGGTGGAAGAAAATGAGATCCCAAATTAGATCACAGATTAAGATGAGGGGTAGAACTGCTCATGAATTATTGTGGGCTCATAATGGAGCTACTGTATATTTCACATCCCAGAAAAGCACTTAATACATTCTACTCAGTGCCAGGGTGCTTTTGGCTAAAAAAATAAAAATAAAAATTAGATGGAATTCCAGCTTGCCTTAGCTAAGTACACATTCAGTAATTAATGCATATTTGGAAGAGTTGCTCAGGGCTTTGTTACACTTGTGAAGCTGTTGTGTTGTTGTTCTGGAAGCTTGTATATCGGGATCTACAAACATGTTGCAGTATGTGCTCTCAAACACCAGAACAGGTGTCTGCGCGTGAAGCCGTGTCTCCAGGATGATTAAGGCAGTGAATATGATTGGAGCATATGGCTCTGAAAGATGTATTTGCTTCTTTTGAATTTTGTTTCTTCTCATTTCTGTCTGGCATTCCCTGTCAGGTTTCCATGCTTAGCTTTATCAGTCTTCATTTCCCTACTAAGGCTTGCTGGGAGGAATTCAGATTTAGAAATCATCCTCCAAAACTCGCTAAATCAGAGCTCAACTAAGCTGTGTGCATTTGTACCTCATCTTTTTTTTTTTTTTTTTCTGTGACACTGAAATAATAGCTTCGGAAAGGATACCAGGATTTATCTAGTTTATCATTCTGCACTAGGGCAGGATTTGCTCTCCATATTAAACCTGTACATATTTTATCTAGTCTACTCTGGAGTATTCCTAGCGAAGGTTCCCCAGTTGCCCTTCTTGGTGAATCTTGTCATTGTCTAATTGTCCTTGCTTTCGGCATTTTTATTCCTTACATCCTTATTCCTAAATTAATTTTCCTTCTTCAAGTTCCAGCCAATTACTCCTTATTATATTACTCTTAATGACTTTAAGTAATTCCTCCCCATCTTTTGTATTACTTCTCCTGAAGTATTTAAACATAGTTATTATAACCGTTCTTTAGCATTTTTCTCTCAGCTGTACATGTTAAATTCCTTTCCTGTCCCTTCAAAGATCATGCCCACTAAATTATTTTTTTTATTGGTGTTGTTACCATTCTTTCCATTTTCTCTAATTTATTCATTTCTTTTTATAGTTAAGAAACCCACTGTACACAACCAAAATAAAACCTGTTAAATAAAAAGGGAATATGGAATCTCATTTTTTTCTGCAGCCATTTTAAGAAAGTGTTTTGAAGGTTTATCAGGGTATTGCTTACCTAATTAGTTGGTTTTATGAGTACTGAATCACCATGTTCTGTGGCAGCATAATTAACTTACGCTAATGAATCTCATAAGTAGTCTGAATAATCAACCTTCTTAAAAGCAAATATATCATTTAATATAAATTTTTTGTTTGGTGTCATGGCAGAATCATTCAGAAACTAATTTAATCTCATAGATGTTGCTGGAGTTGTAATTATTCTGAGTTACACAAATAGTTATGGAAAGAACAGAAACTTCTGAATTGAGAAGGCTGTCAATGACATTTAACAGGAAGTGAGCAAATTCACAGGTGACAAAAGTCAGCTGATGGCAGTAAATGTAACTACATCTACGACACTGAGGAAGCAGCTCTCATGTCGAGAGTGTCTTTTATTGCAGCTTCAACTTGAGGAAGAGTCATATGTCAGAGAAGTTTTGATTCAAAAATAAATGTTATATAAAAGTAAAGCTTTGATAATCTTATTATATATATCTTATTTTGTTCTCAGGCAGGGAATTTCATAAATTAGCTTTTTGTTTCAAAACTGGTAGTTGTGCTTTAGAAATACACCAGAACTCTAGCCAACAAGATTTCTGATCTTTAGCAGTCTAGAAGGCGCCTATAGCGGAGAAGAAAGGCTCCAGAAACCAGGTGGTTCTGTAGTGTTTCTTGAGCAGTTTGGTATATTCCAGAGTGTACTTGGGAAGGTTCGATCAGGAAAGTGGCAACAATTAGGAGTTCTTTTGTGCTGGTGCTGGAAGCTAACATCAAGATATTCTCTTCACCAGAGTTTATAATTTAAGACATGGAAGAATGCTCAGAAGGAGGACATTTGGAGAAACCACTGGTTACATCTACTTTGCTTTCCTGGGTTCCAGTGCATGCTGTACTATGTCTCTGTCTTAGGGGAGGAAAGATAGGTTGGTGCACATCTCTTCCTGTCTTATAATCGTGGTTTCTACTGTCAGAGAGGAGCCACGGTATACACATTGGTTCCTGGTGTTGGAGCGTGACAGAGCTCAGACAGGGCAGGTGATCTGACCTGTCATCTAGGAGAGTTCAGAAATGCCACTGTGCCACTGCAGTGAGCTCTTGTTAAACTCTTCTTCTCTTCATGGAAATCACGGTGAAGTTTGTAAAAGAGACTTCAGGGATTTCTTCTTCTTGCATTCCAAGAACAAGAATGATAGGAAGAATGTATCACAGCTTTACATCAAACTTTTTTTTTCTAGTGACAAATTTGTTGGCTGCAGAATACTTCATTGCATGGCTTTGATCAGAAGGATTGTGTTTTACATTTTAAAGAAACAAAACCATTGAGAAATATAATAAAGTCAGACTGAGTTTAATGAATTTGCGTTTTGATAGAAACAGAATGTTTTCATAAAAATCTATTTAATGGGGTTGTGGTTTTTTTGTTTGTTTGTTTGTTTTGAGACAGAGAGAAAGAGAGAGAGAACTAATGCAGACAGAGACTTCCACATTGTCTTTTCTTCAGAGGATCCATGCCCTAAACAACATTGTTTAAAAGGCACCTCTTACAGAGTGGTACAATTACATGGCCAGTCTTGCAGCTCAAAGAGTTTGTATGACCTCATTAGAAAATAAATTGTAGCTTTAATCTCAGGACTATTTAATACTGCATTAGTTACACTGCCCAGCCCTTGGAAGGTGCCAACAGTATGTGACAATGTGTGATTCCTTAATTGAAATCCAGAGTATTGTATTTGCAAGTGCTGTGCATGACATTATAGAACACTAACCATTTCACTCCTGCTGAAGCAATTCATTCAGGAGACACATGCCTGTTTGGCTGCTCACTGGAGCTGGCCTGACCTGAAGCATATGCTGTGTGGATGAGGGAAACAGGATGAGAATGCATGGGTGGGAGACCAGACTGAATTTTTCCCAGATTCAGGTCCTTCAGAAAAGCAGAGAGACCATTTCATCTAATTTAATGGCAGTGTACCATGCTGGCAGCTTGCAGTCATTTCAGAAAACACAGTTGTGAGAAATGAAAAATCAACAAATATTATTGTCCATTTGAAAGCAACTATAATTCTGACAGAGCTCACCAAATGGATTGCTGTTATTTGGAATCTGGGGAGAGCTGCTTGCAGCACAGAGCTAAGCTATACAGGCTATACATTAGCTGCTGTGTTTCACACCTGACCAGATCCAGATTTACTTTCAAGAACAGATCATTCCATCTGGAACCATCAGTGTGACTCTTCTTGCACATATGCCATTAAAAAAATGCTTTTCATCATACCCATTAGAAAACCTCCTAACATGACTCAGAAATTTAGATCACAATAATGACCTGGGAACCTGCCATTTGCCTAATAATCAAAGTGAGTGTTCCCAATTAGTCTTTTTTTTTTTTTTTTTAAAGAGAAAAAAGTGGAACAAGAATTCCAATATTCAGCAAATAGCATAACCGGAATTTTAGTCCACACTGAAGTGAGGTTTCTGTAGGGCTGCTGAAATGGAAGGTATGGCTAAAACAAAATCTCTATGCCATCATGTTTTGAATTGCTTCTACATGCAAGTCTGAGATAGCATACATCATGGAAGAATCTGAAGGAAAAATCCACAGGGGAGAGGATGGGAACACGGTGTGTATTTCACCAAGAAATGATTAAAATATGCACCCAACACTTAGCCTCCCCTCTTAAAAATAACTCATTTGTATAACAACTTCATAAACTCTAGTTTTTAACTTATTTTTTCAGATTCATAGTTAATATAAATAAACTTGCATGAGAGAACAGATAGCAATTTCTTGATTAAGAAAAAGAAATGAAGCAGGTCTTGCTGGATTATGTTCTCAAAACTTCTCTAATTATTTCTTTTAACTCCTTCTGTCATTGAGATTTGTGGTAAGACAACATATTTAAGTGTTTTATTGTTTTAATGTACTTTCTATGGCATTGGTCCATGTGTACTTCAAACTTACTAAGCATAAGTCAAAAATGTGTGCTTTGTAATGATTTTAAAATTAATGCACTGTTGTTGATCATGCCATAATTTTTCCAAAATTCAGCCTATTTGGAAGTACAGCCTGAACATAATTGGTGTTTGAATACATGAAAATTTCGGATGGTGCTGTCTTCCCATTGTTATCAGTAAAGCCACACTGAAACTGGCTTCTTTGAAATTTTGATGCATATGTTTATTTACCTTGTAGCCAACTGTTGTAGTTTTGATAAGTAACTGTGAGTTTGAAATAATCCTCAATGAAGAGTTTAGGCTGGCAAATACCTTTTATGTAAATAACAACTACTTCAATTTAGTTTACATATATATATATCTCGAAAGAACTTAGTTGTATGTCTTTTAAATGAAAACAATGAAGATGATTTTGCAGGAGATGATAATAAAACTTAGTTATATTTACTATGAATTAAGACTTTACAAGGTCACTTAATTATTGAGAATAGCTTGATAAGGAAGTTCTCCCCTGTACCTTCAGTCAAGAATCTGAATGCTTGCAAAGTTTGTTGCTATTTCCACAATAAGTGCTGAAGTGTTCATTGGTCTCAGAATGAATCACAAACTTGAAAACAACAATATACAAAATCTTATTAAATATTAAGCTCTTTCAGAATGATAGTCATGATTGTGCTCTCATTTGCACCACTGTCATGGCAAATTTATAAATCCAAAATTTTCAGTGTGTATTATTCCCAGCTTACATTACAGAAGAAAATTTAATACGATCATTTACTGTTTTTCCTTTCCTACCACATTACGTGGAAGCCTTAATGATCTATTCCACGGTAACATCTGGAAGTCTCCGTTCGATAAAGCACTGTTGTGTTAGGTCCCCTACAAACATATGGTTGGAAAAAGTCCAACTCTGAAAGAGCTTTCACTCTTAGAAATGCTTGAGGAAGGAAAAAATAATGATTCACTTTTTGTAGGTGCAGAAATGCATCACAGAAAGGTGATATGACTTGCCCAGGGATACACATGCAACCTCTGGCAGAGCTGGGATTTATGCTTTCATCTCGCTGCTCAGTGCCTTAATCAGAAAACCTTCATTTCTGTTACAGTCTGAAAGTGACCCAGCTTTGCTGCAAAATATTTCTATTTTGGAGGAAATAAATTGTCCAGTCCTTCTGAGCCCTAGTGTTCCTTATAATCAGTTTGCACTTGTTCTCAGTCTCAAAATCTCCCCAGATGAATTGAGCAGAATTTAAATTTGAGGGTCAGTTTGTGGGATTCACAGTATACATTATTAGAGACTGAGACGCTTTAGCACAAGTGTGAGTGTATTTGCAGCTGCCACCATATACATCAGCTGTAGGCACGGTCTGAGATCTCTCAATCATTAAATTAGAAAAAGTGTCTAAGTGTTTTAAAAGCATTTCTTCATTTATATTTACTTATATGGCTCTTACCCTGTGTTCTCGGTAAGCTATCCTGTTCTTTTCTAATTAATAAATTTGTTTTGTACTGAATATAACAGCTGGGTTGGGTTCTTGTTACAGTCTTTCCATTGATTACTAGCCATCAACATACTATGTCATTTGATATCATATTGGGAGGTATTTCTCTGTGGTTGACATGCTAACAGCAAGGTTTGAAAGGGCAGATTTTTAAAACAGTGAGCAAAATGATTAACATGGGACTGAAGGGCAAAGTAATAAAACTTTAAAACCACTAACTAAGCCTGGAGGCCATGTAAGAACATTGTAGTACAGGCACAGATGGTGTGCATACAGATGAGCTGGAAAACTTAAAAGAGAGAGCAAAACTGTATGGCTAAATGGAGAATTACGTAACTTTTACTGGGGCAACAGATGCATTATTTTCTAAAGCAAAAACCCACTGTAGACAGCAAAGAGAAACTCACATAGAAAGCTAGGCTTACTACCAGAATAAAATCAGGGATTGAGGTTGTGGAAAGAACAAATAGTGAAAGATGGAAAATAATGAAATGTCAAAGGGAGATTTTGAGACACAGAAAGGAGGTATGCACCCAGTTCGCACTTATGGGCCTCTGCCTCTGAGATTTCAGAGTCTTCTTCAGTGGCTTTGGCTCTTAAGGCATCTATGTTCACCTTGTGGAATTCTTGGCTGAATGCTGAGGTGTTGTAGATATCAGCCCTTGACCTCCTTTTTTCTCATCTCCTGAAGCTGGTGAGCTTCTTGCCTTCTGTCTTTGACTCTGAACTATGCGTGCTGATCAAACTAATGACACACACAATAATCACTTTGGAGATAAATTTCTAAATCATTCCTTTATTTTCTGCCCAACTGAAGAAAGGATGACTCCATCCATGTTATAACAGTAACAAAATATTCTTCCCTGCTATCTTCTATTAGTGATATCCTCTCTTTATTTTAAGGTGATAGCTCTTTGCACCTACAGAGACAAAGATACAAATTTTCTGTCATTGCCATGGAATAACTGCCACTGAACCAGAATTTTTATTCTAAATTTCATGGATACCTGCAACGTTTGCTGCTGTAAGTATTCACAGGTGATTAATAAAACATGATTTATTGTGAACCCATGCTGCCAGAAAGTCCTGAGAGCAAAAATATGGCACCCTTTTCTACTTGAAAGGCTCAGGTCTGGGTGAGGATGCCCCTGGGACTGTCAGCCGGACATAGGGGAAGCAGAGAAGCAAGGTGGAAGGTCAGGCAATCACAGAGGTTGGTGATTCAGCATTTCCCTTTTTTTTCAGACAGATTTTCTGAAGCACCTTAAAAAACTCCACTTATCAGTTAAACTAAATGGTTACTGTCTCCAAAGAGAACTATCAAGAGATTCTAACTACAAGTCTTGGGTTGCTATTACTTAATCTAGCCTGTCAATTGCACCACTTCACAGCAATAAAAAAATGGTTTTCCTT
Source organism: Anseranas semipalmata (assembly GCA_013399115.1). Taxonomy (NCBI): domain Eukaryota; kingdom Metazoa; phylum Chordata; class Aves; order Anseriformes; family Anseranatidae; genus Anseranas; species Anseranas semipalmata. Next base: position 24,446 of record VXAA01001903.1, read on the forward strand.
AGAAAATGAGAAAGGATTATCTTTCCTTCTGTACAACTCTTTAGGTATACTCAGCTTGATTTGCAGTCATTCTTTGAGGCATCCTGTTCTGGTCACCAGCTGTGTTCAGATCCTCAAGGTCAGTTCCCAAGTTTCCTTCATTTTTCAGCTTATTGCTATTCTTCCAAATTTAATCAGTTCTTTTATCCCTCTCTTAGCTGTACAGTGCCTATGCATGTGGAGCTTTTTTTGCATCTTCAATTTAGAAAATATTAAGCATTAGCAATATCACCCCTTCTGTTCTCAAGCTGACACATTTAGTACTCCTTAAGCCCTGTGTATTTTCTGAGTTTCTCAGCTCTGCATCTGAACTCAGCATGAAGTACTGAGCACAATGGGAGAAACAAAGAAAGGTAGAAATAATTCAATTTCATATTTGCCTAAATATGATACTGATGGTAATTCACCTGTGTCCTTGCAGATGATGCACTTGGGATCTACAACTGGATTGTTACCTTGTAAAGATTACTCCTATTTCATTATCCCTTAACTATGTATGGTTGCAAAATAATTGTTTAAATGTGTGTATGTGATAAATAGTACTGCTGAAAAGATGCAAAAGCTTTGGCACCTGTGTCATTGCCGTCTGTGTTAACGGATATGTTTCCAGTGGAATTTTATCTTTATGTGTGTCTTCAAATTTCACAGCATTTTAAAACAGATTAACAATGTTAGAGACATGGCTGAAATATACTTAAATATACTTAACTATTCTGTGCCAAACCCAAATCTCTGCTCTTAATTCAGTGGCTGTAACTTCTGCATTCTTTCTATATTTTAGGCAGGAGGTATGAGATCCAATGCTATAACTTGGCTGGTGGCATTTATTGAACTTTCTGCTATTGTGAAGCCATGTGCTAGTGTCTGTGATCTAAACATATTCCCTGATCCCTGTGTTGAGAGAGTCCAGTTATCTGTAGTTCTCTACCTTCCACATATGGCGGGGACACAATGCACCAGACAGCGGCATCACTACCTCTCTGTTTGTTGTGGAAGGCTCACAGCAAAACCAGGACATGTTCCCAGGAGCCTGCTATGAGGTATGGTAGACAACAGCATGAGTTGCTCTTAAATAGCTGAGATGGATATTAAAATTAATAAACATAACTTGCTCAATCCTTACATATCAGAGCTCACTTGGCTCTACAGTTGCAGTGCATCACCTAGCATGACAGCCTCCTCCCTGCTGTCTGGACAGACTGTCCTCTCAGAATGCAGGGAGATGGCAGTGAGCAGGACACTCAGAGCTACTGAGAGTTGCTTTCTTGTTGCTTTATTTTTTCCTTCCCAATGCATTTCTACTGTCTGACCAGTATATGATCAGTCATGTTGACTCCTAAAGTGTTTTTGAGGAATCCAGGCTCAAACTCATTCATGTATGCACTGCCACGTGGGAGTAGTTCTTGGTGGGCCCTGCCACCATCCCTGGCCCTGCTCTGCTCCTCACAGTGGGATGAGATCACTTGCCTCGGCCATGCTGCACACTGACTGGATGTTCATGGGTTGCAGATGGGAATCCAGAACTGACATTGATAGCTCTGAATTTCTCAAGGACCATGAGGTTTCATTCACAGTGGAACAGGATAATACCTTGTGAGACTGTCTGATAGACTTGTTTCATCTTAGCCTTCCTTTCAGAATTGCTTCTTATGCTGACAGAATGACCTAAGCAGACTAACACTCATAAATATTGCACAGAAATAAGAGAAAAGTATTGAGGGCATGGATGCTGGTGGATATTTAGGGCAAAGAAACTGCATTTGAGAGTGGATTTTGCTGCTTAGTTCATCCAGCTCATTCTCTTCTTTCCCTGCATGACTCTCTTTCCCCAGAGCAACTCAAAAACCACCTGCAGGTCTGACAAACCTCTGCTCTGGCAGCGGCATCTCATTCTCTGTCTTTAATTTTTCCTGGAGGCTTTGTGATTGTTCTTGATCATACAACATGCCCAGATAGTAGTCATAAAAAAAAGAGGAATAAAGGGCCTTTAGAAAGATAACTTGCCAAAGCAATTATTCTGGGTCTTCCCTACTTTGTGGCTCTGAGTAGTTCCCAGGACAGAGGGAGGCTTGCAACAGATCATGTGAATTACTCTGGTGGCTGCAGATTATTTCTGTTTGCTCTCTGCTGTGGTACACATTAGATGTAGGCAGGGATGAATACCAGGGTGAGTGGACTTTAACGTGGTAGCTCTGCAAATACTATAGGGTCCCTGTGTACAGAGTTCACCACAGAAATTGATTTGTGTCTCTTTCAGATGAAAATCGAGCACCACTTTCCTCTAGCAGTCCTAAGAACTGGCTTCTGCTTGGATCCCCATAACATCAGGTCCCAAAGACACAGCCTAATTTCGGCATTTCCTTAATTTGTGAGGGGTCTGCTAACTACATCACGTTGAACTTTTTAGCTGAAGAGGAACAGCACCCTAAAATATTTATCTTCCATAAAGTTGCTTCTAATTGCTTAACTCTTTTCTAAACACTTTTTGTTTCTATAAGAAAAAATTACTTCGTTCCTACTAATTCAGAGTGTTTCACTTTTACTGGGCAGTGATGTAACCGTCACTTGGCTTGCATAGATCATTACTTGTTAATATAGGTGCTACACAGCATACTTAACATTAAATTCAGTGTAACAACAGTAAAAGCGTATCTTGCAAGTGTGTCTGTGTGTATTATATATGCATATACAGATAGATGTATAGTTCAATATGCCAAGATACTTCATAGTGATCTTATATTCATGGTTTTCTTTTTAAAGAGAAATTAATGAGCCAAATAATAATCATTCTAAAGACATAAAGAAAAGCAACTCAACAAAGGAGGTTTTCATGACTAGAGCTGATGAAGATGCAGGACTGTTTGTTGCCTTGCAAAAAATAAATAAGTCTTGGAGTGAAAAACATTCCTGGATCAGAAAAAAAAAACACAAGGAAATATGCAGATTCAACAATGACGTGTGCTCACCTGTTGATTGCTTCAAATCCTTTATGAGAAAAAAAAAATTACCTGCCTGAAAATTCCAAATACTTGGCATTAGATAACATTATCTTCTGTTGAACAAAACTACTGTTTCCAGCTGGTTCTTGCCAGGACTTCCTAAATGTTCAATTTTCTATACCTTCATTTCTTCCCTGTCTAAACTTGGTGAAGTATAGTGAATAGAGTTTATATTTCAAATATTTTATGAGCCAAGTAAACAAATTACCCTTGCTTCGTTAATGTCTCCATATCTACACATAAAGCTGTAAGTGTTGGAAACAATATGAGTAGTGGTGCCAGGTGGTACAGTTTGGAAAGCACTTCACTTAAATTTTAAAGGCAGCATTAATGAATTGCTTACTGAATGTTCCAATTGCCTAAATATTCTGCAGCTGTAGAACGGGGAGCCTGAGCCTCCTCAGTTCTTGTGTTCCTTGGAACAGTGCATCTCTACTTAAAATCTAAAATTTAAAAAAAGCAGAATAAAATATTTGGTATAAAACATCTTGAAAAATATTGGTTTATGATAACAATATTAATAATTCCAATACTAAAAAAGATCTTTTTATCTCTTCATAAAGAATTTATATATGAAAACAACCTTTTCACTTATGCAGTAGTTCTTAGTCCTGTCAATGAAAATTCAGTTTCTGCTTTCATATTTTTACAAGGTACACATTGTGTATCCAAACATTCGAATACATCTCTTCATCTTTTATCTGCATCGGTATTATCCTTATGTTTATTTTCAACATTTACCTGGCACTCCCTTTTTATTTTAAACGCTGGGGAACTCATAAGCAAGGTTTGCTTCTTCCTACATTTAAGGACATTATTGTTAAACTCATTAATGCAATTAATAAAATCTTTAGCTTTTCACCAAGAAGCAATATTTTATTTTTAATTAGCTCAGAATTATTCACAACAGAGGAATTGATTTTCTTTGAATGTTGTTGCAGAAATTCAAGCTCCATTTGTAAAATATTAATCACTGTTGACTGAAATATTTTATTATCCCTACTTTCAAATCTTGTAATTAGAAAAATCAAACTTTTCTGCAACTTCACAAGCCAAAATATTACAATCTTCCATCTTTCTGGTTGTTGCAAAAAGCATCTTCAATCCACTTCAAAAAGATAAAGCCACAGCAGGGTAGTTGAAAAACTCCAAAAAACTTGGACACCTATCCCATGATGGGAAAAAAATATCATTTAGGTTAATATGTTTATTTACTCTTGGTTGCAGAGATAATTGTCCCTTTTTATATTTTTCAAGGACTTGCCTGAGTTAACGTCATTAAAGCCATAGCAGTCCTTTGTTCTAACACATGCTTTACATAGGCATGGAAATACTGGGGCAGCTGTGGCTGCTGGGGGACTGGGTGAGCAGATGGCACCAAGCAGAAGTGGCAGAGGGACCAGGTTTAGAGCAGGTAGTGGAGCTGTGGGGTTTGGGAAAGGAGTACCTACAGACATGCTTCCTTACAACTGCTCCAATGGGAGAGACCCGGAGGCTGGCTCAAACCCGTCCAGTCTATGTGTACTGCTCAGCTAACAGCTAGCAACCTCCCAGCCATAGGTGCGTCACTGAGAGGTTAGAAACCCAGCCCACAGCTGACCTGTTTGTATGGGAGGTTTGGCACAACCTAAGGATGGGCTTTATGAGGTTTCATCCTACCAGACCACAACTTCTAGACAGATCATGTCTCTCAGCTCATCTCACAACAGATGAACTTATCCCAGTCTTATCCTAAGACTTATCCCAGGGCTGGTTGAAGATGAAAACCTGTACTGTATATGTTACAGTAATAATTAGGGTTAATTCTGTAGGGTTACAGAGTTGATAGGCTAGTATAATTTCTGCAGGTGCTTCCACCTGGGAATGGGGACTGTCACAGTGACAGAGCCCATACAGTTATTTGAAATGGCCTATTGCATGTAAGGTTTTGTCCGCACTCAACCCGCCAGCTGCTGAGGCAGGAGCAAAGCAGCATTGTTGTCTGAGGGGGTGTATCAGGAAGACTCATCAGTTGGCAGCTGTGACAAATACATCTAGGAGGATGTGGTCTTTGTCTCCTTTGGAGGTGTGGGCCTCCTCAGGTAAGATTGTCTTTAGGGAATGATTTTGAGTAGGTTTCCAGAGTCCAAAGTCAGCCTTCCTAGCACAGACAATTTAATTTAGCAGTGAAAGCTCTGGATAATGGTAGATACTCCTGCTTAAGGATTCCTAATGCAAACAGACCAAAAGAATGCCTTATGTGGATCTCATGATGTCCTAAAGTTGTGAATCCAGCCAGGACTTTTTATTATGAAATAGACTACTGTATTGCATACTGCAGGACCTTCAGCCCAAGGAAACTGTGGGATATTTGTGAAAAGAAAACAGTGAAGGTCTGTTATCACCCATATTCCTGCTCCTAAATGTGGGAAATGAAAGAGATTTTACAATTGCTATGTCCCCAAATTTCTTTAGAATCATCACCCATACCAGCAATTACCTTGACTGGGCTGGACTAGATGTAGACACTGTACTGGAGAAAAGCTCAACAGGTAGTAGCAGATAGTAGCAAACTATGCTTCTTAGTCACAACGCTGTGCTCCTCAAGCCTGTCAAAGAAGTGTTCACCAGTGGCTACCTCTACACTGCCTCTGTGCACATACCTAAGGGAGAGCCCTGGCTCATATCAGTGGAACTACTGCCTTATATTACTGTAATTGTAAGTGAACTGGGAACATTCACATGGCTCAGATCTCACCTAGGTCAACAGACAACCTTGTGCGTTGAGACATTCATGTCTATCTTTTCACATTAAATAATGAATACAATGAAAGAGCTGAAGGAAATCATTCAACAGAAATTCCTCTGATTCATATTCAATAGCCTTGCAGGCCTGTACTGCTCAGAAAGACAAACTGCAGTTGCAATTGTATAAGACGAGTTGCAGTTGCAGTTGTGCAGTTGCACAGGAGAAACTTTGATCCCAATGGCAGCTGTTACTTAGGTTTTGAATTTTGTTGCCTGATCTTGGTAGGCAACATTTTGCTGACCCAATGTCAAATTGACACTGAACAAATTGAAAATAAGCCAGTCTTTGAGGTTCCTCAGAAGGTCAGTGGACTCAGATGTCTTTTTGGAAGGGAGATGAGAGCAGTGCTGGAAATGGTAGTGACTGAAGAGTCAGCTAGTGAATGGTAGGAATCCCACTGCTAATGACAGATACCTGGACAGTCTCATGCAGCTCAGCCCTAACCGAATGCTAATGACACTAGTTCACGCTTAACAGAATCACAGACTACATTCAGATTAGAAGGGACCTCTGCCGGTCATTTAATCCAAATGCCCTGTATAACATCTATGCCAATCACAGATCTTGTGTGACGTTTGTGGCTAGATTTCATGAGGGATGTGAATGACTGAATTATGACCCAGTCTGTACATTTACAGTCTGACATCAGACAGGGGAGGCATACCAGCACAGCCTCTATAGTAATTTTTCCCTAGAAGAATTAACCTTATGACCATCTCTGAGCTGAAGGTGTGAATCTTTGTGAGACAAGCCACATAATTCCATTCTTCTGGTTCAAACACTGCTAGAAGCACAGCAATTCAGGTTGCAGGTGGCCATCTGGGCATACGGCAGGCAAATCTGCCTGGAGCATCCTCCAGCCAGGGAGCAGCAGCTTCTACCTCCAATGGATTCACCACATCCAGAGCCGGGAGAGGGCTGTTGGGCCTAAAAGGAGAAGTTTTAGCTGTCTTAGTTCTCCTGGCAGTTCTGATAAAGTGATCTGTAACAAGATATTAATTTTCAAGTTCTTGTTTAGTTTTGCAAATATGCCAGTTGTATTCTTTCCTCCTGACCTGTGGGAAATTGTGTTGAGATTGTCATCTGCAAAGACAGCAGTAAAATCTGTCAAAAAGCTCTCTCTCCAAATTTCTGTAGCATATCTTCTGACTGATTGAATACTCTGGGCCTGTTTAGCCTGGAGAAGAGAAGGCTGAGAGGGGATCTTATTGATGCATATAAATATCTTAAGGGAGGGTGTCAAGATGATGGGGCCGGACTCCTTTTGGTGGTTCCCAGTGATAGGACCAGAAGCAACGGGCACAACTGAAACACAGGAAGTTCCAGCTGAATATGAGGAATATGTGAAGGTGACAGAGCACTGTCACCTTTATTGTGAAGGTGACAGAGCACTGGAACAGGTTGCCCAGAGAGGCTATGGAGTCTCCTTCTCTGGAGATATTCAAAACCTGTACAGGACAGGATCCTGTGCAACGTGCTCCAGGTGACCCTGTTTGGCAGGGAGGTTGGACTGGATGATCTCCAGAGCTCCCTTCCAACCTCAACCATTCTCTGATTCCGTGTGATTCTGTGAGTTTGAAAAATAAAAATATTTGATATATGCTTCTCTCCCGGGAGTATAGAACCTGAGTAGGTAAACAGATGCAAAAATCTAGACATGAGCTGAAGCAACATCGAGGGGTGCAGTGTATTTCATAACCCAAATCCTCCCAAACATTTTGTAGCATACAGAGTTAGTATGCTTATATCTGTACTTTCAATACAAACCTGAGATCTTCCATCACCAGTCTGATAGAAGGCAAAAATCTTCTCTTTATTGTGTGTTAGGACCTTAAGTATGCCAGAGTTCTGAGGTGAGTCTCTGCATACCTTTCACATGCGAAGAACTATTTTATGTTCAAATAAAGTGTCTTATTTTCCTTTATGCTTAAACAAAAATGATTAGCTTTCTGAATGGAATAAAAACTATAAAAGTATACAGATAAGAAAAAACAGTGAGAAATGTCTTAAACACAGTTTCACTTCTGTCCATTGTGTCCTTGCTTCTAGTCTTACTAGAAACTTCTAGTCAGATCAGTGCTTTTCTGAGTTTCAGAAGGGTCTACGTGCATAAGCTTCCTTTGATGCCTAGAGAAATTTGACCTTGAGACCTGGTTTGTTTACTTCTCGCTGAGAATTTTATTCTCCTGCCACACTCTGCAGCATGTAGAACCGTTTCTCTCCTGAGCAAGTTCATCTACCCTCCAGGGTGTATCTGCTGCTGCTATTTATTTATTTATTTTTTAAGGGAACCAAAAACAAATAAAATAACAGACTCTGTTCAAACCCATCTCAGTTTTCAGAATAAAATTAATTATATGGTAACTGCTGAGTTTATTTATATTGCTTTCTATCCAAGTGACTGCCCTATTAAAAACAAAAATATACTTCACATTATATTTCATTTAAGTCTAAAACTACCAAAACAGAAGTTCAGCAATTAAGACTTCAGTAAATTATCACATTACAGTTTATGTGTGTTGTACCAAAAAAGTGATAATAAACTGACAAACATACAACCAGGAGTCCAAGCAAGGCCCACTCCCTCAAAACCACTTACAAAGAGCTGCAGAAGCAAGAGCAAATGAAACAAAGCAAAACCTTCATTATAACACTTCCAGTCTGAATACAAGCATAAGACCCAATCATCCTGCTTTTTAAATCCGTAGATTTTGGTACCATGCCAAGATAATCAAGATAATTGCCAGCTCATTTTTTTCTAACGTTAAAATAAAATCATTCAGCAAGCTTCTTCATGGTAATCAGGAACACCTCACATCTGCATTGTGAAATGGACAATTTAAAAATATTTAGCTTAAAGCCACAATGCAAGACAAATGGCATCCTGTGTTTCACTCATCAAAACAACAGGACACCTGACTGAAAAAAAAAAGCATTATCACGTCAGACAGGACAGCTGGCCAACTTACTCTAATATTTGAATTGCAAATATGCTTTTCAGCTTCAATATTAACAGGTAAAGACCAGGAATCCATTCTCTTCTTTTGTTTGGTTTTGGAAATGAGAAAGCTTTGTCCAGACTTCTGGGGAGAAATATCTATTAATATCCCCTCCAGTGACTGCTTCAGGACATTATGTGTTTGTGGCAGTGTGGAGGCAGGGGGTGACTGATTTAACAGAAAGACCAAGTGTAAGCTTGCAAGATGAGGGCACCAACTCCAACTTGGAAGGGACCATACCCAGCTGAAAGGAAATCTCTAACTTTCTCCCAGCCTGTGGGGAGTTCCTCGGTGCTCTCAGACAGTTTTAGCTCTTGCTGCAGACATTGCCCCAATCCTGGTTCTGGGGTTGGAGAGAGATGCCTGGGATTTTGTGCTCATCCAGATGCCCTGCAACTAAAAGGTACATGAAAGGTTTACCTCTGCAGAAAGGCTGTAGTGTTTGTCTGGCACTTCTCCATGCTGTCTAAAAACTTAATTATTTCTTAGGTTTGAGAGGAGTTCTCACCTACTGACTTCATAGCCTGATAAACAAGATAACCTTTGGATGAGGAAGATCTGGGTTCAAATTATAATTCTAGACCAGAAAGAGGTGGTCAGTCCTAGCTCCATTCTTTTACATGAATGAGCTGGTCATCAACCATGCTAGAGCTGCCTGAAGGCTTTTTAGGCAAATATTCATCACGTTTGCAACTTTCTCATGAAAAGTTATAATTGTTAGAAATTTCCATGTCTAAGGGACTGTCAGGGTGCATGGTTGGGGCGGGCAGTGGCGGGGCAGTGGGGCAGCAGGGCAGTGAGGCAGGGTCCTCCTGGGTGACCCTATTCCACTGTGCCCAAAGGTGGCAAGCAGAGCTGGGCTGGGGATGGGCTGGGGATGGTGACTAGGGTCCCAGAGGGTGAGACAGGGTCAGGTGATGGATGGGGCTGGGGAAAGGGTTGGCAGTGACATAGCTCAGGCCAGGACCAGGGCAAGGCCTCAGATTAGAAGCAGCTCCTGTGCCAGTGGGGTGAGGGTGCGTGAGAGGAGGCCACTATTGCAATTAGTGCACTCAGAGCCCTGACAGTAAACTTGGTTCAGAAATACTCATTAAAGTCAGCACTAAACTAAACACCCTTTCATCTCCTATGGTAAAGTGATGGTGGTGGGCAAAGGAAGACTGAAACCTCTTGTCACAAATGAAAATTAAAATATGTTCAAAGAAAAACGTGCATTATAAAACATGTCCTACTGAGATAATTCTGCATATCAGATTATCTACAGGAGAATGCAGCTACCAAACTGTCTTCTTCATTTTAATGTAAAATAAATAAACTAAAATCTTTTTAGACCAGTATGTAAATCAAAAACTAAATAAAATCATGCAATTGCTGACCATCTGCTTGCAGAGAACAACATTTTTGACTGTGATCAGCAGTTTAATGATGTTGCCCACACTAACAATGCCTATGAATTAGAGGAGTCATGTGCCTTGCAACCACTCGCTCTTATATGTCTTTTTCTAAATACCTTTATTGTCATCTTTAGACCTTGCCACTGGAATTTATCCAAAGTAGGGTGCAATTAAAGCTGGCTGACAGCTCTGTTCTCAGAGCAGAATGCCGAACTTGATCAGATGAATGCTGCTTCAAACTCTGCCAATGACTGACTGATATTTTGGGAAAAGGCAACATTTAAAGTAATATAAAGTACCTGGTCATATTTTGCAGTGCTGTCCATGGCTTATAAATTTTTCCTTGAACCCAATGTGATTTGCTTTATTCTCTGTCACATTAAGTGTGATTATCCAGCTTATCATGTGTAACTGCAAACTTTGCTCAAAAGGTTATCTGCTATTTTTTAAACTCAGCTATAGCACATGAAATCTTGAGTTCCTCTAGCAGTGGGTTGTGGAAAGGCTATTGAAAAATCATGTTATATTCACTGTAAATATGCACACTTACTGTTAAAGGTTTAGCATGACTTAAGTGATTGGAAGAGAAACAGAAGAAGAGATTTTGAGTTTCCTTGTCAGGACACAACATGAAAGAAGGTGATATTGCTGCTAACTCATGCCGGCAGCTGAAGTGAGACATAGGCTCAGGTACCTAACTCCCTTGGGAAAAAAAGGAATGTTGATTCTGAGCAGGATTTCTAAACCTGTAGATATTATATAGGATGAAATTCTTCAGATTTATCTTGAATCTTCCCATGATACTTGAGTTTGTACCTGCAGAAGTCAGATAAGTGAGTTTTATGAAAGGGCTGGTTTGGTCACTCTGTTACTAACAAAGAGGAAACAAAACAAAAATGAAGGATCCAGCAAAACTCATCTCTGAAAGTGTTCTAGGGTTAACACCATCTCATAGGCACTATAGGGAAGTCCTTCTGTTGTTAATTGCTTGGTTTGCAGTAGAGCTGAACAAAACATTCCCAGTAATACTCCAAACGATGTGAAATGTGCTTGTTTCTTAGGTTTCATTGCAAATGAAATCATTGCAGTGGTTTTGTTGAGAGTCACAAAAACCTTCTGAGTGAAAATAGGTCTTTGTTGAGAAGAGAGGAATCAGTATTTATAGCAAAAGCACTGGAAAGATGCTAGACTTTGCCATTCAGATGTGAAAGACACTAAAACTCACACGAGCTCTATTTTATATTCCCTGACACTTAAGATGAATCTCTGCAGCTATAAACATAGGTGGAAAAATGAAACACAAGACTCTAAATGATAACTTATCACATTTCACCTTGCTGTATTCCAAGTTCTTATAGCTAAATTAGTAAGAGAAGAGAATTAACTCATTAAAGGGGTAGAGATGATGCCTTCTAGAACTTGAAAAATCTCATTACTTGCATGCAAGACAGAGTGGGTCTAATTTGCATTTATGTAAATCCACTGGAAGAAATGCAATTATACTAGCATAACTTAATGTGAAGATGAATCAAACTTGATGTCTTTCTTTATAGCTGTGGGGAAAAGTTTTGATAAAACTGGGTTTCAAAAAGGCCTTTTAAGGTGAAACTTAGGGTCTCTCATTGGTAGGGGTAGGTTATTTCGATATTTCTGCCTCAGGAAAGCACTAACACCCCCCCACCCCACCCCCCCCTTTTTGGGGGGGGGATTTACTGGGAGTTACCTCTGGGTTATGTGCATGTTAGTCATGAATATCTTGTCATGTATATCACCCAGCCCTCCCTCCATCGTTACGGTCTTGTTTCTCTCCCTGCTCAGAACACCTTCCCTGTTGGACTCTCTGAGCATCCTCCCTTTGCATTCAGAGACCACATAACTACTCACTTCTGTCATTCTGCTCATCTGATCACTGCTGTTCCTGCCCCTCCTTGCTCACAGGGATTGCTGGTGCTCTCATGGCCTGATTCAGTGGCTTACCCCACATTACATATCAGCACACAAGATAAGCCCTTCTATCCTGGGGGAGATTTTAAAACTCAGAACAAGGGTACTTATGCCAAGTCTTCACAAATAAGGCAAGAAAAATAGAGGTCCCCCTCAACACCATTGGTGATTATACCTGTGCGTGGGTGGACAACCATCCATGATTTTTTGCACCAGTGAGAACCCCATAATTTATATGCTTAAAATAAAATCATTAGAGAACAGGAGAACAATAATCTAGAGATATGCCTCTTTCTTCCATAAATTGTCATTGCCATAAATTCTTCCATAAATTGTCATTGTCATAGGAACTAAAACTGGGAAACTTTGGACCCTGTATCCTGTTCTGAATCTCACAGAGGACTAGTTTCTTAAAAGAGGAGCTCTTCAGGACCTTTCTCAGTTTTTTTTTGGCTTGCTGGCGTTTTTATATGCTCTTCTTAGTTATAGTTTTCTGGGGAATTTTTGAGGTGGTGACAGAATCAAAAGAGCTGTCACTCATTGAAATGACTCTTCAGAGTCAGCAAGGAAGTAGTTATCTGGAGCTACACTATTTTCTGCACTTCAGACCAGATTTCTAAACCATCATTTTGCAGAACAACTATGTCATCACTCTATGTCAGAAACAAACATTTCAGTAAGTAGGTTTGGCAATAAAGTATTCTAGAAATAAGGGTCAGGAAAAGGGTGCATTGTCTCCAAAAGATCTAACCTGAACTGACACTGATGCTTTTATATATATTTAATGAAACATAGAATTGCTGTTTGGGTAAAATAGCACACACACATATATTTATACATATACAGACATATATCAACAGAGATATAATAGTATGTGAGAACAGAATCAGCTTCTTGGAGTTAGTTATTTTTCCCAAACTGCAATTCTAATGTGTCATTGATTTTAAGACCACAAAGAAAGGCCATTACATAATATCCAGCATAACACAAGAACATACAGAAACCACCTGCAAAGCTCAACAAGCAGTAAGAGGTTATGTCTTTGTTTTAGTGTAGTCAGATCTGTATTAATTAATTAGTTTAGCTTGGGTACCAGAAACTAACTAGCCATAAGATACAGAGCACTCTTTTGGGTTTCCTTAAGCTGTGTATTCCTGAAGATACACTATTATAACTGGCTCAGCTGACCCTAGGTGAGAGTGCAGCAAAGACAGGTTCCATCCTTTGATATGCTTGATTCAATGCATTAACCTAAGAAAAAGAAAACCTGAGGGGGTCTCCATCCCAGTTGCCACAACACTGCAACAACATCCTTGCACGTGCTGCAGAATCCAATTGGAAGTTTCTTGCCCATGTAACTAATTCAGACTGATTTTTTAGCAGGAGAATTTTAACAGGTAATCCATGGGTGGTTCGTACATGATGTCAGAGACAATAATAACGTTTATAAGTATAACTAGAAGAGTACTGTAGTTTGTTGAATCTGAGAACTAAATGTGGATTTAGCCAAGTAATAGCACAAAAATCAACAAAAGGAGCATACAAAACAACTGATCATAAATTGCTTTTCTTATTGCATTACCTCTTGCATTACCTATAGTTTGTAAATGCCAGAATAAATGTTACAGCAGTTTAAAACTTTTGTCAATTTTATATGTCCTCTTAAATTCATTTACCACTCAAAAATAGCAAAAATCATTATGAAATTACCATAGAGAGTTTCTTGTACTGTCTTATACAAGGAAACCATCTGTTTCTCTGTTTTGACTTGTGAAACAAGAAAATGCAATGTGGAAATCATGGTGGGAGAATAAATACAGTATCCTGCAATGTAATTTTTACTGCCACTTTTCTATTACTGAGATTTAAAGATCCCCTGGTTTTGGTTTGTGACAGAAGAACCGTTTTAAAAACAAAATTTCCTTCCCCAATGAAATTACTAGTTTTAGACGATTCTCCTCTGGCTGCCATGCTGGTTCTCCATATGTAATAACATGTGATTAAGGTAACCTGGGAAACCAGTATTAGCAGTTGTAAAGGTCTATTGTTTTCCATCTTTTCTTATTTTCTCATCTCAGAACCATTGATACATTACATGATGTGATTCCTGCTATTGAGCCAACAAATATAATGATGTTATAATACTCAGGCTAGAGGGGCAAAAAGGTTTATTCTCCAAGTGTGAAAAGAAGATATTAAATACACCAGGGATTCAGAACAGACAAATCTATGTAGCTGTTTCAAGAATGAATAGGGAAGATGTTTTTAGGGTAGCTGTAATCAATGACAGTTTCAGCTACAACTAAAATGGTGAAAACAGGGAACAGAAAATGATTTAATGTAGCTACACTACAAGAAACCAGGGATAGTCTTATTAGTTTGATCATCACACACTAACATTATGCATGGGTGAAAATACCTCCCTATTGATAAAAAGACAAGACTGGTGTGTAAGTTAAGAGTTGATTAGAACCCTGGTTTGAAGACAACTGCTTGTTTCCAAATAACTCTAACAAGTTGCTGTGGTCAAAGAAACAACTTGGAAGTTTGTTTGGGGGACCTCTTGCTTTCAAGGGAAGGTAGAGGGAAGGGAAGCTAACACATTTACTGTTCCCCCACTCCTAGCACGGGGAAGCTGGCAAATTTACTGTTTCCCTACCCCTAGCAGAATGAATTGTTCAAAAGGGGAATACATAGCTACCAATTTCCTGACCTGTCCTCTTAGTGACAGTGTGTGTGTGGAAGGAAAGTTGCATGTCCTACCATGAGATTAATTTGGAAGCTACTGCATCTCCATAGCTATGTGCTGACCAATATCTCTGTGCTATTGCTCACAATAATAATTACTATAAAATCAGACATTGACAAAATAAAGCTCAATCACAAAAGCACACTGACCACTTGCCTTTGTAAACAGATGTTATTTGTGGAATTGCTGTTTTGTGCTTTTTTTTTTTCTTCTGAAACTGCCTGCTCAGTCTTCAGTTTGAACCAGTGATAGGTGTGGGATATTAACTAGCACATTAATAAGCAGTTGATCAACTTTGGCTCTAAAATTTAATGTAAAATTAAATTAAATACAATTAAGAAGGAAAGAAAATGATATTTTATATAAGTAAATATTATTTTCTAAGAATATCTGATATCTGTGGCATTGTGTTACATTTTTCCCCTGTATAGTTGCAAATTTGATTCCTCTTGACTGAGTGTACAATAATTATATAGAATTTCATTGAATTATCCATGCTTACTGAAACATAGCACTTGCTATACATAATTTCCTGTTGACAAAGAGTACATGCTACTTATTCTCAAGGCAATAGGAAAAGATTCACATAGCCACTCAATGACCATGATTCTTGTGTGGGTTTGATCTCTACAGAGTCCCTACAGATTACAATCCCTACAGCCCTGTCAACATGTTAGAGTCAAGCACTACTGAGAGCTAAATTTATAAAAAGGCAAGTGCATTCCAGTAGTAGCTGTGATCTGTGATCTGAGTTGTACCAAATACTGTACAAGCAAAATTTGAAACAATCTAGGGAAGAGGTGAAATGAATATATACTGATGGAGTGTGAGCTGCATGGTTACACGGTGGGTTTGAGGGCTTCCCCTTCCATGTAGTCTGTCTCTCAGGTATGTGCTTCTTCCACTGATGGGAATTGCCAGGGCTCTACCACCAGCCCAGGTATGAGCCTTTTCTAAATTAAGTGCCAATTGTGGGTATTTATTCCATTTTATTAGCCTCCTTCCCTCACTCGCCCATTGTCCAGATGATTCAAAGACCTAGTTCTCCCTCGTCATCTCTTCCATTTCTCCTACTACTATCTAATCTCCTCAGCTCTTCCTCCCTCCTATAGAATGATGAAGCACACATAGCTGATGAAAACAGAAAGTAAAATGGAGATGAGAAACACTAATTTAATATCATCTACTGTTAACTTCAGACATTTAGAAACTCATCAGGGGAAAGCATATTGCTTAGGCAGAATTTAACATAATTTTCAAACTACCTCAGCAGAGCTGAGCCTCATGAACTATTCTAATACATGCAGAGCCAGAAAGAACCCAGAAAAAGGAAAGGCACAGATGGAGACCCTTGGCTTGGTCTTGACTGTGGGCTGAAATGTGGAACTTTACAAATTTTGGGTGCTCTCTTCAGCCTAAACCTTGAGATGAAGGATACCCACCATCATACTGTTTGCATCTCAGCAAAGATCTGAACTTTCCTTGCATCACACCAGGAAGATTCTCTGCTCCAAAAGACAAGCTTTTCTTTTCAAAGAAAAGTCAAATACGGAGGAAAAACTGAGTTCATAGAACAGTAAAATAAAAACTAATGGTGTCTTCAGTTTAGGAGTCTGTCCACAAACTTCTGCATTCCATACCTATGGAATTGATCACTGAGATTTGTTTGATGAATGATAGATAGCATAAGCATAAAGATACAGCACTGATGGTACTCCCTTCACAGGAAGAACAAATGGCAAGTACTGGGCTATGTTGCTGCAAAGAAGGCTGAACCCCCATTTCTGCTTCTTCGGAATGAATGAGATTCTGTTTGTGCATTTTATTTGACAACCAAAAAAAAACTAGGGAACTTGGGAAACCTTGTAGTACAGTGCTGGAAGAAAAGTGGGAACTAACCCTCTCTGCCCCCATTTAAACAAACAAACAAACAAACACACACACAAAAAACAAAACAAAACAAAACAAAACAAAAACAAAAACAAACAAACAAAGAGGAGACTGTGGGAGGAAAGAAAGATCTGGTTCACAGAAGAAATAAGTAATGCATAAAGAACAGACTCCATATGTCACAATAAAGAGACCTCATATGTCTTTAATTAGCTCATTATAGAAGGGTGTAAAACAGATAAAGGAACCCAAAACTGATTTATTATATGAAATGGCATTAGCACAGAAAGCTGGGAGGAAAGTTGCTCTTGATACAAGTTGTGCTTGTTAGGGTGCTATTCTCAGGAGACGGGAAAAAGAAGGGATCTGTAAAGAGTAAGGAAAAAAAGGATGTAATGGAATAAAAACAGTTTGGACATAATACTACGTGTCCACAGGAAGTGAATAAGGAGATTACATTACTGCCATCATCATTTTACATACATGTCTGTATTCCTAAATAGGACTTCTCTTTTCATATTCACTTTTAGCTCTCCAAACTGCATAAAACCCTAGGTTAAAGAAATGCAAAAAGGATGTGGTGTAGCACAATGTGTCAAAATATAGACATCAAGTGTAACATTACCCTGACATTTAAAGATAAATGGCACTAATTTCAAGCTGTATCTACTTAGCCTCTGTTGTTATATGGTCTGCAATTCTGTAGCAAATGAAAGGAGATGAGCACTTTAGGTACTGTAAGTGTTCTGGCTGCAGCACGCCATCAGCATAAGTTATACTTTTCAGCTCCACTTCCACGGAAATGACCTGATAGATATTTTGGAATATGCATGCTTCGTGCTTTTTTATATTCCTTTGAGGTACCAAAAGAAAGCAAAAAGGCAAATAGGCTTTAGAGACCATGGCACCATGCATTTCAACAAGTTCAGCAGCTTTTGGAAAACCAACAAACACAGGATAGTGTAAGAAACACAAACAGCTGCCTATAAACTTTCTTGTCTCCTCTCAATGCAAATGGAGTGGAAAGGTATTATAGTAACCTCCTCTGTGCCTCTGGATATCAGCTGTGCTAGATAGCAGTTGGCATGACTTGGATCCTAAATGATAGACATTTACTGTTTTGGTCCTTTGCTGGCCACACAAGTGATTGTGTAGGTTGGACTCTATTACTTCTTTGGTCTGCTCAGCTCTTGCATATGGGAGAAATGCAGGAATTGCTTCTTCCAAGCAGGGAATGTCCCACTTACAAGTAGATACAGAACTTCTTCCAATGCTTCTAGTGCATGGTACTCTCTGCTGTCTTCATTTGCAGTCAGAGTAGCTGAAATTATGAATAATATATAGATGTATAAAGATCTAAAAAAGGGAAGATGTAAAAAAAAAAGTCTAAGGCAAGAGAGAACAGGGGAAAAATCACAGTTCTGCACAGGCAATGTAGTCCTGGGTGCACCAGATCAAGATAGGTAACACATTACTGATCTATCCCTATTGTGACTTTTATTAGCTAAATTACAAAGGTGACAACTTCATGGAAGGGAACATGGAGCTTGTCACTTATTTTGGGTGTACATTTTAAAATAAAGAAATGCTGAGGATATGAATACCTGAGAGACTGACTTCTGAGGGCCATCTCCTGTTTTTCAGCATCTCTGACCCTGTATCTTGTGATGCATCCCCCCTTGCAAAGGGAGAATCACTGGTTAGTTATTGAGAGAGTAAGCTATATGTGAGCCAAGTGGTAACATATAAACATATGGTACTCATGTCAGTATGTGGCAGTTTTACCCTGCTGGGCAGCAACTCCACCACAATGTCTCTCTCACTCCTCCTTCTCACAGGGAAAGGGGAGAAAATACGATGGGAAGGGCTCAAGGGTTGAGATGAGGAAAGGGAAGTCACACACCAATTACCGTCATGGGCAAAACAGACTCAGCATAGGGAGATTAATATAATTTATTGCCTATCACTAGTGGAATAAAGCAGTGAGAAACTACAAGCAAACTAAAACCACCTTCCCCACATCCACCCTCTCCTACCTCCTCCCCCCAAGTGGTGCAGGGGAAGGGGAATGGGGGCTGCAGTCAGTCCATAACACTTTGTCGTCTGCTGCTACTTCACAGTCACTCTCTGCCCCTGCTCCACGTGGGGTCCCTCCCATGGGATGCCGTCCTTCCCAAATTGATCCTGC
>VXAA01001903.1:44057-115937 GCA_013399115.1 Anseranas semipalmata
AAAAAAAAAAGCCACAAAACTTTGCTGTCTTTGCACTTTTGCTCTACACTGATTGGTAGGAGCTGCATACTGAATAAAGAGCTGCAGAGAAATGGCAAATTCCTTGTTACCCATATGTAAATAACTCAAAGGATGCAATGCAGATGAGAACAGGATCTCATCGTCCACAATCAGGACTTGTGAGTCCTTTGCAATTCTCTACACAATGTGCATCTGCAGAATTAAGGTAGGCTAAGCACCACCCACATCTTAGCTTACATTCTATTTTGATGTTTCCCTTTCAACACTCCCTGTTGTCATTAGAGAATTTACTCAGCTGTAAGAGGCAAATTCACCCTAACAAAACAAAAACAAAAACATAAAAAGTTGACACCGTATGTAAGGCTATTATTTACATTGTAAGTGCAGGAAAATAATTCAAAATCAACTCCAGCTATGGATTTAGCATGTGAACTCCTTTTCAGAATTTAAACATCATCAGTTTGATTTACACTAATTTACTAAAATTTGAGATCACTGTATTTCGAATACTGAATTTGAAAGTTATTATATCTTAAAATTCCTATCTTTGTTCATTCAGATTCATTTTTCTGGTGCTGTCTGGATAAGTATGGAATTTTTATTCAGTCCTTGCATAAGCAATTTAATTTAGCTTTTAACTAAACTGGTTATGTGTGTTTCATGACTCTCAAGAGAAAAGAAGCTCTTCAAACAGGAAAACATAATCTGTAGAGCTGCCTATGAATATGCATTTTTGCTCCCTTCTTTTTCTCCACTGCTATTTCTTGCAGAAAATGTAGGCAAATGGACTCTTCCAGTTTGTCCTGTCACTGGGAGCTAGTGTTTAACAGGTACCCCCCCATTCATCTTACTACAGTCATAACCACAATCCCTTCTTATATAGAACATTATAAATTATTGTCCCCAGTTCAGGCAGCTATTGGATTTGATAAATATAGATATATTTATTCCTACCGTTCAGTGCCAACAGTTAGGACCCAGCTTTGCTGCAGCCCAAAGTGTGGGAGGTGAGCCAGCCCTATTTCCAGACCCCACTGCCTGAGTCAGGGCATAGCCCCTTACCTACACCTCTGAACTTGCATCCTCTTAGTTTGGAGTCTGTTATGAGCTAGCTTGAAAGTGTCCACAAATGCCTTTTGGGAAGAAGCTGCTTATGCTTCAGTGGCTCTTACCCATATTCGTGGCCTCCTGTCAAACAGCATCACGGACTGTAGGGCTGGAGAAACCTGGACAAGTCTGGAAAGAGCAAGGAGGTCACCTCGCTCATTTCTCCCCCATCCCAGGCTCTAAGGCAATATCTCTTTTACCTCAAAAACAAAGGGAAAAAAAAAAAAGAAAGAAAAAAGGAAGGAAAGAAAGAAGCAGAACTGTTAGTCCAGAAAAAGTCCAGATGTTTTTACACAGAAGAAAATGGAAAAAAAAAAAAAGGCAAAACAGAACAAAACAAAAAAACATGGTTTGGTATGACAAATTTTAAAAGAGCTCTCTTCAAAATGTGTATTTCTTGGGAAATGTTACGAATTTTTGATGTCTATTGAAACCATGGCACACAGTTATCCTGTTTAAATACTTGTGACTTTCAGAACAGCAATATGGAAAGTGTGAGATAAATACCAAGAGCTTGATACTGCCCTTTGGTACAATAGTTGATCATTGCTTCCAGCTGTTTAAAATCAGCTTCTGACTGCATATGCCCTCAAAATGTGAGAGGCAAAACAGGAAAAACTCCTTTGGCTCTGCATATCTCAGTACAAAAGGTGATGACATTTTATTCGTGAATGACTGCAGGTTATTTTACCTGATTTTGTTATGTGGCAAATGTGATGTTCAATAATAATATAATAAAATAATTTACACTACCAACACACAGCAATAATGCTACTACATCAAAAATGTAAGAGCAAGCTTCATACAGAAAACAAAACCAACCAGCCAAATGAACAGTGACCACACAAAACACTATCACTCAAAACTACTGGAACTGTACTTATTTTCTCCCCAGCATTTTTTTCAGAGATGTTGGAATAGCTTCAAATGATGCTCATTCCTGGCACCACTGAAATTCACAGAGGTCTGTATTTTCAGAAAAAATAATTTAAAAATAATTCATAAGCACAGTTTGCAGACAAAAATAGACTTATTCATATGCCTGAAGCTTCCTTCCGTGTCTGACTCTATTCACCCCCAAACCTCCAGAAAATTATGTTTTTCCTACATGTGGCCAGGAATCCATAATATCTGCTGTAATAAAAGAAATACAGAGGGAGTGAAAAGGAATGAATAAGAGGAGAAGTGAGACAGGACAGATTCAGGCAAATAACACTAATAAAACACTTAAAGAAAATAAAGGCAAAAGGGATGAACATAATAAAGAGCAGAATAAATGATGTACTGAAAAACCTAAGCAAAGGAGTTAAAAATCTGATAAGGGAACAAAGATTACAGAGACACAAACAAACAAAAAGAGCAATTAATTAATTAAAAGTATCCCAGAGGAGAAGCAAAAATCCAAATGCCTGTTCCTTCATATGTGACACAGACAATACTTTTCCACTGACTTTGATGGAAATGGGATAAGACCCTTAATGAAAAATAGAGAAGTACAAACTTTTCTTGAAGTTAAAGGAAAGATAAGATGAAAATGCTCCTAAAAATAATAATAAATTCAACATTTTGAAGATGAAAAGTATTCTAAACCAGATATGTATTATTGCTGGGATTTGTAAAACTCACAGAAATTGGTGAAACATAATTTATCATTCTGTTGTAACAACGTGCAATGGTTTCTCTTTCTATCATATAAAAACAGCTCTCAGGAAGCACTGGAGTTAAAGAATCACAGCTTATATTTGTCTCTTCTAAAGTCTTTGCCTTTTGTCTCTTCTTTTATTTTATTTTACTTTATTTCTTTTGCATGATAAGATAAACTGAAAATGGGTATCACTCTGTGGAATTTGCCTGGTGTGTTGATCAACAAGGTATGTGGCTTTTTAATGTTCCTAAAGTATGCTCAGAAGGTACAGGAGAAATACTTACCTGTTAAAGCTGCTTCTCTGTAGCAAATCTGGAAAAAAGATCACTCCCTGACACATCTTTGGGACTGAAAATACTACTTTTATGATTACCCTCCTAACCATAGTGTGGCATGTAAACGCGATGAGGGAAAGGCATTTTGTTGTTGTCAAGAATAGCCTGTTCCATTGTATGATTGCTCCAAGTCTTGATGATCCAAACAAAAGAGTTAACATAAGGATAGGAGAGGGGAGCACAGAGAAGTAAAGGATATATCCAACTTGGTGCTGGAATTCAAAACACACCCCAGCACAACCCTCTCACTGACTCGTGGATGTATTTTGTACATGTATAATTATTCATATTGCAGAATTTTATATATTTATATGTGTGTGTTCTTGTGAGACACCACCTGGAGCCCTGTGTTCAGCTCTGGGGCCCCCAGCACAAGAAGGACATGGGCGTATTAGAACGAGTCCAGAGGAGGGCCACAAGGATGACCAAAGGGCTGGAGCACTTCTCCTGTGAAGACAGGCTGAAGGAGTTGGGGTTGTTCAGCCTGGAGAAGAGAAGGCTCCAGGGAGACCTTCTGGTTCCTACAGGGGGCCTACAGGAAAGCTGGGGAGGGACCCTTTGTCAGGGAGTGTAGTGATAGGACAAGGGGTAATGGACTTAAGCTAAAAGAGGGTAGATTTAGATTAGATATAGGGAAGAAATTTTTTACTCTGAGGGTGGTGAGGCACTGGAACAGGTTGCCCAGAGAAGCTGTGGATGCCCCATTCCTGGAAGCATTGAAGGCTAGGTTGGACAGGGCTTTGAGCAAGCTGGTCTAATGGAAGGTGTCCCTGCTCATGACAGGGGGGTTGGAACCAGATGATCTTTAAGGTCCCTTCCAACCCAGACCATTCTATGGTTCTATGATTCTGTGATATGTATATAAAACTTCAGGCTTCCCCTTCCTACTGATTTTGCGTCTCCATAATCTCAGTTTCCTCCTTTTTCCTCTTTTAAAATACTTTATTTCCTTCAGAAAGGGTGATAGACCCAAAGAAGCGATGGGAGTTATAGCTAAACATGAAACCAATCATCTGAGAAGTCCTGGAGGAGTGCCTTGGGAGCGGAAGAAGGCAATGGATATCAGCTGAAAAGGCAGAAGTGCAGAAGGTAGTGGGGTCTAAATTGCAGAAGGAGACAGAGAAGACAAAGAGGAGTTTGGACCAAATCTCTTTGCTGACGGGAACGAGTATGAGCCAGGTTTAATGACAACAGTATTAAGTGTTTCTGTTGCAGAAACGTAAAGATGCAAAATGTTGTAGGAGCACATGTTTTGCTCTTAGGGACAGAGAGAAATGACTACAGTTCTCAGATATATAAGAAAGAGCAGCAGAATTTAATGGCAATACTGAGGGGAAAAGAAATGAAGAGAGAAGATAAAAAAAAACACCAACTTTGTGACACCGATGACTACAGGAGATAAGAGAGTTGCCAGTGGAACAGAGAACAAAGCAGAGGATTTATGTGAAAAAATGCGTAAGTTAACCTCCAGCAAAACATGAAGAATCAGCAAAATCTGGGAAAGAAGGTCTCTATTGGATGATTTATCTTGCCAAGTATCATCTAAATGTTGTTGTAATTAACTTCTGAAGTCCTCAGCTTCAAAACATTTTAGATAACTACATTCTCATGTTTTGCCTTATTCTCTGGTTAACCACAAAACTGCAAATTGTCTAATTTTGGTTTTATCTGTGTGACTTTCTGGGAGTTGAGTGAATTGTTAAAAAGAGGAAAACAACATCACATAAGGTTGAACCTGAGAAAGTTCAGTGTCATCGTGAAAGCAATCACTTTCATATAACTCCCACTGTTTTCAATATATTTTAATCTAACTTCTTGCTAAAAGTCAGCCTCTACTTAGTGCCTCATTTTTGCTGGGTTTCAAGTGCTCCTTGTTGGCTTCCAGCTGCCATTATTCCTGTTAGAACTGCTGTGTCATGATAGGAATGAAAAGCAGTTATATAGGAATGTCTCAATATGGCATTTGCCTTTCTTCAAGATGCATTTGCGAGAGAGACTTTGTCCTAGGTTTGGGTAACAGGAATCTCATGTAACAAAGAGATCTTGAATGTTATTGGTTCTTTGGGCTGTGGTCCCTTTTGTAGTTTGCAGTGCTGTGAAAAAGGTCTGAAAGAAATATGAAAGTGGTCTGAAATCCTTCCCGGAGAAGATCCCCTAGAGTAGAAAGTGTAGAAATAGTCAGCTGCTCTGTGGAATCAGAAGTTTTAATGACTCCTTCTGCTTCAGTTCGCCATTTGAAAAAATGAATGCTAATTTACCTGCACTTCAGATGTATCGTGGGAGGTGAACTACTTAGAGTTTGCAAACCATTTTCTTTTACAATTTCTAAACAGTGTTATTTAGCTAGAATGAGAGCTCTTGTGAACAACTATAACCATGGGTTTGAATTCATAATTATAAGAGACCTTTTGTTTAATAAATTCTCACTGAGAGCATTTCTATCACCTTCACTGGTTTCAAGTACCTTAGTGAAGGCTCCAAATCAAATTTATGCTTCTGTCATACTGAAAGACCCTTCTCTCCTTCTTATTGCTGGTCTATGATCTACACAATAATAGTAGCAACAATAATAATAATAATGAAACACTCTGGTTTTGATCTTCCCATTGATTTCAATAGATAGTGTATATAACATTGAATCATGTAAATATAAGTTCTTTGACTGCATCATTGTATAAAACTTTGAGTAGAACTGTTGATGTCACTGTTGTAGCAGGAATTCATAAAATATAGCTTTCAAAATCTAATGACCTCCAAAGTTATAGAGTCAATTGAGATGTTGGTTTTGTGGCACATTGCAGTTTTCCCCAAGCCATCTCCCAATAACTCAGTGTTCCACAGGTGATAATTACTAATTTCTCTTTCCATCCCGCAGGAGCTTATGACCTTATCATTTCTTCCTTTTCTAACATCCCTTTTTTCCTGACTGGTGCCATCCACACTTTTCTCTCAGATTGTCTAATTGAGTAGCATAATTAAATTAAATTCAGAGCAGCTATTTTTCAGACTAGAACTGCTTTGATATATCTGCTACTTTTTCAGACCTAAAAAATAACAATTTTCATTTTTTTTTTCTACAAGTTTAATATGTGGTAGTTCAAAAACAGTTACCAGCTTTCCTGAAAAATCTTAACTCACTGAAGTCTTTGTTACTGTAACTGTATAAAAGAAGAAAAAACAAAAAGAGGTAGTATGTTTCCACATTTTAGACTGTATTCTGAGTTTTTAAAAATATTTTCTGTATTCCCAGTTGCAGTCTAAGCCGTGTTATCCCAGAGAAAGTTGGGAAGATCCTGCTCTGTAAGTAGTCAGACTTTATGTAATGCTGATAAAAATGAAGTTGGAAATGACTGGAGATGGTCAATCAAGGCATCATTTTTTTTATGCTGAAACCTTTAAAACTCTATATTTTAATGGATTTTTTTTTTTCCTTTTAGACCAGTACAGCTGTGGAAAGAAAGAAAAATTAAAACATATATCTAACCCAATTTGAACCCAATTAGCACTTCTGATAAAAGTCTACATACATAAAAGTAAGTGTCACCTTATTACGTTGTATTATTTTACTCATTATGACCTGAAGTAAACATTTGTGAAACCATCTACTCTGACTCAAGGGCAGGACTAAAAATGTGTTGTAAAGAAAAGCCATGCTTTGGCTTTCCTTTAAGATCTTTGCACTTTCTTTACCTCTAAATCACATAGCATTATATATATATTTTTTTCTCCTATCATATCTAAAATTCTAAGTAAATGATCTGGTTTCCAAGCTATGACCTTTACATTATTGGTCTTCTTGGTTTCCAGGAAATGTTCTTTCTCTCTTGATTCTCAGGGAAGTTAAAGAGCAGAAAACAAGAAGCTGCTATTACACCAGAGCACAGCCCAGCAGGTAGTGGAAAGAGCCTGACTTAGTGGAGATTGCTGAGAGCAGACTTGGGTGCCAGAGGAGGAATTGCCCGGACCTTGTTTCTGCCCTGTAGCTCAGTCGTGGTTCACAGCAGCTCAGCAGTGCTGCCGTCCTGGCAGTTTCTGCTGTCAGCAGATCTCTCAAGACCAAAATACAGCCCTGTGATTACTCTCATTATATCTATTATCTTAGATCCAACAAGCTCAACACAGGAATAGAAAAAAAAATGATGCTAATTACTCCCTAGTTATGACTGTTGTGGGGTAACAAATTCTTTCTTATAAGAAGACATAACAGGAAAGCTGATGAAAGTTTGAGAGAATATAAATAAAGTGCTGACTTCCTTAGCAAAAATTGTGTCTCATTCACCTTTTTAAAGAGCAAAATTGGCAAGAACAGAGAACCTCCCTATGTATCTCTGCATGCCAACTCTATTTGTTCACTTTTCTGATGCAAACGAATACCCACTAACCCTGCTTCTGAAAGATATTTTATTTAGGGATCAGACTGTAGACTACAGACCTCAAAATAATTTTTCCATGTATCATGATTTATGAATATAGGCTTGATATGGTAACAGGTAATTCAGACACTGGTAAGCACACCTATAGCAACTAACTAGTGATTTCCTTCTTCCTTCTAATTTTATTACATTAGCATAAGAAAGAAGCTGTAGTGTAGAGGCATGGGCATGTGCAAAACGTGCTACGGGCTATGAATTTACAGGCAATCAATTAATCTGTAGTAGTTGCCCTGGGCAGATTCCTCTCCCACAATGTATTTGTGGTAGCAAATGCTGTTTTTACTCAAAGGCAAGCAACTTAACATGAATTTACATTTACCAACGAATAATTGCAAATGACCTGACTCTCTGTAAATTCACTCTCTAACTGACTTTGTTCATAATTTCATATACTAAAGCTTGACTACACGTGAAGTTCCACATCTTCATCTTTCTCAGCAGTGCAAGAAGTTGCTTATATAAGTCGGCAAGTTATGTCAGTAGAAAGTACTGGTGCACACTGGAATTGTAGAACTGTATTACTAGCCCCTTTCATGTTGCAATCAATGTAGGCTAATGCAAGGCTTGAGCGTAGATTGGATCTAATATATATGCTAATGTAGAATAGAAAGCAGCTCTTCCTCTGCTTAAAATGATTGAATAATATGCACGCAGATGATCTCTCTAAGCAGGAAACCCGGCATTTGGCTTTTGAGTGGCCTCATGATTACTAGAACAAAGATGCATTAAAGATAAATCACTTTGTCACCTTTATAGAATTGACTTCCTGTATTTTTCATGTGCCAATTTCTTTTTTTTTTTTTTTTTTTTTAGATTGAAATACAGGCTAATTTCCTAGAAATTGATCCACGTTATATGACAGTAAATGAACAAACAACAACTAATGAGCAAGTCATTTCTCCTCACTGAAAAGCAAACAAATAAAAAAATAAATTATTTTCTTTATTATTTAAAGGGTGACTAATGAACCAGTTCCTCTCACATTATTTGAAATGCAAACAAACAGCTTTACTCTACATGCTCCAAGGACCAGCAAGTTAATGATAGACATAGTCCTAATTTCAGCTGTGGGGTTTTGTCAGTCTAGCACAATGTTCTGAAATGGAGGATTATGACCTTTTTGGGCATCATAAAAAAATGCAAAGAACTGCAAAATGTCAGAAAAAGAAATATTTTTCTATCTGCCTAACAACTACTTGTACAAAGAAGAGTAGATATTGCTGTCATTACTAATTACAAATATTAAGTAATATCAATATTACTTATATAAAGATATATCAAAGGTACTGTGAAGTGCCTTGAATTGCTGCCTCTGGTATAGTTTCCACAGGGCAGAGGAGTGAGCAGTTACACCCACACTGAATAACTGCAGAGAATTCTTACCTGCCCTGGGGAAGCTGATCTCCAGCAAACCCAGAGATCAGCCCTCAGAGATCAGAAGGGGGTGCACTTCTGAGAAGTCTGAGATTCTCTACTATATCCAGTATGGTCTGACACACAAAAAAAGCCAGACATGCACAGGAGCAAAAAGTTGATGGCAGTGGCAGGTTCTTAGTACCCTGAGCCATCAGTCCAGAAGACATTCAGCTTCTCTTAATCTTCCTATAGGTGGGTTAAGTGGGACAGAGACCTTTAACAGTTCAAAGCTCTTGAAGAAACAGTTGTTACTTTGTCACTTTTTCAGTTCTGCACCCATTCTCACTTTGCATTTCGGAGATCTTAGAATTCTAACTAAAACAGCAGAAGAACCAACCTACCCTTCTAGCTGGTTTGTCTAGTTTAATTAAAAGCTTTATTTCAGCTTTGCCAACATTGTTTGTGCTTAGTGGCAGCAGTTTCAGTAAAGAAGAATACTTTTTTTTCAGTCCTACCAGTCATCTTCAGGTCGACAGCAGAAGTATGGGCCAGTGGAGGAACAAGGACAACTGAGATTACTTTCCAGCTCCAGTCACTTGCATACTTCTATTTTATCTTCAAATTAGGCCTAAAATTTGCAAAAAGCTTTAGCCTTTTGTAATTATAATAGATTTAACAACAGCTTCAAGTATATGAAAAATGAATATTTTCTGCTGGACTAGAAATAAAATAAATTTCTTTGTAATCCATTCAAAAGATATCTGGAAATCTGGTCCTGGGCAACAAGCTTCAGGTGACCCCACTTGAGCAAGGGGGTTGGACAAGATGAGCTTCAGGGTCCCTTCCAACCTCAACCATTCTGTGATTCTGTGATTCTTAAGGATTAAGAGGCAGCACAAGAAATGAAGATAACTTCTCAACATTTCAAAATTATTTTAAAAGTAATTGTCAAGACCACAAAGATATTTGATTGTTATAATATATATATATATTTTTTTTTTCGGTGGGACCCAGACATTGATGGGTTTGGGAAGCAGAGTTATGTTGAAAACAGCTGGATGAGGGCACTTTTTGGCATTTAGTGAGCATTTTTAGCATCAAAACTTCCTGATCTTATCTTGAAAAAAAAAAAAAAAAAATCTGTTCAAAGCTTTTCTCTCAGATCACTGGAAAGAAGGAGATACTGTAAAGATCCTACTGCTTAGGGTGTTGGGCTGACATATGAACATATGTAAGCTCTATGCCATATTAGGACTTCCCACCTTTCTTACAAATTGATGTACTTAGGTCTTCTTTTGGGTAAGCCATTTCTTTTCCATGAGGCTGCAGAATGCGCTTGAGTAGTATTTAATGCAAACTAACCACAGATAATGATCTGTCTTCTTCTGTTTCCTCACAACTGAAGGCACATGGCTGATGTACATAGATTTCCAGCCAAGAAAGTCTTTGATTTTGTCTCCTGAAAAGGCAGATGGGATTCCTCACTAGCCACAGGGTTATGTCTTGTCCCTTAAGGCAGTAGGAACAAGGGGCCCTTTATCATACAAACTCAAGACTAAACTAAAGGCTGCTTCTGGAATTATTTAGCTTAAACAGGTATGGATGGAGGACACCAAGGTTCAAGACCTTGGTCTGAGTGAAGGGAATTAATTAGCTGGGAATGTCAACTTCTAGGTTTCTTCTCCTACCGCTAAACTGTTGACTATTACAGAGGTGTGTATGAGTGGTTGTTTGGGTGAGGAGAAATTCCAGACATTCGAACACCAAGTCAGGAATATTTTCAAAGCACTTTGCAAACATCTAGGTTGTTTTTGACACATCAAAAACATTTTCTGATTAGGGATTTATTCCGTGTTTTCTAATTGCTTCTAAAGCTAAACAGTCTGGACTTATAGGAAAATCAAATTAGGAGATTTTTACAATGATCTTCAGTGTTAATTAATACTCTAAAAATTAAATATGTGTAATTGTAATTCAAAACTAAGACAAATGGGTCATTTTCTATCATTATATGATCTTTATTTAAGACACTAAGCAGGTTACTTTGGGAGGATATTTGAAAATATTTTCTTTCTAATGACAAATTCTGCAGCAATCAAGAATGAATAAAAGGATTTTCTAGTAAAGAGTGGGTTTTAGGGCAGCTGCAAAATCACTAAGAACAGAGGTAAACACACACACTGCAGAATTAAACAATTAGCACTAACTATTTAGAATCATTTTGGAATATCCTTTTCTGGTTTCTGACTCTTATCTGCCTTGACTTCACCTGTGATTTTGCCTAAAAATAAGCAACTAATATCTGAAGAATCTTAACCCCAAAATGAAGACTTGTGGTTTTGATGAGCTGGAATATCCAAGTTTTAGTTACACTGAATAACAATTTATGTTAACTATGGCAACAAAAATCCTGTTGACCACCTGGACAGCGCTGGTACACGGTGGAATATGTGTTTGTACGTACAGCTCCTTGCAGAGCACGAGGACTGTAATGACAGACTGCTATAAATAAAAAATTCAGAAAATAATGGCTGCAGCTACATATGAAAAACAGCCACATAATAGAGTGAAAAGCAAAGCAATATAAACATATATTTATGACCGAGATTGTATTTAAGCTCAACAAATTTAGTCGCTAATGTATAGATGTGTGTAAGAGAAGTCAGAAAGCCAAAAGCTGACATTACAGCTTGTTCTTTCTCCCAGTCACCATCTGTCCTCAGCCTCTGTTTCTGCTGAAGCCTTGATGTCAGGCCCCAGGTTGTCACTTGAGCTGTGATAATCTGTTTCAGCTCTGCATCCCAGAGAGTGTTATTTCTTCAGTTCCAATACCTCTGGGTGAGCAAATCCCTATTTCCTTTTCTAATTATCTTTCCTTTGTCCATAACATTGACATACCTTTTTGAAAAGCAGTTTCCATCTGGTGTTACGAAAGCATTCCTCTCTGCACACAGGCCTCCTCAGGTAGTTACGGCCACAAGAAGTGCAATTGTGAGGGCCTTCCAACTCCCATCAGCTTCTTCTCCCAAATGAATTCCCAGTAACATCTATATCCATCATGAGATCAATGGGATGGGGATCAAAGTCCTCTCTCATCAGTCCTTGATCTGCATTGCTGGTCTATTAGTCACCATCGATGGTCATGGTGACATGTTCAGTCTCTCCCTCCCTACAGCACACGTGGTCCCAATGTGTCTGTATTTTCTGGGGAGAAGATTTAGGAAACAGTGGAGACAACCCTCTGCTGAACCTGCAGAAGTCTCGTGGGGAATGGGGAAGGACAGCGGCAGGACCAATGGCCTTGATGCATTGTTCCTAGGGAAGTCCGCATGGGGACACTCTGATTCTATGAACACATGGATACTGATGACAGACAGTGACAAATGAAGGCTGGTAATAACAATTATAATTGTATTCAGAACAATTTTTCTCAGGTGCAGTAGCTTTTAACTTCACAAAACAATTACTAATGACTGTCTTTAATTATGTGATTAAAAAAAATCAATAAAAGGACCTGTGCATAACATGAAGCTGTGTGCATGAGGTGTGCTGTGTTTTGAGTGTTATCTGCAATCACATACCAGTTCAATCCAAGACAAAACGTACTGAAAAATCACTCCTACAGCATCAGATACTTCTCACAGTGTTTGGGGAGACAGAAATGGCTTTGGACAACAAAATAAACATTTTTTTTTCTCCTTTTGCAATATAATTTGTTATTCTTAGCATGTGATCAATCTAAAGGCTTGTTTGAATACAAGGAGATGTGCCATTGCTCTACATCAGGAAAGATTTCTTACTCCAAAATATTCCCCCTTTCTACTCCCCTGCCTGAAGGAAAAAGTGAATAGAGCAGCATTATCGCTTCTTCTTTCTCCCTCTCTAGCCAATTATTTCACATAAACCTGGCAGATAAATGTTCTGTCTCCTTCCTATCCTGTCCTGTCCTCCATTTGTTTTTGCTCTGGGCTATATTTGGTGCCTGGATTACACAAAGAGCCCTGGGATGGGGGACGAAACACATCCTGATGTGGGGCTGTCTCATACAAAGCCCTGGGTCTACTCTCATCATGATGCAGAGCCCATGTACTACATGCGCTCCAAATGGAAATTAGCTTTGGAATTGGAAACACAGCAGTCATATGAAAACAGTGCTGCACTGGAGCTAGTACACCCTTCTTACTAGGGCAGTATTTTTTATTTATTTTTTTAATCTCAGGGGTTATGCACCTTGTTTGACACTAACTGCTATCTCTGCTTGAATATCAACAAGGCTGCCCTGACAGAGGATTTCCAATGTAATCTTTGTTGGTATACAAATTTTTTAGTGATCATAATTATGATTACTGCAAATATATATGTAGTATATGTATAAATTCACACACATCTGTATGTACACTTACAAGTACATATATACATCTATACCCACACACTAATGCACGTGTACATACTCACACACTCCCTGTCATCTATAGTGACACAAGCAAACCCTCTTTATGATCAGTGAGACAGATTAAACACATATAACATAAACAAAAGAATTTGTCTCATCAAATGAAACAAGGAACAAAGGGAAATTTGCCGATTCGAGGAGAGCATCTTACTGCATTTAGTATATTTGATATACATTTTGTTCCAGCAAGTCTTCTGTAATGCAGCTAAGTCTCTGATCGATTTGTACTGGTAAGTGTCAGAGTTCATTTAAATAATGGTATAGAAAAGGGCAAAACTTTTCAGAGACAGGATTTAAAAGCATTTACAGGACTGAATCGAAGAGGATTGTTAGTGATCAGAATCTGCCACAAGGGAAAGTAATTTCAGTTCAAACAACACCTCCCATAATTGTGAAACGAGATCATTTTGCAGAGAGAAAGCATTTCTGCTGTCCACAAAATGACTTTTAAAATCAAATCCAAGAAGTTAAGTGTTTTGGTCTGGGAAAGTTGCCTGCCTAAGTTTGAGAGGTTTCTCTGACCTTTGGTTGCCTAAAGGAAAGTTTAACTGGAATGAGCACCAACTGTGAAGGCATGCATCACCATACATCAGGAAAAAAAGGCTTTCTTTTATACTTTTATTTGTGCTTGTGAATTAAACGTTTATGAAGAAGTATACTACTTGAACTGAGGTGTGATTTGTGCTTTGTTTTATGAAAGTGACCGCAGCTCAATTCATCCTCCATAAAGCTGCCAGATTTGTTAATAGAATCTGCAAATATAAGACCCTGGTACACGCCAGCATATACTGTCTACAGTGGCACAGGAATTTAAATGATAAATCCAGAAGAAATCCTCCTGTCCTGCAGATTCCGTAAATGTTACAAACAAGCTCCTTAAACGCAAAGACCTGTTTTGCCCAGGAGAACTGTGGAAGTCCCCAGTGCTTTAATTATTCCAGACATGGTCAGAAAAGCACTAGAAAAGATTGCAAGGTAGGGAACAAGTCTGCACAGACCAGGGAATGGACAGGTGGACTGAATAGTCTTTTCAAACTCTTCTTTGATGAGATGTCATGAAAAATCTACTGGAGAAATCATGATGGAGTTAGCACTAAAATATATTTATTAAAGAAGTTTTAGAGATGAAAAATGTAATAATAGAGTCCTTAAATACTCTTTATCCTCTTGGCCTAGGGATGAAAATTCAATGTGACAAATAAAAGTCTTCCTTTAGTCAAGTATGTTTGAGAAACATATTTTGGGGAAAACAAAAAAAATATTTCACATTCTGTATTTGATTTGAGCTTTCTAACTTGGGTTGCATCTAATTACTATTGAAGTCTAAAATAACATTTTTTCCCTAATGTTTACTCATTCTGAAAGCTATATAAAAAAAAAATCAATATTTTATACTTCAGGTTGTACATCCTATCGCTTGATTTCTATGACAGTGATGGGTTTTCCCACTTAGCTTCCCACTGTGTTTCTGCTCCCCAAATATCCCCCTAAATAACATGCTCTGGTGGGAGTGGAAATGCTCCTTTTGCCACAGAGCAACCTCTGGTCCCACATCCAGCCCTCATCTTGCTTCTGCCTCAGAAACCAAAGTCCTTTCCAGAACATGCTAGGACCAGCATCCCTTCCCCTGTGAAGCTGCCTGTGTGCCCTGAGCTCGGTCTTTCCCTCGCAGCACCAGCTCACCGCTCACACGCTGTTCTGCCCTCTCCTCAAAATCCCTCATACCTGTCTGCCCCAGGTGCCACAGCCTCAGCTTGCCTTCACCAGGCTTTGCCTAAATCATTCCCAAAAGCCCTTGTATGAAACCTTCCAGCCCCTCAGTGCTGCACCGAGACCTCGGGCTCGTTTCAATGCCCCACATGAGCATTAGCCTTCACTGTGCCAGTGCCACCATCTGGGGATCCCCCTCCATACTGGCCGGCCTGAGTCACAGCTCAGCACAGCGCTGGCATGGGGGGGTGGTCTTGCATATTCTGTAACAACGTGCACACACATACAGATATTTTATGGAGTGAACTGAGGCTAGGAAAAGGAATTAGGCTGGTAAATATAGGATGTGTGCTAGCCCTGCTCTCAGTGATGCTACAGGCTGCAGATCAGACTGTCTTAGTATGCTCAGTATAATGGTTTTTAATATTCTGTTATGCTTTTGAAAACTTTCAGTCATGAAGAATATTAATTTGCATTTTCAGACTTTCCTAGAGTCCAATGCAGTCAGATGGAAAGGAGGGAAACTGTGAAGCATCAGATACTGTCAGTCATCATACAAGGCATGACACAGTCCACTTGAAGAGAAAAAGATAAGTTACAGCTCTATGAGCACCTGCAGGTCTCACACTAAGTTTGTGTCTGCTTCCTGATGAACTGGCATGGCTACTTTGTACCAGCCTGAGTGACCTACTCATGAGAGATTTTTCTTCAGAATCCAAAAGAATTATCATATAAATTCTATTGCAAGAATAGGTCTTATATCCTCACATAATGATTTTTTCCACTGTCCAGAATAAATGTAAACTTGTATTAAAAGAAGTTTGCTTTTCTAAAATGTATGGTGGAACATTTTGGATCAAATCACTTAGCTAAAAAAGCTTTTTTACTTTTTTTTCCTCTGTTATGTCTTAAATCTTTGTACTCCAATTCTTTCAATTTTTCACCTTTTCAAAATAAAAGGAAAATAAAGAAAATAAAGGAATGGGGAAATAAAAAAAAAAAACAGGGAATAATGACTTTAAAAAGTTTGAATTAAATAGTGTTGAAAGTTTATTTTTCAATTGCTTCATTTCTTTTAACAAAATGACACAAAATCTTTGTGTTTTAAAGGGAAATTTACTATAACTAGTAAAATTTTCAGTTTTGAGAAGTTGTTTTTCCAGCAAAGAAATAACCAATGGAAAAACTATGACTAGGCTATACCACTTATCTCAAATCACAACACAAATTTTACAGATTAATTGTAAATGATCTAAAATAAACATTTTCTTTCATCAGTTTAGAATCTAACATTATGCAATCCTGTAAGCTGGAATGAAGAATAGTTCCCAAAATTATTTGTCTTATTTACTAACCATATACATTTTTACCTTGTTCAGTTCATTTCTATTCAGTAAACTGTCCTAATCTTTTTAATCTCTTTATGACTTTTTTGTGCTTGTAATAATTTTAATTATTTGTTGCTGAACAGTTTCAGTTTCTATAATGTTATATTTAGTTTGGATAACCAGAGCCAAATGCAGTATTCAATGTGTTGCTGTACAATTTTACAGAATGATTTTGCAGTTTTAGGATTATTTCTATGCCACTATTTATGCTTGCAGATTTGCATGTGGATGCACATGTTTTTACCACCACAATCACAGCTGGACTGAGGTTTATTTTGAATGTAAAATGGTCCTTTATATTCAGCTAAGAGTTTAGCTAGCTTAGACCCCACCAAATGTATTGGCATCTATCCAGTTATTGCCTTGCATTTACCAGTACTGAACTACAGCTGCCTCCATGCTCCGCACAAGATGTAGTGAAGCACCTTAGGGGTGTCCCCAGCCTTGAGAGCGGTGCCCCAGCTGGGACTCGTGCTGCCTCCCTGTCCAGCCCCCTCTCTGACTCACCAGCACTACTACGTGTGTGTGTGAATACCCCACCCACATCCTCTCGCTGTGCTGAAAGTCGGCCATTTTTTCTACTTTGTTTTCTTTCTCTAGCTCTTCATAATCCCTGACAGTACTTTATCTTTCATATCATGACAATTTACTTTCCTTAATAGCTTCCTGTAATGTACTTATTCAGAAACTCATGAGTAATATCTGATGAATCACAGACTCAAACTGTTCTGAATGTGCAGGCATTGAGAAACAAAGGGAATCGGGAGATGAAAGTAAATTTGAATTGTGTCAGTAAATCCTGAACTGACTAGACTCAACTTGGTGCAGCAAAGATGCTCTGAAACATGAGATGGAGTCAGGGGATTTTATTTTGATGTGGGCAGTAGTGCCACAAACTGTTGGTCTATTTAAAAAACAGTTGGAAAATATCCACCTAAATGTCTGCCTTGGGTCACTGTTTCTAAAGTTACAGACCTAGACGTGTGTCTGATGGGATGGGAAGGGCACAAATACAACATGGAAAAATGAAGAAGGGAGGTTAAGCAAAATCATCGTATTATCTAAGGCTGAGCTCCACAGACATAAGGAACCCAAACCCTTTGACATGAGAAGATTTGTAGAAACACAACGGGACGTACAATTACTGCTAAGGGCTGGCTGTACACAACTGACGTGTGATGAACTGCTATTATTTATGTTATTGTAGTGCCTGTGGGTTCTGCTCAGAAGCCAACCCTGTATTTCACTGTGCGCCTGCACAAACATAAAACGGG
Organism: Anseranas semipalmata; assembly: GCA_013399115.1. Classification (NCBI taxonomy): domain Eukaryota; kingdom Metazoa; phylum Chordata; class Aves; order Anseriformes; family Anseranatidae; genus Anseranas; species Anseranas semipalmata. Next base: position 61,780 of record VXAA01001903.1, read on the forward strand.
TGTCTGGAGGAACATTTCAGCCACCTGAGACTTGGAGAAAAACTCATCATTCCCTGCCGTGCCAAGTCACAGAAATGGGAGCTCCATGTGCCACCAGTTTCAGGAGCAAGCTGGGTCACCAGAAACCAGGGAGACAAGCTGTGCTGATCAGGAGATGGTTCTTTTCTCCCTCCGTCTCCTTCACCCCCATGTCAGAGAAACCGCGGTGCTTTGGTAAAAAAAAAAATGAATGCTGAACAAATTGCTGAGGTTGCAAAGTGCATTTTGCCATGGGATGATATCACAACATCTTCTGAAAGCTGTAGCTCGTGGGTTTGAAAGCCAAGGTGTCCCTTAAGGGAGCAGCGAAGTATTAATCTATCTTTTCCAAAGTCCACAGTAGTTTCCTTCCCGTGATGGCCTACGAGCTGTTGCCAGCTCTGAGGTCCTATGATCACCGTGTGTGAAGGAGAGGGAAACCCAGCCTGCTGGGGAGCCCAGACTGCAGAACAGAAAGCACATGCACAGCTCAGCAACCTTCCTAATTTAAAAGATGCATGGAATTGGGCTAAACAACTGAAAATTTTCTGAATTTCAGTTTTATGTAAAAGATCTAGACTTCTGAAGGAAAGGTGACTCCCTGTTAAACAGAAAAACATTTTATTAGAACTTCAGATTTTTACCAAAACCAGGTTTAATATTTTGTTCTGAACACTTTATTCTGGAAATACACTTATCTTTCTTCTATTTATCCTTCAGGGCAATTTAAAATTTCTTTTAAGTGTTGAAAATGATATTTGTCTCCCTTCAAACGTTCCTTTTATTTTTAATGTTTAATGCTTCAGCTCTCTTCCTAGATTATTTCCCTTGTTTACCTTCCTTCCCTATCAATGCAAACTAGTATTTCCCTAGTATTTATCAATACAAAATGAGGAAAATGCAGAGATGGCTGTCTAACATGTCTGCAGTAGAGAAACTATAGTAGCTGCAGATTACATAGGCATAACCAAAGTAACTTTAAAACTTGCTAGTTTGGGTGGGAATAACAGCTGCTCCAGCTGCTAAGACTTATTGGGTGGTTTTTATAAGCCTTGCAGAGCCCTTTGCTGCTGCTGCAGCCTCACCCTTGCCCAATGCTAAAGCCATAGCGAGTATTCAGTGACTGCACTTCTAGGAGGTGCAACGGCGCCTTTGACTACAGTGTACACATTACCAGCAGTGAGGATAAATCACCACAAGTAGTAAAGTTGTCTGTAACTTAAGAATACAGAGCAAAGCTGTTCTCATGCATTACAAGGATGAGAGCTTTTCTAAAACATAATATTCTTGAGGGATAAAAAGGCAGTGGTTCCCATGGTGATGAGAAGAATGATATTGGAATGAAAATGTAGAGGTGTCTTGAAATAACTAGCAAATAAGTGATCAGTAATGCACTGATGAAATGGTGAGTAAGCACAGAACTGTGGAAATGTATAGCCGAATCAAAAGGAAAATGCAAGATATGCACTGCTCTGAGGGTCAGCAGACATCTTATGTGTTCTGTGGTGGTTAGGAATGATGATTTTTGTGTGTGGAAAACTATGCTTACTTTAAATTAATTTTTTAAAACTAATTTTTATTGCTAGATATAGATGTATATTTTTTCCCTCCAAATAGCTTTATCTTTAGTTCTTTTGTTTTTGAAGAAAAAAAAAAACTTAATTTTACATGAAAGTAGTTGTATTATGCTATTAATATTCCATTTTAACAACCTTTCAGAAACTGCCAAAATCATAGAATCATAGAGCCATAAAATATCCCGAGTTGAGAGGGACCGATGAGTATCATCAAGTCCAACTCCTGTGTCCACACAGGACCACCCAAAAAGCAGACCATATGTCTGAGAGCATTATCCAAATGCTTCTTGAACTCGATCAGGTTCGGTGCTGTGACCACTTCCCTGGGGAGCCTGTTCCAGTGCCCGACCACCCTCTCGGTGAAGAACCTTTTCCTAACACCTAGCCTGACCCTCCCCTGTCACAGCTCCATGCCGTTCCCTCGGGTCCCGTCGCTGTCACCAGAGAGCAGAGATCAGCGCCTGCCCCTCCGCTCCCCTCGTGAGGAAGCTGCAGGCCGCCATGAGGCCTCCCCTCAGGCTCCTCTTCTCTGGGCTGAACAATCCAAGTGACCTCAGCCGCTCCTCATACGTCTTGCCTTCTAGACCCTTCACCATTTTTGTAGCCCAGAATTATATTGCCTTCTTGAAAGTGATCAAATATATTGAATCTGAATTTACACATCCAGAATTTCTATAGAATATAGTAGTGAAATAAAATTTAAGATCAATCCCGAATTGTTGAATCTACTAAAATTTTCAATATAGCACATTCAGACTAAATGTCTGTAAGCAGGTATATTAACAGAACATTTACTTAACAACCCCCCTTAGGATTTAGTGCATGTTAGAGACTGTATATATTCAAACTTTTTAATTATATAGCTGCAGCATGGTAAAACACCAGTTAGTTTTCAACATTTCAGACTTGTTCAGTCACCAGATTTGAGTCATGATGAAAGAATGACAAATGACTGTATGATTTTACCAAAAAAATCAGGCAGATCAAACCAGTTACAAAATAATTTGGTAAAAGAAAAAATGTCTTTTAAAGGAAATGAAAAATCCCTTCCGGTATAGATGAGAAAGTGACTGAGAAAAAAAAAAGAGGGAACTAGAAGAGCAACCTGAGATCACATATACACATACTACATAACTGGTCAAAAACTTCATCTGTTAACCCGTTTTTTGACTACATGAAAGAGAATGTTCCTTCTTTGAGTGCCCAACAACCTGGGGAGAACAGCGCAGGAATTTTGTGTAACATGGCTGCTGTATATGGCCTTTTAACTGCAGTTGGATCAAACTGCAGCCTCTTAAATAAAAACATTAGCAGTTTCCTCACTTACCTCATTGTTCCTCTGCTATGAAAAATCCATGAAAAGTTTGTCTCAGAGGCTGTCAGCTGCTGATGGATTTAACCAGCCAACCTTATTCACATCTTCCTGCTTGTCTGTTCTCCAGCTTTTAGGATCTCATACAATTCCTGAGAGAGAACATTTAGAACTAAATCTATCAAATGACCTCACACAGGAAATAATCCATTTTATTAAATTTCCTTTGCCACGGATTTAGCTTGCAGACTTGATATACAGAATCCTCATTTTAGTATACTAAACAAGATCAAAGGTGACTCTGACTATTCCAAATTCCTTTGAAAAGCTAATCTGAATTATTATGCTTTAGACAGCTTCTCTCCTAGGAGGCTTTTTTTTAGTGAACCATTATTCTACGTAACTCAGGATCTGCTCAACTCAAATAAACCCTAACAACTTAGAAATTTACAGCTGCTGCAATTAAAGAGATATCATCAGGCCAAACTTCTCTAAAACCATGGGGCAGAATATATATATTTTTTATTAGATGTGTGTATATACATGTCGTAAATTTGGTGGATCAGTTAAGAATGTTTGTAGAAATATTTAAATCCAGATATCAATGTATGGTGTCAAAACACATAAACTGAATAGGGAACCTAATTCAATGTTCATTATGACTAAAAGCACTTTTGACTTCATTGCTTCATTCAAGCAGAATGCAAGAAAAGATCTGATAAAGTGATAGGGCCTGATCCACTGGAACTGGATAAAATTTAAAAGTGAATTGAAATCTTTAAGCCATTTGTCTTTCATCAGAGATGTTGCAGTTGGTGGTAGCATTAAGAGAATTTTTTTTTTTTTTCTGAAAATTTCTCTGGGCAAGAATATCTCTTTAGTACTCCAAACATTGTAACTGTAGGTACTAAAACATTCAGATTATTGTCATGAAAATATTCATAAGAGTAGTGCTTGAAAAGACTAGAATTCATTTTCTGTCAGAGAGGCTGATTCCATTATCTGATTTCCTTTAACAAAATATGTGGGTAAGTTTTCATGTTTATTTATAGCTACTGCTTTCATTATATCTTGCTTTCCTATGTGCCATTTCATGCATTATGCAGGAGTGAAAATGAAACAAGACCCAGTGAAACTTTGGCTATAGAAGAGCCCTGAATTTCACCAACTTTAATCTCCTGAAGGTGCCCTGTCTTTGAAAAAAGGTGTACTTTCTGTGGCTGGTGAGAAAGGAGTGGGGTGAGCCCAGGTGGTAGCCAGGGTGTGCTGGAGGCAGAGGAGGAGGAGGCCAGCTGTGCCTATCCTCCAGGCTGTGGCTCCGTGGCAATAAATAGAGAGACACGTCTGAAATAAGGCCGTTGTTACTTACACAAGGGAACAAAGCACAGTGGATTTGATTCTCCAGACAACCTTCAAGTATTACTGCATCTAATCTGATGTACAGAATTACAGGTAATTAACTGATGCCTTCTTGGGCATGCTGTTGATATGAAGCCATTGGTAGGATGCCTTTGCAGATGAACAGCACTACAGAACATTGACGAACTCCTTCATCCCCTTTAAAAGTTTATGGACATCCTTTGATTTTAATCTCTTTTAAAGTATATATTTTGTCTCTACATTTTTTCCCCCTGGACTTCCTGCAAGTAATAAATAAATAAATTCACACACTCTCATTCATGTGATGATTTCTAGTGCTTTTTAATCCTGTCTGACTTCTGCCATGAGAAAGACAATGTTATTCTTTTGGTTTTGCCAGCCTTTTGTAACTTTTCTCTTAGCAGAGATAACTCCATAAGGCATTTTGTTAAGTTTGAATATTTTTAAAGATTGCATTTGTTCTCAATAAATGGATAATAAACAGAAAACATATAGCTGTATATAGATAACTCTGCTGTTACTGATACTACTATATATCTTCTGTAATTTGTTACTTTCAGACTTTGGCCAAAATCCATATGAGTAAATGAAGAGCCCACTATATTACTAAAAAGGAATCACTTGGAAACTCATGCTGGCCTAGCCAAGAGAGAATGTCTGAGAATACGGCAACCTTCAGTGTAGACTCTGTGCACAGAGTGGGTCTAAGTATTCCTTTGGGTCACTTTCTTTTAAATTCAAGAGCATTATCATTTACATTTTAACCTAAGCAAAGCAATAAAGTTACAGAGAATGATCTAATGTCTCATCTACAATTTATGTATTCCCACCATGGTTACCTGTCTTGGGCAGAATTATGATGTTAATGTTCAAAAAGCATATGCACACACAGGAAATTTGGGCAGAGGCCTTAACATAAATAATCCCAATGAAAAATACCATACAAGCAACCTGCACTTAAATCTCACTCTCAAGGAATTTCTGACTGTGGCAAAGCTTTACAAGACAGCAACCTCATGAGACCTGAATTTTTCTGGGCAGAATTCATGATGTCAAGATTTATTTAAAGTAGCACAATAGTCAGATGATTGATAAACTCCAGGTTGTGTCATGGTTAAGCTTTCCTTTTCCTTTTCTCTTGAAGTATTTTCCTTTTCCCTTCTGCCCACGCAACCATGTTTGTTAAAATCCTTCCATAGGGTGTTCATGAAACCCCCCAGTTGATGTCTTGGAACCATTATGGTCTCTGAATGTGCACAGCATTAGGAACAACACAGAAACAAAAGTACAAATGTCAATGTACTGCCCCAGAAATGAAGTGTCAGTCTGATTCTGAAGATTTATAAATCAAAGAAGTGTGAGATTACTATCCACTCAGAGCTTTCCCCTCCAGGGTACCCAAAAGCATGCCAATTAGTACCAGTTGTGCTGACAGCTATTCATTAAGTCTATCAGGAAACTGCTCTGAGATTTAGGGGTTTCGTTAATTCCTGTAAAAACATCAGAGCTGATGCTTTATCCATAGTGCGAAATCCAAGTACTTCCTTTTAAGATAGCTCATGTATGCTTTGATGCGGTCAGTAATGATTTTGGTGAAGATCAGAAATGGGAGAATACACTGCTTGATTTGCTCTTGCCTGCTGAAACAAAACAACAAGTACTTACTGGCAGTTCTGGCTCTGATGTTGTGTCCTTTCTTTTTCTGTGCATCGTAGCAGAATCTTGCTGTGCACATACTGCACTCGAGTATGTGATGCTGTCTGCAGTTTTCAGGGATAAGTTCAGATCATACAGGCAAGCAAGAAGAATGACAGGAAGGAAATTTTGACTCTCAAGGGATTTCCTATATCAAGGAGAAGAAGCTGGGATTTTCAGACTTAAAAGGTCTCCCAGGATTTTATGGTACTAGTAGGGGTCAAGACCATTTGAATGAAGTTCCTTCTATTCCTAGTTGAATGAGTTTCAGCTGAGATCAGTTGAGAACTTCTGAAGTGAACCTCCCAATTGCCCACACTCCCCATGCTCCCATTTGCATCACGGACTCACTGTGGAGTGCTCCAAAAAGGCTGCTTTTGTGTGAAAGGGAGCTGAAAGGTGTGTTCCAGGACCACACTGAGTGTCTGGCAGCTGCTCCGGTGTCCAGACTGAACCCAAAGCAATCCTCCTTCACCACTCCCCAGATGGCTGCCTTTAGCACCAACTGGGTCACCTTACTAAGCCTCTGTTCTCCTGAAGCAATGTTTATTGGTGCAGACCTAGACTATTTTCTGTTCTGGGATTCAGTTGGCTTAATTCTCCCTAGCAACAGAAATTACTGTGCATGATTTTCTTCTTTAGTTTATGTCATGAAGGATGAGAGTTTAACACTTGATACTTTTTCCTGACTGACACAATATGGATGTTATTATTATCCACATAAAACTCAAAGTTTCTTGTACACAATTATTTTTTTTTTTTTAGCTTTGTGTCCTGATGATTGCATTTTATGTCAGAAAGAAAGAAACTCTGAACACAGTATCTAATTTTTACTTAATAACTTGCCATTTTTGTCACCACTTACTCTGTTTCATGAAATGTGCAAATTTTCAATATCTGCTATTTTATATACTTCTACCATTGCATTTGCCTCATATATATCTCTATCATAGTATTTGTCTCAAGCACATTAAACAGGCTTGGCCATTACACTGCTTCATAAATAAAGAATTCCATTCTTAAAATATTTTTTTTTTCTCTTCCCCTAATTACTTCTTTTTCTGTTCTATAAATTAAGGCAGGATGACATAAATGAAAATACATTGGTGCTAGGAAAACACCAATGACTGATCTAAGCAATAGATCTCATCTCAATGTTCGGAAAGGATGAACCTTTCCATTTACAAAACATTGGAGTTAGAAATTGACACAGAGGACAGAATTTGCCTCAGTGCACATAATGTATGCATGGAAAATAATTATTCTTCTGACTTTTTTTTTCTTTTTTTTTTTTTTTAAACTAAAATGAACAAAGGCATTTTAGTTTGCTTTTCTTCATTCGAATCTCAGGAATTAGATATTAAACAAAATGGTTCCCCTATTGTGGATTTGAATTCTCATCTTTCAAATCTTTCCAAATGGGACCAGCATAGCTATTATTAAAAACCCTAATTTCACAGCCTCCCCAGTTTTTACATTGTTCTGATCTTACCTTTCTGAAATGTGTGCATATAAACATACACGTATGTGTATATGGATTACATGAAATCATGAAATCGAGAACTTAATAAGTTTTTTTTTTTTTTTTTGAAAAAGCATTACATATAAGTATCCACCTTGATATCATAATTTCAAAAGCCACTGTGTAACTCTTTGGAGTGCAATGTGAAATTCTTTTTTACATTAATGGTTTCATGAACTGAACATTTCTGGACACATTGTGAGCATTCCACATATGCAGATGTTGGCAGAAACTCTAGAAGTGACACAGAGCTTTCATTTTCTCCATTTACTACTTGCTAAGTCATTAAGTTGTTTTAACTTGGATTTTTTTCTCTTTCTTGATGTTTCTGACAAATTTTTCTATCACTTTTCCTGTACCCTGGAAAAATAGAAGTCTTGAGAAAACATTTTACTGTTCAGGAAAGTGTAATTGATATCTCTTTTGTCTAAAATTTCCTAAAGCTTGGAGACCAGCTACTTAGCTCTTTCTTCCTTTTTTTTTTTTTTTTTAGTTATTTTTCATGCTCTTATTAAAGTGATTCAGAAGGTGACCTTGAAAACTCAGCAAGGATTTTAAAAGAAGTAAAAGCACTATATGAACACTTTTATTCCTATTACTCGGTTGTGTAGCTACCTTGCTGTCACAGGTTTAGACCCACCCCAGGGACAGGGGATGACACAGAAGGCTCAGATATCTTGGTGGGACAGGCACAGTGGTTGCATTCATCTCCAGGGGCTAAAGATCTCTTCATTACTTCTGAAGTAGATTGTTCCCATTATTTGGCTGCAAATAACCTCGCTGATCATGTAGCCCCAGGCCGATGTCTTGGGCTTTCTCTATACCTAAAGTCAATTAGTGTTTGTTACCAATGTTTCATACCTTCTGGTCTCCCTCCCCAGGTATGTTACAGAAGTATAAAGTCAGGGACAGGTAGTCACAACATTTGTTCATTTCATCTTTGTTTTTGCAGTTTGTACTGGATTAACCTGGTCAACTAACTAAACTATCCAATTTATGTCCATTTCTTGACAGCATTTGTTCAATTGTACCTGTATAGTCATGTGATGCTATGTATCAACAAAAAATGTTTTAATTTTTAGAGGAAAACTGTATTCCTGATGAGGAATGTAGAAGTAGGAGCTAGCCCTGAAATCAGAAATATTTTGTTATAACCCTGTTCTTGTCCACCGCAGAATGCAGAAATTCAGGTGACAAATTTATCTGTGAGATGCTTTCTTATGCCATAAAGTACTATAGAGGAGGATGGACTCTAATTCAAACTATGTATGGGAACTGCTACCAAAATGTCTTCTACTTAAATAGAATTAAAGTCTACATTTAATGATATAAGTGCTTGCATGACACAAAAAGGCTTCCATAATTGCATTGCCTTTCTGATTAACACTTCACAGTTACAAACCAAACTAACCAAAGGTAATGAATTTTGTTTAACAGCTCCAAAATTATGACAGAAAATAAGATTTACAGTACAGTAAATCTTTCTTCTCCTAAAAGAATGAAATATTACACACAAAATACTAAAACCACTAATTTCTTAACTTCAGTTGTTAATAGACACTTAAAACATAACTGGGGGGGGAAAAAAAAAAAAAAAGAAAATTCCCGCAATAGATTTAGTTCTTTTAGGAACCACTGCCCTGGATTACATGGCTGTGTCCTTAGATCCTCTTGCCACAAAGGGCCAAGGAACTAGCAAAGCTGTCCAAGGCTGGACAAGAATCTCTAATCTCTAATAAGAGATTCTGAAAAGTGGGCACCAGGGATGAAGACTGGTTCTTCCTCTTGAAGGTGGTTTGAGCTTATGAGTTTATGTTGGCCCAGTCTTATACACAGAGCTGTCTATCTTTTGAGGTAGTTAGAGAGGTGGAGACGGGTAGAGGTATGTTGAGTTTAGGCAATCACATCACCATGGTGCTGTTTGCACAAGCGGGGATCCTCTGCCTGCCTATGTTCATGTGTGTGACTTAGTCACATAATGATAACAGTAGTCTTTGCTCTTCATAGCCTACAGGAGTTTATGCACTGACTTTAATGGAAATGGGTTTTTAGTCAGAACTAGTGATTTTTTTACACAGATACATTTATTGGACTGCAATATAGTTTCCCATAGGAAGTGTCAAAGGCAATAATACTAATTCACTTCAAAAGCTTTTTCCATTCAATTTCTGTAGTCCTATGAATATTTTCATTTCCATTTCACTTACACTAATATATTTTTAACTCCAGCTTTGAGACTAAAAAATCATATGTTTCCTATTTGGAGATACTCTTCCTTATTAAATATCATATATTTCATCAGATTAAATGAAGCATCATTTTGTTTAGTAATCATGAGAATAATAAGAAAAATGGTAGCATATGTATTTAAATAAGTCAGTGTTACATTCTTATGGCCGTGGCTTTGTTTCATAACTAAATGATACACCATATAGGGACATAAATGACACAAACTCTAGGTTGGATCAGAAGCTCTGAGAGTATTTTTCTTCAGAGGATTAAAAGCCTCTTCAGCCAAAGCTGAAATAGTTAATGCACCAAGACTAAGCGGAAATTTGTCAGCAAAGTCCCATTTATTAGCGTCTGTCACTCAGATTCCAGGAACACTGGAAATCACTTCTGTTCTTGTATGCTTCCTCTGGGAGTTAGCCCACTCATGGGAGCCCACTTATGAGAGCTATAGGAACACAAAACATTTCACAGAAAGCTTTTGTCTGCTTTTCAGAAAAGCAAAGTGTACCTAAAAATAAAAGACATCAGTTCAGAAATTTTCAGGACAGACTCATGGAAAGCGTGATTTGGGTGCTCCACGTGGCCATTTCCTTCCCTGAGTGATGTCTCCTCCATGCTCAGGTCTAGGGACACCAGCACTGTGGTGCACGTGGTGGCGGGGCAGCTGCTGCTGAGAGCCAGAGCACTAGACTGAACTGACAGGACAATGAGGTAAAAAGGTATTTAAATTCTTATAGGAAGTCATGGTGACATTTCCAAATAGGTGATAGCAAATGAAGGATTTGAACTTACATCGAAAGAAAAAAATCAAAATTTTCTGTAGGGGAAATAATAGGTCCAATTTGCTAACTAGCACAACTTCAGAAAACTTCAGTCATGGAGACCATTAGTCTGACCTCATTTACCAGCACAGAATTCACTTAAAACTGATTTTCCTAGCAAATTATCTGTCATGCTTGTTTTAAGTACAAAGAACAAGAAAAATTGAATCAATGTAATAAGTATCCTAAAAATGTCTTCATTTTTCATAATTGTTTTTATACGTTAACAAGAAAGAACAATGTAACCAATGAACTAATTGCTTGTTTCTATCTGATCCCCATTTTTGTACGGAAAAAAACAAAAGCCCAGAACTAATTATTTTAAAGCTCTCCTTTTACCCTGCCTTACATTTTATATCTTGGAGAGCAAAAACTGATGAGTTAGTGAAATAATTAATCTAAATGCTCCTCTTTTCTGAATATATTCATCTAATATGTGTCAAACATGGGAAAAAGAAACAAGTCAATGAGTGGACTGCTGTAGAAATTGAAATCTTTCTATTCTTTCCCTTTTGGATGACTTACGTGGACTGAAAAGAAATATGATTTGATGCAGTTTCCACAATGTTTTTAGACAGGGTTGCAGCTGAGCCTCTGTAGCAAGGCGTTTGTATTCTGTTCTTTTCCCTCCTATGAGCTGGTGCTGTCTGAGCAGAGCAATACACTGCAGGGCTCAGACACTGACATGGGGATCCATGAATATACTGTTCAAGATAAGTGTCCCCCTGAGCTGCAGTGTCTACAGTTTTATAGGCTGTCACTGGTTTAAGCTAAGGTTAAATGCAATGTTTACATTAGATCTGTGATAAGGGAAGAAACGTGTCTCAGGAGCGTATGCAGTGTTCAGTGTAGGATGGAAGCTGCCGCTTGTATTCATTGTTTTTTTGAACTGCGCTGTTCTGTTCTGCAGTGAACAGAAGTCTCTGGCTGTGGCTAAAGGTGGCGTTATATTCTACTGCATCTTCAGCTACATATATGTTTATAGTTGGACACTGTAGAGCTGAGATGTTAACATCAGAGCCAGGTGACCTCACTTTGGCTTCCAAGGCATACATACCCTCCTTGTGTCTCAGAGACACACGGGCCTTTCAGAACACAGCAACAAATCCAAGTTTTGTGAAGGCTGCTGGCTTGAGTCCTAGTTCCACACTTAACATAGCCCATCTGAAAAACACTTTTTTCTTCAGAAATTTAAGAAATTACAGATACTCAGTTATTCAGCTCCTTCAATTTGAAAATGTTCCTGAAATCTAACTTGATTCCAGTCCTAACTCAGGATTGAACTATGTGTATGCATACATATGTGTGTGTATATATATTATATATATATATATATATTTACACATCCACACACTTACATAAACACACACACTCTTACAGTGCAGTGATTACCACTATTACCCTAGGAATAACAATGCAGTATTCAACTTACTGGCAGTTGCCCTCACCCTGTCATGACCAGCAATGAACCTGTCATCGGTCCCTGCTCTCCCAAAATGAATCCCTAGTGCTGAATTTACTACCATAGACTTGTGACCCCCACTGCTGCCCCAAACTACTCCTTAAACTGCTCCTGTTGACACTAATGCTCATTCTAGTATTAGAATTTAGTGTGGTATTCATGTAGGCACTTCTGGCTCCAAACCTAACTTTAATCCACACTAAAGCCAAATTACCGTTATAGCAGAGGATTTATCGTCCCCTTGATTAACTGTAACAAATGCCTTTTCAAACCCTTATGTTTGTCCTGTGGTACATGGGAAAGAAACCTCACATTTCAGTTTCTGCTGAGTTCTAACTCAAATCTAACATTAAATCTAACATGAACATCAAGAATAAACTTGATTGCTCCCAGAGATGAAGTAAACTCTATCTGCTGTCAGACTGTGCCACAACTGTTTGCACTTTCCAACAAGAGGCTTCATGCCAGCTCTCATGTCCTTGCACTTCCCAACAGGAGACTGAATTCTCTTGCATTTGACCTGAGCCTCACACAAAACACAACTTTAAATGTAATTAGCCTACAACCTTTCACAGGCTACTACCATATCCCTGAAAAACAGACATGATTTTAAGTTATTTGCTCCTGTTGGTGTCCTAGTTTAATGTTTTAGAGGATCTAGAAATTAATGTACCTGATCAACTGCTGCTTTCTGCCTGAGACCTGACCCATGTTACTCCAAAATCACAGTCCAGTTATGCCAATATAAGCCAGAACCATAAGCCATAACCTTAGCTCCTGCTAACACCCAGACTCCTTATAAATTTAGGAGGATACAGAAATAAATGTAGCTCCTGAACTGTACTCCAAATCTGCATACCAGGTACCATCCTTTGCTTATCTGTACCCCAGGAATGCTTTCTGGCTCACAACTACCCTGTAAATTGCAAGCCACATCACTGTAGCTCAGCCCAGTCCTGAAAGCCTTCTACCTTGCTTTTATCAAGAAGCGAAAGGTTTTGCCTCTCTGCATTTAGACCAGAGATCATTATATTTCTTTTTACTAAATGTAAGCCTTTGTCTGACCACAGCAGTAATCCTAGCTATTTAGTCTTTCCCATCCTGAACCCTAAACTGAAGCTGAGCCACATTCCCTGTTCAGAAATTAGTAGAGATGCTTTAAGATTTTCTGCAGTTTTCATCATCCTAGCCATGAGAATATAAGATAATTTAAGCAGTTAACCTATTTCTTTAATCATTAGTCCCTCAAATTCCAACCCATATGCTTTGATGAAAAGTGGTCTGTTCCTGGCCCAGAGACAACAATTAGCTACATATTCCTCTCACCCAGAGACTTCTCCCCAGCCTTGCATAATCCAGTTTATTAATTATTGTTCTTTTGTCTGAATTGTATGCAAACTACAAACCTAACTGCAGTATTTGACATACTGCAGTGACCTAAACCCTCCAAAAACGTAAACATAGTCTAATCCTAGCCCAGAAACAGCTGCACATCTTAAACCAGTAATTGTCTTTCACATCTGTGAATGTTCTTCCTTCCTGCTTTGGCAAGCAGATAAGCATGTAGTGAGAACAGACAAGGTCTTATTACTGGGATGAGCAAGATTTGAGTTAGAACTAGAATTTGCTTTACCATTTACGATAGCAGGGATTGAGAGGGAATGAGGCTTAATATATGAAGGTCCTAACCTTCAAGCTAAGTAGTGTAAGTGGCTATCAACCAATGGCTATCAACCAAGTTCTGTAGGTGCTTGTTTTTAGTTGCATGCCAAATAGAAAATTAATAAGGTTTCTTTTATTTAATTATTTATTTTGCTTGGACTTTGTGATTAGATTGCTGTGGTTATAGCTATTTATGTAAATTGTCAGACAAAGTGATATAAGTAAGTGGAAAACTAATGTCAAAAAAGTTTGAAAAGCTCATCTAACTAGCAGTGCCTGGGGCTTGCTAAAGAGTAAGAATTATAATTCTATACATATAACATCAAGAGAATCCAAGATTTGTTTAACTTCTGGAAGAAGGAAAACCCAAACAACCAAGGAGGAGCTGCCCTTTGACTGGAGTTCTGGGATTATTTGGGAGACAGTGATCTGACAATCTAGACAGTACTGTTTATTCATTAAATAAGCTTGACTACTACCTCAATTAAAAAAAAATAAATGGCTCCTGTCTTGATAATGATATCTGCCTCTCTTCTGAAACTGAAAAGCTGAAAACACATTTCTGATTCTGGCAAACAGTTTAATTATATGATATCAGTATAAAGTCCTCCTGGCTACCTGAGAGCTGTGGCCAATGTGAAGCCTAAGAACTGCAGAGAACTGGAGACGTTATTAATGCTAGGGTTTCATCAGGCTGATCTTGTGTTAGAGTTTATGATTAAGACTGGTGCTTACAACCATGGGGACAGGAGTTGATTTTGGCCCTGTAGTCTCTAAGAGCTAAGGAGCTAGGGGAAAGGGTGGTTCTACATAATGTAAATGTTACTGGGTAGCTTCAGGTGTTTGCATACGGAAGATGGTTCCAGATTGTTTGGTAGATATTTGTTGAAGAGAAATACTTTCTTTGGCTATCTGATTCCACTCTAGAGATTAAATTTACCTTAGAGGAAGCCATTCAAGATTTAGGCTTGTCTAAGTATAGGCTCAGTTTAATATTGCCATCTAATTCCAGAAATCTATTTCAGATCAGATCTGAAATCTCTCAGGTCCAGCAGCAAACCTACTCCCAGAGGAACTGTTTTCTCAATCTTAGAGGCTATCATAACTTAAAACCTTTGCCTGAGAATTAATATTAAGCCATTCAGATCTCCAGGAAGAAAAAAAAAAAAGTTACATCCCGACTCTATGGGTCTGGCATGACATAAAAACACTTGGTTCTTTAAATCCTGTTACTTCTAGTCTTAACCCTAATGAAATTACAGTGTCACCACCCATCAATTCCTAACAGTGTCTTAAAACATTTGCCTGTGACAAACTCCTGCCCCAGCCTTACAGGACAGAGCAATAAATCTCCTAGTGCCTTGTTGCTGTCCCCTAACTCTAGTCTTAATCTATCCATGACAGTATACAGCAGAATCTGTCACTAGGTCAAGAATTAACGTTAAGCCACCCATGTTAGTACCGTGACTGACTTCTCTGAAAATGGCTCAACATGTTTTGTGAGGCTAGGAGCTGGCAGAAGATACCTGCTAGCAGTGTTGGAGCTGCCATAAGATTTAGAATAGCAGAGCCAGCTGTATTTTTTGGTCCTGCTAAGATCGATAAAGTTTGTTGCTGACAAGGGCAAATAGCTTACACTGAATTTGGGAGGAGGATGAATTACTGCATTTTTCATCATGGCTGGAGTCAGATTTGTAACAATCCCATGCTTCTGCCTGAAAATGCCATGTGTCTAACTAAGATAAGCAATCCCAGGGCAGGGAAGGTTAGCCCTGGGGTGTTTGGAGATTCCCAGATTCCCCCCTGGAAGGGGAGGGAAGGCTGGCCTGTATCCTGCAGGATACAGTGAGTGTTTTTTTAATGCAGGATTAGAACTGAGGATAGCAGAGGCTGAAGAATGAGATTAACTCCTGGATTATTACTACCAGGTTCAGATGAAAGAAGCAGTTTATAATTGGTTCTGAGACTGTGAGGGGTGAGTGTTTTACTGTGTTGGAGCTATGTTTAGACTTGTTGTTATGGTTTAGGGCACCTGACATAGCAGAATTAACATTAAGTATGAATTCTGTACAGCATACAGAGCTGGCCCTTATAGAAATATTTTGTGATTAGATCTGGCTTAGATGGAACTAGTAAACTATTGTGTTAAATGAAGCTTTGGCATTAGGCTTTAGCACTAGAGGAAAGAAAAAAATGTTGTATTGTATTATCTTGCCAGGTTTATTGGGTTAAGTAGGAGTGAAAATCTATGGAGGCAGATGAATAGTGATTTTTGCCAAAGGGAAGGTTGCTGGTCAACTTTGTTGAACGCAGGGTTACGTTTGAGTCAGAGTTAATGTCAGTCTTTAGGAAAACAGGGCCTGAATTTAACCAGGGGTTACCTTAGTTGCTTGACTGTATGAGGATGAGCTAGCATCAGGTACAACACACATGTCATCTTAAGATCCTGATAACTGAGGCTGAAGAGTATGACTGGGAAGTACTGAACAAAGGTGAGAAATAGATTCATGATTACTGCTTGGTTTAATCAAGGTCATTTTAGTATTATGTTTTGATACTAACACCTGAATTTGGTTTAGGATTAGCATCAAGTCTGACAATGGTGGTTCACTAACAGATCCTGCTAGGCCTGCAGAGCTAAGACAAAAGTCAGTATCAGCAGTGGCATTTGGTTGGTATTGCAGCTGTGGAAGGTCACTGCATTTGTGTGTTAATAGTTGTGTTAGGGCAGGCATTTGAAACAGCAGAGCTGGGTTTATTGACTGAATTTACAAGATTACCAGGACTATGATATCTTAAATGAGTCATAATTAGTGCAGGGACTAACAAGAATTGTTGCTCTATTGTGTCAAGTTTGTAATTAAAAATTGCTGTGTCAAGGACTGAAGAACTGAGGCCAGAAGGCTGGAGAAGAATCAAACTGAAGAGATCAGCTTGTTGTTCATTCTGGATGTAATTATCTTTGGGCTGTGGGATACTTGATAGAATAGCTATGTAGATGTGCCTGCATTTTTAAAAACAATAAGAGGGCAAGGACAGTCCAGATGATGGAAAGTTCTGATAATACCTAAGCCCTGAAACTGGTTGCATAACATTACTTCTAGTCTATTACAGTTTATAATGTTCAAACTACCCTTAAATCCCTTCACTTTAATGCTGGAAATGCTGCCTAGCTCAAATATAAGATAGCAAACTGCATTTATCCTGCTCAGGAACAGCACTGAATGCTAGCTAATATGCCTTGTGAAATTCAGAGCATTGGACAGCTCTGACTGGGCACAGGCTGGTTCTGCACCTGAGGCACATCAGGACTTATTATTTCAGATATAGCAGAGATTGCACTGAAATAGTTTTCTGTTGTTAAGCCTAAACTTCTGGTGAGTTCTGGAGTAGGTCTCAGGGAAATAAAAGACTTGCATGATACAATGGTTGAGAACTCATTTACAAGTTATTTAAGAATAGATTAAACCATAGAGTAACTATTCTAACTAAAATACTAAAAGTGCAGTACTCAGAGTTGTCTTCTATACATATGGATTTGCAAGAGGACTTCTTTCTTAATGGTTTGCTGTTGTTGTTGTTGTTGTTGTGAAAGTAAATAAAACAATGAAAGAAATAAATGATATTCAAAATTCTATTACTGGAAATACTAATAAAATATTACTCTCGATCTCTGTTTCAAAAGGAAGTTTGACTTTTTATAAATAAAACAAATATTGCTAACATCCTAGAAACTTTTAATTTTTCATTGACATAAGCATTCAATTTGTAGCCCTACTGAAGTTGAAAGGATCTGAATTAATCTATGGAATCATATAAAAGCAAAAGGTCTGAAACACTTTGAAAATGGTTTTAAATGCATGTTTTAAAAAGAGGTAAACTGTTTTAAAACAAACCACTTGCTTATTCTCTCCATCAAAATAAAAGAAACCATTCTGAATTCAGTAATAAAGTGATGTAATTTTGGAAGGACATAAAGCCTTTTACATACCCTGATTAGCTGAAGTCCTACTTGAAAACCAGAAAAAAAATCACCTAGATATCCACTAAGGATTCTTTGCCTTCATTTCTGTGATGAGTGAGAATGTACATTTGCACTGGAGTAGCTCAGAAAACATTAATTCCTATCCATGGTGAAATGATAGATAAAAGCACCGGGTTAACTCATATTGAACATCCCAGATGGACAATGAGATTTAGTGTGGTGCTAAAGGCAGAAGTAGGTACATTGAATTTGCCTTCCTCTTCATTTTATTACTATTACGTACAGTGTTGTGAGAAAATTAGTAGTGAAAGGTAGGCCATGTGATACACTGAGGATTACAGTATTGAAAAAGACACTACTACCTGATGACCAACTAGTGGTCCAGAAGACCCTAGTTCTTCACTGACTCTGGTCTCATCTGAGCATCAGAGAGCTCTGTGGAAGTGAGCATTTCCAACTGTCTCAGTCAGACTATGAAACAGCATTGATAATGATATTTAGTTAATGAGGTTTGGTCTCATTCTAGCAGTAAATAACAGGGACAAAGCTGGGAAGAAAAGCCAGTGTTTAATCTTGGACAGTATTGAACTGAGCACAGAAATCTGACCAAATGCCCATTCAAGTCAATGTAGGGATAACATATAAATGTATCCCTAATAAATGAAAAAGAGAGAAAAAAAAAAAAAAAAAAGGAAGGACTTGAAAGAGAAGATAGCACTGACAGAAAGATTTGTAAGGTAATTTTTTCATTTGATGAAAACATTTCAAATAGACATTGAGAATTGGAATTTTCTTATTGAACTGTGGTCATAGAATCATAGAATGGTTTGGGTTGGAAGGGACCCTTAAGGATCATCTAGGTCTAACCCCCCTGCCATAGGCAGAGACACCTCCCATTAGACCAAGTTGCCCAAAGCCCCATCCAACCTGGCCTTAAACACATCCAGAGATGGGCCTTTCACAACTTCTCTGTGCAACCTGTTCCACCACCCTCATCGTGGTTCCTGCACCACCCTCATTATGAAGATTTTCTTCCTTATATCTTATTTAAATCTACCTTTTTTTTTTAGTTTAAAGTCGTTGTCCCTTGTCCTATCACTACATGCCCTTGTATAAAGGCCCTCTCCAGATTTTTTGAAGGCCACCTTTAGGTACTGGAAAGCTGCTATTAGGTCTTCCCAGAGCCTTCTCTTCTCCAGGCTGAACAACAGTTGTCATCTAACTATTCATCATATATTACAAGTTTTTCTCCCCTTTCAGCTAGAAGAGAGAAATAGGCATCCCCAGAAAGGGATTAATTCTTCCTGCTTTAGCCTTTGCCTTAGGTTTGGATGAATTACTCTCTGGAGACACCTTAGCTTCCCAGGCTTAAAGTAATACCAGAATAGAGAAGACAGTCTCTGTGCTTTCACCTGAAATTACTTGTTTGATTGTTGGAATTGAACCACTGTGTTTCAGTTACAATTACTCCAGTATTAGTATGATAACAAACTCAAAGTGGTCTTAATCCTGTCTCAGACATTTGGATAGTTTCCAACCACCCTAAAAAATAAAAAAAAAAATAATCCAAGCAAAGGGAGATTTTTTTTGATCTTTAATATAGAGTACCAGCTAGATTTTCTGCAGCACACTTCATGCCTCTCTCTCATTATTAGTGCATTCATCGTCTTACAAATGCATGCAAGTACTTTTGAGACTGTCATATAATGGCTGATGGAGTCTGCTCTGCGTATACAACTATTTTGTCTGACATTTTTATAACACCTTCATCAGAAGTAGTCACATGAGACTGTACCCATTTAGATGAGGTCAGTAGGTTCTTGTAGCTGTATGGTAAACCTACTCATCTTTCCAAACATGAAATGTTTTTCTAAAAAAATTCTATTGTAAAACAATCTTAACTGGCTTAGTGCAATGTATAGAAGTGGTAATAATGGCTCTTCTCCAGATGAATTTCTCTAATCTTGTTCACTTCAGTGAAAAATAGCAAGTGCATACATCAGCTATAATCCTGATCTTTCAAAAATTCCAGTTCCAACAGATATTAGAACAATGTGCAGTCTCACTAATTTTATGAACACATATTTGCATTTAATTCCATTTATATTAGTGTAGAAAGATTGGCATTGATGTTTTCCAGCATTCATGCTAGAGCAGGTGATTTCATTTCCACTTCAAAAAAAAAAATATATATATATATTAATAATAATAAAAATCTTACTTTGTAAGCACAAAGAAGGCAAAGGAGAGGTTACCACTATGTTCCCCAGTCAGGTGTAACAATGCGAGCAGACCTGGGGAACAAACCAGCTGGTGCTGAGCACTCCATGTCCCATGGTATGCGCATTTCAGGCAGGTTTTTGGGCTAGCTCTTGCCTGGCTCCGTGGACTGAACCATGGATCTGCCCCACTTGCATTTGGGGCAGATTAAGTGAGCTCCTGGAGAGAATATTTCAGTTCAGTTATATCGAAAGGGAATTCAGATTGAGTGTTCTGAGCCACCTCTGTGATGTGAACCAAAGCATAATAGACAGCATTGGAGGAACACGTTGAAAGATTTTTTCTGATCCAAGTAAAACGCTAATGCAGACACTCAATGAGAATAGGCCTCAGGAAAGTACTAATGAAGATAAAACAAACATTGTTTTCACCCACTTTCAGTTTTGGAGACATAAGCATCAATTTACCTTACTGTCACCAGCTGGCAAGTGAGATGAAGCAAATAAATTCCCTTCCTGTTTACCTATAAACATCAAATTCCCTTAATCTTCTTCTTAAATTCTGCTCACTGGGATTATCATGGGAGATTCTGAGATTAAGACTAACGATTCTAATTGCAAGTATTATGCCAAAACATATCCAGACCTGGAAATACAGTCCTTGCTAGGTAAACAGCTGTAGGAATAGTCATCTTCTTATTGAACAAGTTGCTGATGCAGAGAGTCAGGGAATCCAAAGAGGTTATCAACAGGAAAAAGGCTAAGAGTAACACGGCACTCTGGGACAAAACTGTCAGGCACCCACAGAAAGGTATTTCCTTTGTGAACTGTTGAGAAATGAATGCTGTTTATTCTTTTTTCTTACAAATCTTTGATGAAATCATTAAACTGGTAACAACTGAAGAAATGTGTGATATAAAAAACATAATGTCATTTGAACTGGGTATTTAACATCTGGCCTGTGGAAAAAAATAAAATATGAGAAAACGAATTAATAAATAAGTTAAAAAAGAAATACAGACTATGGAAGATATCAATGTGAAAAACACTTTTTCTGATTAAAAATTTAATTGAATTTGCAATGCTCCTCCCCAGCCAAGTGCCAAGGAAGCTCTGTTGTGTAGTCCTGATTTCCTGAATTTCCTGGAGTTGGCTGATGAAAAGCATGTTATCATTTACACAGTGAGTCATGCTGCTCCAGAGCTGGACGCTTTGGCAGTGGAGTGGTTGTTTGGTGTGCAGGGGGGTTTCTGAGCTAGGGAAACCCTGGCTGGAGAGGCCCACCGGGAGCCAACAGCTCTTGCGAGAGAGGCTGACAAGCTTTGGGTGACAACCCCAATTGTACAAAAGGTGAGCGCTAGCAACCAGGAGCTCTGTGAACAGGACTGGCAAGCAGGAGCAAGAAGGGTGCCACAGTTCGCACACTAGGGGAGGTTTAAATTGGACATAATGAAGAATTTCTTCATGGAGAGGGTGGTCAAGCATTGGAATGGGCTACCCAGGGAAGTGGTGGGCTCCAGGGTGGAGTCATCATCCCTGGATGTATTGAAGAGATGTGTGGATGTGGCACTAAGGGACATGGTTTACTGATGGTATTTGGTAGGTCAGGATGGGACTGGTGGTTGGACCTGATGATCTTGAAGGTCTTTTCCAACCTAGATTATGATTATATGATTCTATGATACTGCTTTGTAAAAGTTATATCACAGAAAAAGGAAACATTTTCTCAGCATGAAAACTGTAGGTGTGTAGCAAGAAACTTGTTTTTAATATACTGCCATTGCATTTTCTTAACAGGTAAGACACCTGTGATCAACCACCTGGGCCTGAAAACACAAATAGATTTTGAGATGTTATCATTCAGCAGACCACCTAGTAGTTACACTGGGGATATGAGTTTAAATGCTCTCATTTAGTTAGTAGTAACATATTATGATGTAATCAATACACAGAAGCAGTTGTTTACTATTTGTGATAGCTAATGATGTTTAATTCTGAGAACTAATGAGTTGGATAAAATGAAGAGTAAAAGAAGAAATCTAATTTGTGAATAATGCAAGTTTCAGTTTCATAAAACTGCAAACGGTTCAGAGAGTGAAAGGCAGAAGAAAATGCTACTTCAATCACTACAAATACATCATTTCAAATTAGAGGGTATTTTTAAAGTATTGCAATAAGCAACAAAGAACAATGAGAAGAAAATTTGTGCCAGCCAGAGCACAAACTGGGTTTTTATCAAAGTGTAACAAAGTCTCAAAGAAGCCTCTGGAAAGTTGCTTAAAATGTGCAGTTTGGGTTAATGCAATTCACAGTTCTCAAGGACATTTATTTTAAAGGATTTCATGTGACTCACAAGTCATGCAGCCAGACATAGCCCATCATAAAATTTGAAATATTAACATTGTTACTTGTTAAAATTGTAGATAAAATTGTGGATTTTATCATGGATTTTACCTTGGATTTTTGTGTATTCTGTTTTTCTGCTTTTTGAAGACATGCTGAACAGACCATACCCTCCAATAAAGAAGCAAATAATATTATTTTTATAGCTATTAAATCATATCCACTACTCCTCCCATGCCAGCTTCTGTTTTCTCTTCCATAGCCTGCTGCATTCACCTGTGCTTTGCTATGAGCTTGTTTAGCTATCAAAATAAATCTAAGGTGATAACATACTGACTCTGGACTGTCATTGTAAATATCAGTCAGAAGCATGCTCTTTTTAATTTTAAAAGGATAAGACAATAAAAGCCAACTTTGTGTGCTACTAGGTGTCCAGAAAAATATACAAACCAATCAGTTTTTGTCTTTAATGCAGAATTAAAATGTGAGATGCCATCGTAGTTAGTGAACTTCTGATACACACTATGCCCATGTTTTTCAGAAACTAACAAAACGGCATGCTTTGCTATTTTAGATTCAAACTTTAGAACAATGAATTATGAGGAAACATAATCAAACACCAAAATTAACATAATTCTCACTTGTTTTCTCCTTAATAAAGACATCAACATCTCTTTACAACAAGTGGACCATTGGAATTTGACAAGTCAGCTTCTTGTTAGGAAAAAAAAAGATTGATGACGTGGTATCAGGATTTGTTCTCAGTATCACTTGTTTCTTTTAGATGTTATGCATATCCTTTGTAATGTGGATAATCATAAATATCTAATTCCTTTGGAAGCCACCTCCTAGAATGGTTGAATTTGATGAACTTGGAAGTCTTTTCCAACCTAAATGATTCTATGATTCTATGATTCTATGGCTGGGGCTGCCAAACAAAAAATCTGATAATGAGAACATACTTTTTCAAGGTCTTACATATACATGCTACATGCTCACATGTAAATGTTATCTGTCTATTGCCGTCACCAGTTTGTGTCCAGGAGGAAAAAGAAGTTGTGAAAATGAGTAAGCAATCACATGACTGAGTGGTTACTCTCATGACAGCCAGGTTATTCATGGTTTTAGAAACTAGTTGTACCTACAACAAAGGCAAGCCTAAGCTGAAGAGGACTGTGGAGAAGACGGGCAAGAAGACATTTGGACAATGCCCTCAATAATATGCTTTAACTTTTGGATAGCCCTGAAGTGGTCAGGCAGTTGGACTTGATGATCTCTGAAGATCACTTCCAACTGAACTGTTCTATTCTATTCTATTTGATTCGATTCAGTTTGATTCGATTTGATTCTAAATATACATATATATATATATAAATCACTTATATTTAATCCATTTATAATCAAGATATACTTGAGAATCTTAAGGGTCTTTTCCAACCTAAATGATTCTATGATTCTATGATTCTATACTAGGCTATGTATGTATACCATCTACATATATATGCTGGTTTACAAAGAGGTTAAAGAAAGAAATACTGATATATACCCACTGTTGTTGGGAATGTTCCCCAAAAGACCTGTCTGTTCAGTTCTTTCAGTCATGGCATGCAGCCTGAATTCAGCTGAGTTCCAGCTGTTGACAGAGCAGACATTGCTGCAGCCAATATCACAGTGTTTTTAGGAAAGGCTATGAAGATCTGCATTGGATGTCATAACTGCAAGGACATTTGGAGGTTTCATAGAGCAACTGGAAAATCGATTTGGTAAATACATGATGGAAAACATCCCAAGAAACACAATATGCTGAAGGTATTCCCAAGGAGGTAACAGCATAGGTTACTCCGGAATGTGGCCCAAGAACATTTTTGAATTTATGTAGAAATACAGTAAAACCTGTAGCTACCCTGTCTGCAAGGCAATTCATAGGTTTTCCAAAATATGACCATGAAAATAACAATACCTACCCTGCCAAACACTAGAGACATGGCTCCATCTCAGAATCCACTTTATTCTGTTTCACCTAATCTGCTAGTAATGCTATATGTAGAAACAGTAGGCAATACCTACTGGTATAATACCTGGTAAAAAAAGTTTAGTCCATGGAATTATGTCCTTGAACACCTGTATATGCAGTAAGGTGGTTAAGAATCGGACTTACTGTGTTTTGTATTTGGTATTGTTTTTATCTTTTACCTTTGTTATAGATGATTATCATTATAGATGCACAATGAGGGCATCGAATGTTTGACAAACATGGAAAGAGCTACTCTGTTAAAACTCTCAGCAATTTCCATACAGCTCTTTTAAAAACTGTATGGAATTAAGCCAATAAAAAGCAGATGTTTCAGAAACTTGACACTTGGTATAACATCATACTGAGGACAACTTTTCATTCCAAACTCT
This sequence comes from Anseranas semipalmata, assembly GCA_013399115.1. Taxonomy (NCBI): domain Eukaryota; kingdom Metazoa; phylum Chordata; class Aves; order Anseriformes; family Anseranatidae; genus Anseranas; species Anseranas semipalmata. Next base: position 86,411 of record VXAA01001903.1, read on the forward strand.
TTGAGTGCTTCTGGTGTGGCCTGTAACCAGCCTGCTCATAACCCTCCTTGTATTTCTCCCAAATTAAGATCATAGCATTTTAATCTAGATGGTGACATGGTTTATGGTAATAGTCTATCATGATGTTAATTGCTTTTCTGAATTTAGGTTCTCATCGAAGTTTTGCCATTATGCTCTAGTGAATGTATATCAAATTTTCTAGTAAGGGTCATGTCTAGAGTATTATGGTGACTAAAAGGGATAGGAATGCTTACAGTGGTACCTCTCTCTGGATGCAAACCAAATGCCAACTGCAAAGTATAGTTCATGCTGCTGTTTTTTTAAAGGAATACATGTACAAAATAGATATCATCAAATACACTTGGCCACTTAAGGTAACTAGTTTTAGAGATATGCTATGTTAGTAATATTAAATACAAGCTGGTTTTAGCTCCATTTTCTGCACTGCTTAGCTGAGGTTTGTGTTCTTTGTTATTGAAAACAGATATCAACTCTGATAGAAAGTGATACAGCTATAATTCTAGGGTAATTTAACATTTTGGAATTTAGGTAGTTCAGGTTTTGGGTAGCTATAACAACTTCAATTCTTCCTGAAGTTATTGTATGCTTTTACAGTTAAAATAATTACCTTTAAATTTTAAATTATGCAAGTAATTAAGTCATTAAATTAATAAAAGCGATTAAATCATTACATTTTAAGAGATAATCTTTTAAGTAAACTTGAGTAAAAAACATGAAGTTTGCTGTTCAGCTAAAAGGGATTACTGGTAATTACTTAGGTCATACATGAACTATAATTCGGCAATTGCTGTGAAATTACTTTGAAACATAGAATTAAGGATGCTCCAGAAACACAATATATTGTTCATTCATGTGAACACAGGAGTGATCACAGAAGGAATTTATGGCTGTGTTTATGCTGCTTATGGATGTGCTGAGTTAGGTTATACTTTATGGTAGTCTGAGAATTACTCTCCGTTATCAAAATGCATTTTTTCTTACCGACAAGCAGGTGACATTGACAGGTATGAACTAGGGAGGGGGGAACAGGGAACAGATCAGTGACATATAAAAAACCATTATTCTGAAAAAGGAAGGCACACAATTCACAATAGCCTCCTCTAAATTACCTTCAAAACACATAATCTCTTGTGAAATTTCACTCTGACCATCCTACTTGGCAGAATCCAATGCTAAGTGTGCTCCCAGGGTGTGTGTTCATATTCATTACAGCTGGAGCAAGAACCATCAGAAGCAGAGGGAATGTGGATACTGAAATTGATTGTGTACCATGAAGAATAGAAAAAAGAGTCATTGAAATATATGTACACATACATTTTAGAAATAATTTTGCTGATGACTTCATCTTTCAAGGAATTAGTTGTTTGTGCATAATGTTACTTAGAACTACTTTAGTGTTCTTTTTATTATTCCAATACTTACCAAATGGTCATTTCACATTTACAGTGCTTTAGGTTCACGCTGTGTTTACTCAAATCAGTCTGTTCTATTATTCTTTTGGATTTTATCTTTCCTTTTGTGAACTTTTCATATCAGCGCTACAAAAAACTACTTCTTTGCAAGGTATGGCACATACTCGCACTCAATAGATGCCGGAAAGCTCCAACTGAAGGATGTTGTGCTTGGTGTATACATTGCTGAAATCACTGTGCCTTACACATGCTACATAGCTGTCAGATCTGAGTTTGCTTGATAACAAAGAGCTCAGGCAGAACATGTTTACAAGGGTGTGTATAAAAGGTATGCAAAACCTAACACGGGAAACTTAAGTCTGAATGCAAACTTTACTTGATTTTCAGTTCTTTTTTTGTGGGACCAGTACAGTAGTCATCATTAATGTCAATACAGTATTATCCAAGAAAACAAGAGGCTAAGGAAGGTAAAAAACAATTTTTTTTCTGAAGACAATTACTAAATCAGAAGCCTATTCTTCCAGTTCCACTGTCTTTTAGTGTCTATGCCATGTGTCGTGATTAGCTTTAATAAGTTATGATTGTTGTGTTTTCCCCTGTATCCGAACCTAATAACAATGAAAAGCACATTAAATTATGTATCTGACTCACAGTAAATTACAAATTATTGCATACTCATCTTCACCCACTTTAATATATCAGTTCCTGTCTTTGTTTGTATGATTATTCCTGTCACATAGTTATAAATTCTTTGTTCCTAGTAGGCATATTTTTCTCCCTTTCATCTTTCAGGAAATTTAGGAAGGGGAAAGAACGTTAAAACCAGCCCCCCTTACTTCTGTCCAAAGAAAAGTGCTAGCAAGAGATTCTGAGGCATTAAAGGCAAAAAGCACAAATGTCAAGCATGTGCTTTCCAAGGGAAGAGCAGGAAAAAGTTTTTTATTAATGTGCATGAAACATTCTTAAAAATAGGTAGTCCAAATAGAGTTTTTCTTTTAATGCCTGAAAAACTACAGAATTGTTCTGAACTGTAAGGTTAGTAAATTAGTGAATAGGTACATTTGCTAGGATTTTACAAAAACTCTCTATTTCTCCAAAACAGTAAATAAATTAGATAGAGGAGAACACAATAAAGTAGTATGAACAAAGTATAGGGACTCTGGGGAGATACTAACCTTTAATCACAGCTGTAAGAAATCACTCCTGTTTGAGACAGGTTCTCAGAGATATTTCTCAAGAGGCAAAAAATCTCACTTAGAGGATTTTCTGGATCCTCACCTCCCACTGAAATCTTTACATGCTTAAGTACCACTTCTTGGGTATTAATCTTACAGTTTGTCCCATTCAGGCATATGTTGCATGGATTTACAATGAAGTCAGGAGGGACTTCTGGAAACAGCAGTAAGCTGGTGTCAAATCATTAAAGAAATTGTTAGGCTTCTTAAGCTCCAAAATAGAAACAAAAGGGACACAAACAACAACAACAACAACAACCAAAAAGCCAGCAGTATATGTTATGTTGTCTCGTGGAGCCAAAATTTACTATTACTATTAGTAATTTACTTGTTTTGGAAAAGTCCATATTTTACTATGAAACAAAAAGTAAACAAAAGAAAGACCACTGGAAAAAAAAATAAAAAAAAATCTGAAGAACAAAAGAAGCACTAAATTCACTGAAAAAAAAAAGTAGTCATTATAACTGATAAAGTCACACGACTGAATAAAGCACAGCACTGGAAGAATAGCACAGTAGTCCTCATGCAGTAACACCTAGAGTTCAGGAGAGTTTGCAGAACTGGTGACCAAAACTCCATTGAACATATAAACAAAATGTGCTGGGCACTTGCTTCCTAACTGTCACTTAAAGAATCTTAAGCTAGAATACAGCCCCTCAACAGCTGATTGATTCTGCAGATATTTATGAAATTCTGTTAGCAGAAATGTGGATGATATAGATTGGTTTCCCTATCTGGCTGAAGGAGAGAGATTAGAACCCTAAGTTAACACAGTGGGACTCTAACCACAGGTTATGATATATTCTGGGATCCAATGCTTTTAGCTGTCCAACTTTACTTGGGAAAAAAAATAATAGTTAATTGGCCAGAGAGAGTAAACCTGCAAACTTTAAGCAAGTGGGACTGGAATGGGGTATTAGGTGGAGAAGGTATATGAATTCAGATATTTTCTCTTCATAAACAAGTTCCATACCCAAAGGCTACAAAGTCATTTTTCCTACACTCTCTTTGGACTATTGAATATTTAATTACTGTATGTGAAGTGGAACAGCTTTGACAGAAGGGATTTAAGATGCTGCCTCAAAAATCCATACCTGATAATGATTAAATCAGTCCCCTTACCCCAGGCAGGAGCAGGATCAGCACAAAGCCTTCACAGCCCTTGTACCAGCCTGAGAGGGAGTTTTCATAGATGCTTAATTCAGGGGCTGCATTTCTGTTGGGGACAGACAACCTATGCTGCCCTGCAGGGAAATGTCTAATTCAGAGAGAAAGGTACACTTTATTATATGTGTTTGTTCTCATCGTTTTGTATCCTCTGGCTTAGATGTTCATTACTATGTGTGCTATTTTCTGTGATTCACCTTCTTAAATACTAGGTTTTCTCCCTGCATAGTGCAAAGAACATAAACCCTTGGGAAGGGCTGTGAATGTCACTAGGTAACCATGTACCTTAAAGATGAGCAATGTGTTGGCAGTTTGCACTCTGAGACTAACTTCTCTTGAGCAGTCTCAAATTCCTCCTTGAGGAATGTCTGCATGTCTGTGTTTTGACAGGTGGCAGTGAACCCGGCACTGAAAGATCCAATGATGGACATAGCATGCTAACAAAATTGTACTTGTTTTTCTTTCTCCATCCAACACGAAGTATCAAAATCAATCTTCTTCTTACCTCCTTTGTAGCAAAGGTTCTCCAGGTCAAATCATACCCCCGTGTACATTTTGTGTAACCCTGCTGATTTTCCCATTCCCTTGGTTACAGCTGTGTAGTCACATTGCCTTCATTTTATGTCAGGTGTGGCACCTGGGTGACCCAAGGACATTAGTAAATTAGGTCATTGCCTCAGATTGCCTTGGACTGCCGGCAGCATTACTTTAGTTATTTCTGTGGAGAAGCTTCCACTTACAGTTGGCTGTAGCTGACTCTGAACAGCAGAAGCGATAAAATCTTATATTTGTTACCACATTTAACAGGTATTACTCTGAGTATGTGTCAGCACTGAGACTGCTTCATAGCAAAAAAGAAACATTTTTAATTTAAGCACTTCTCATAGCCACCTCCCTGTTCTCTGCCCCAGTACATTTCAAGAATTTGATTTAAGTTGACAAAAGATAAGAAGATTTAAAATAGTGCCTGACACTTCATCCATAATCCTCAATGTGGTGCCTTCCTGTTGCTTTTTTTTTTTTTTTTTTAATTTATTTGAATGCAGTGGCAGGTGACAAGGACATGTTAGGTACCTTCACTTTAGATTTCTTGATTGTGTTAGTCCAATGCAGTCATTTGCATGTCAGTGGTACACTTAATAACAAGAAACATGCTTCTTTCTGTGTGGAAAGACAATAAACATAACCACAAAGAACACACAAATTACTTCTAAATTGTGGTATTAAATTAAACTGAGAAATTAGATAATTGAAAGGTGCTTCATTCAGCAAACCAAGACAGAGATGGATGACACATGCACAGATTTTGCAAGTAAATCACTAAAGAGTTAAAATGCATTTAAAATGAGTTTACTTAATTGGTATTTCTTTGGCTGTGATTATTTGGTCAAAATTAAACCTAAATAACAAGAATAGGCACACTTTTTGTTTTCCAGGGAACAGCAATCATCTTTCAACATAAAGCTGATGATATATTCACTGAACCTCTACAATTTGACATTATTTTGCTCAGTAAATACGCACGACAACCTACAAAAGAGACAGGAAAACCTCCAAACAAATAATCAGATGATCTCATTTCAGATCACACTAGTGAACATATAAAGAAAATCCAAGATCATACATAAATAACTCCATAAGAAGGAAAAATAAATCTCTGTAGAAGCATGGATAGAGATATGTGAAACAAGAGAATTATTTAGCAATCCAGCAAATCCAATTATAATTGCAAGCAAATACCTTGAGTGGTCTGGCCTCAAAACTTGTCTTGAAAGCTACTAGTGCTGATAACAGTTTCATGAAATAACATCTTAATAGCTATGCTACAGNACAAAGGGATAGTTTCATTGTTTGGAAATTCTTTGTGTCTTAATCCAGATCAGGAAATTTCTTAAAATACTCAAATTTCTTTTCAACAGAATCTAACAGTGTGACTGGAGAAACATGGTATTTTTATACAATGGCTAGCAGGAAGGATAAATCATGTCTCGAAAAAGCTCGTTGGATAGAACAGCAACAAAAAATACACTGACTGTTGTTTCAAAGACAAAGTGTAAGAAGTACTAATGGGTTCCAGCTTAGCTGACCTATAGAATCTTCTTTTCTCATATTCCACTACTAATAATGAACCTTTGTTTCACCCTGTGACTTAGTTCATTTTTAGATATCACACAATAAGTCATGCTTTGTTTTCTTCTTCTTTTGCTTCTTGTTGGCCGTTTTTTCAAATCCATGAAAAGCATGTTTCCAAATATTACTTGTATTGCTGCTCTGTGCTTTCAGTTAATGCATAACCTGTCACGGTCTGATATTTCACATCTGACGATGATGCAAACGTTGAGAAGAATATGTGATGATTCATGTCCTGGTCAGTTTTCTCTGGACAAAGCTGAAGATTACAGTTAAATTAGGTCAGTGCTTGGAGTGAAAATGCAGAATAAACTCCTTTCTTATTTCTTAGACCTTGGTCAAGTCTACTGCTAATGAAATGAGGAGAAAATAACAATCAGAGTTCAGAATAGCATTTCTAGAAAGTTTTGTGTGCAAGTACCGTGTGATATTTTTTCTTTCTCCACTGGTAAATCAAAAACAAACATCACACCTATCAATGGAATTGTACCACTGAGCTGAAATACATAGGCAGCTACTTCGTATATACTTTTGAATGTACTATAACATTATTTTTTTCCTCAGATCAAAATATGTTAAAATATTAATATGGTATTATTTCTGTTCCTACGAACAAGGAGAATGTCAAAGGTTCTCTAGGCTGTCCCAGGTTCCTTGCTATCTAGTTGTGGACAGAATGAACCATGGGCTTTGTACCTGACCCTAAATACACAAGCAGCTTGACTGCCTAAAAACATCTCAAATCTACTTACAAAACAGTTGCTGTTTAGAAAAGTTGATGTTGTATGAGATTTGTAGTCACAAGTGGTCTACAGTCTCAGGTGTTCAAAACTGAAAATCAGGACCCTCTTGTCAAATTCACAAGACATTTACTATTAAATAAGAAAATATTTCAAGTTTGTAACACTTACTACTTAGTGTTTTCCAGATGGTTTTGAAATCATAAGGATTGGGCATTGTCTTCTAAAAAGGATGGTAAAATTATTCCAAAATAATTCTTTCTGAATGTTTAAGCTTTAAGATATACTCCCAAATGTGTGAAACTCATAAGACGGTGAGAATTAACAACTTTCTGTCCTCATTTGCAGTTAACTTGAAGGAAGAGTTGGGGAATACAGTGACTCATCTGCGCTACTTAAACATTGCCTGTGGTGCTCTATTATCTCACTCTCACATTGTTAGGAGGGTCTTTGACATGATTTTGCTCTGGGCCACCAAGGGCTCTTCTAGTTGGTGCCTGAGCAAGTTTGCATGACTGTTCCTAACAGACAAATTAGATTAGGCACCTTTTTTGGATGCTGAAAGTGTTTAACAGTATTGATCCACCTGTTGGCCGCAGAGCCAAAGGATAGGCCCAGTCACCGTTTAATTTGCTAGTTTCAACGTGACCAGTGTAGACTTGTGAAACTTGGAAGACTTGTGAAAACATATGTGGAAAAAGTACTGCAAAGAGCAATAGACTTATTGGGTAGGTCTCTTCCTCAAAAAATTAAAAAAAAAAACAAACACAAAATCTCCCTAAGGAATGGAAAAAAAAGAAAGAGAAACATACTTGTAAAGCTAACTTAGAAATCTCTATAGTCAGATAAAATCTAAACTGGCAAAATTCAAGCCAGGTTATAAGTTGCAGATGGACTTAAACCATAAAAATAGGTATATAGACAAAAAAGAATAAGAAAAGACACTCAACTCCTTCTCCTGCACCTGCTACACTGTAAGGGTGGAGCAAAGGTTAAAGACAGCATTGGCATAAAACCAAATGTAAATCAAAGCTTTGCCTTTTTTTCTGACAAGATTAATGAAGGTGACTAGCAGACTATCCCCAAAGATAATGGGAAAGACAGTAGGTAAATGGAACTACTAAATCCAGGACTGAAGTAAAAATCAATTTGGAGATTTCCATCCTGGAAGACTAAAAACTGCACATAAAATCTGGGTTGAGTAGTAAGAACTATTAATACATTTATCAAGTTGATAACTTTACCTTTTGGCTGAAGAATTGGATTTGTAGTATCTACTCTTAAGAAATGGGGAAAAAGTGACAACTGAGTAAATATTCTTTTCTCTAACTTCAGAAGTATGCAGGATTCTGGAATATTTTTTAGAAGAGACTACTGAAAGTCATAGAAGCATATGAAAAGGAAGTTGAATAGCATGAGTTTATCATCTATGCATTGTGCAACACTGTCCAGGTAAGGTTTCTAGTTTTCTAGAAAATGCAAATAAAATAGTTCTATCAATCCTATTTTCATTAAAACTTTTAATATGATGCCACAAGGGAAATTATCAGTCAACAAACAGAATATTTTCTAGGTGGATAAAAGATATGATAAAGAAGATTATGTTGGATTATACAGAAAAGAAAATCCTTCAGGAATGAGAGGAACGAGAGCAATGGAGCTCTCCTTCAATCAGTCTTATGAACAGTCTTATCATCAGTGCCTTTGCTCTTAGCTGGATTGTCCTAAGGAAAAGTTCTGGCTCACAATTTTGGGATGCACTGTTGGTAAATAAAGCTAAGAATAGCACAAACAACAGAAGACCTTAATACTTTACCAAAGGCTGGAAACTGATGAAGGATTATAACAACTGCCCCCCAAACCAACAGCCAAAAAATGATTTAAGCTTGAAAAAAGTATCACATTGTGTACTGATAGGGAGGACTGGACTTGACAGCCAGAAGAGTTTGTCCTGGTGTTATATTTGTAGGACTGTCCTTTATTTCTGCTTAGTGACTTCTTCTACAAGCTATCTGAAGCAGGCACTAAGCCTCTTTTGGACTTGTCTTTCAAGTCCATTTTCATCGTGTGTCCTCTTTATACCTAATAGATGAGATTTACACTTCTACTCCACAACTTCACAATGTACTTTCTACAGTGGCCACACCTCACAAAGTATTTTAGGACAGCAAGGATCTCAACAATGAACATACTTCCCCAGAAATAGTTTTCCAGCTGAACAAAAGGTGGGAAAATTATTTCACACCCACAGTAAAATCATTTCTAGTTCTGGGAAGAGGGTGAAGCTCTCTCCTTTCTGCAGTTAAGTAACCTATAAGTAGGAGTCAGGAGAAACAACAAATTCTTTTATTCTGTTTCTGGGTGGATACTTTATTATCAAGATTAATATAAGGATGAAAAGTTGTATAAACTCATGATCGGTGAGCAGAATCTTTCAAGGAACATAGCTATTGATTTCCACATTAAAATAAAGCTCCATAGCACTATCATGTATGCTCCAGATTCTGCCGTTTTATAAAACATATTAGAAGGCAAATCTTACAAACCATCTACTTAAAGTTAATTAATCTTCAGGCCACAATAGTTTTTGTAAACTGGTCCACATAAGTTTGAAGGCCAGACTTCATTTCTCAGCCCCATAGGACAAGTTCTGAGGGGAACATCCAGCAAATGGCATTTAGTTTATTTTAACAAGAAAAAAGAAATCAGTGATGAAATAGCTTTCAGGTTTTTAAATCTGATGGCTTTTGTCACTTTTGAATCAAATTCTTTATGGTATTTAAATATTTGTTTAAAATAATTTCCACTCTCCCATTTTTAATTAAAAGTTATAAAATGCATTATTTACCCAGGAGATTAAATCAGAGTCATTCCATCCTATTTACAACAAAGAGAGCCTGAAATAAGTCCTTGAAACCACTTCTAATCTTCTATATAAATATTTATTTAATCAGTTTTAAAATGCTAATTATTTACCAGAGAGACTAAGGCAAAGTTACTGTGGATGTATACATAGTTTCTGAGCTTTTTTTTTTTGAAAAAGTATGATGTACTTAATAGCTTGAAACTGTTCCTTTACAAGATGCTTGTATTTCTTTTAGCAAATAAAAATTTAAATTTACATTTTCTTATTGTATTTCATTTAGCTATAGTCTAAGGATATTTTTTTCAGACTTCTATTGATTACATTAATTGCTAATTAACTATCTGCTCAGAGGTGTACATTCTGTGAACTCAATCACTAAAAAAATGCAGCTTTTCACAGTTAGTTACTATTTCAAACTAGTTTCTGCTTTCATACCACCACATCCTCATGTTTGTATATGCAAATAAACATGCATTCTTTATCTTTACAACCAATTTTCCATAATTAGAAAGTCCTCTTACATGTGTTAAAACAAGTAGGATATCAAAAGCAAGAACTATCTCCCTGGAAGACAGCAAAATAATGTGATGCATTGATAGTACATGAAATGCTATGACTATCTAGAGATTATCATTAGTAGTCACATCCACATGAGATTCGGAAAGTAATTTGAGGCAAGTCACCTATTGCAATAGAGACAGTAGAGAAAGCTGAGCTAGTACTGCATGAAGGAGTTCAGATGGTGTGGCATGGCATCGTCCCTCTCATCTGTCTGGGGCCAGAAACTGGGACCAAGCAAGGCCAGGTAGAGGCAAGAAGGAATTTATCATGTGGGATGAGTTGTGAACCATCCAAGAGGATGCTTCCTCCAAGAGGAGGAATAGCTGCTTTCTTTGCATCTTCTTTCATGGTAAATTCCTCCTTTAGTGATTTTATATTATTTCCAGTCAGTCTAGTACATATGGTGCTACTACAGGGTGCAGGATGACACTTGCTGGAGAAAAAAAAACTCGTGGTTGTTGCTGGCAGCATATTCAGTGTTGCTGTCAAAGAAGCCATGGTATATTCCCACATCAAATATTTGGGCTATGTTCCTTCTGACAGCTGTCTCCACTGTAGCCAATAGTAAATGTGATGATAGTCAACACCTAATTTCTCAAGAAAGAAATGAGAGTGACATGTAAAGAAATCATAAAAGGCAGAGAATCTGTCCTAGTTTTACCTTGCTCAGTGCATATTCCTGTGTAATATAAGTATGGAGGACACACTAAACTGGTTAAATTCCATCAGTGTTCATGACCTAGAAGAATAATTATTTGATTTTGTGGCATGTATATCAATTTATGCTGGATGTAGATGGAAAGTAAAGTTTAAAGATCTCTAATTTTCTGGATTCTATTTTTCAGTCTTTAGTCTTTAGACATCAATTCAATGTTACAGTTTTCTCTCCTCTGTCTGAATGTTAGGTTTATACTCAGTATAGAAGTTCCTCTTTTGCTGAAAAAAAATATGCTTACTGTCCATTTTATTTTTGACATTTGATTTCATTGAGCTTTGAAACTAGCCTGTTCATTCAAGTGAAGATGCATTTCCCAGATCTTTAATAGAGATTTTGAAAAATTAAATTCAATTACAGATACAGCTTTCATTTTAAGTTATCTTTTAGCATAGAATCATATCATAGAACGGCTTGGGTTGGAAGGGACCTTAAAGATTACCTAATCCCAAACCCACTGCAAGCACACCTTCCACTAGACCAGGCTGCTCAAAACCCCATCCATCCCAGCCTTAAACACTTCCACTTTTTCTTATTCTCAGTATCACCTTTTGTAGTATCTGGCTATTTGTGTCTTTTTTGACTGTTAGGAGGTTAGTTAACAGAAGAAGTTGTATATAGTCTTCTGGTTGAAATAAGACAGCTCTTTACTTCCAAACAACAATTTTATTTGAACTTCAGTGAATACCATAAATACCTGAGCATTTAATTTTCAGTTGCGTATATAATTCTTCAGACATTCTAAGCTCCCTAATTAACACACAGTCTCACAAGAGTGTGAATAGTTTCATTTCACACAATTTTCATTTTCTTGTGTCTAAGAACGTATGCTTCAAATACAGATACCACACTGAATTCCTTGGTAGGCAAACCTATATCTTAAAAGATACATAGTTTTTCATTAATGATGAAATTTAATTATCTATGGAAAATAAAGTAAAGATGGAAAAAAAAAACAAATAAAGAAACATTTTTTTGGGGGGGAAACACAACAAGGAAATAAGTACTCGGAAAAGAAGAGGGAAAATTTGTCAGCTAATCAGCATTACCAGTAAACAGGCCAACAGGCACACTATATATGAGCAAATGAATGAAAATTGTTATAATAATAACGTGACAATCCAGAAGACTCGAGAAAGCACAGATAGTTTCTGACTCTCAGGAACTTCATTTCCAGTGTTTGAGTTACAGCGTGTTCAAGGAAGGGACTGTGTGAGGTTGTGAGCTCATAGCAGAAGAAAAGGAAATGGGAATGATTCTGTGGTTTTGTCAGGAAACAGCAATCACAAAACATATGGTCTCAGATTGGCACTCTGCATGGTGCAGGTCAGGAATCTCCAAGCAAACTTCCCAGAAGTACTGTAAGTATTTGCAACAGTACTGAAGCTCTTTTTGTTTGTTTGTTTGTTTGTTTGTTTTTCCCCTTCCTGTTTGTTTTTTTTTTCTCTCTTTATTTATTTATTGTTTGGAACCAGGACTTGAGTGCCTTCTAAGCAACCTTGTGTATACTTACTTTTCCTGTGGTTGTCTCTCTTCAAGCATGCAGCATTATGTGGCTTCCAATGTTGTTTAAAAATGCATGATTTTGAGAAGGAATACCAGAAATTAACACGATTTCTGCGTTTGTACTCATCTCAGTCATGAGTCTAAGATCTAAGTGGTGCAAGGAATGCAGAATAATGTAGTAAAGAATAGAGCCCTTCTATATTGATTTTTTTTTTATTAATGTCAGTTTAATAGCAATATTTAAAAAAAATGTAACTAAATATACATAAATATTTTTGAATTTACAGTGGATCCCATAGTTCTGTGCACTTGACATGCTGACAGTTGAGCAATTATACCAAATCTAACAGAATACTAAATGTATTTCTTGTCACCATACCAGGCCAATGAATCATGTTGATATTGGTGAAACCATGATTATTTAATCAGACGGTCTTACTGTTATTGCATATGGCAAAGATAAAAATTTCATGAGAAGTAGATGCAAGAGACAGCTTCAAAGTTCAAAAAGGTGACCGTAGAAACAATATTTTGTAATATAGGTCAGCTTGACTCCAGGCTTGAGACTCCAGCTGCAAAATACAGTAGTTATATTAAAAATGTATTTAAATATGTGTTGCCACAGGTAAACCGATCCAATTGTCATCTCTTAAAGTCTTGCAATACTCATGAGCTCATACATTGGCTTGTCTATGGCCTGAGCCTCTGGAGCAAGAGGAATGCTAACTCTCTTGAAGACTTAAGCTCTAGGTGTGGCATATGATCAGCCTTTGTAAGAACTGCTATGATCTGGTGCCTATCCCTTATCGTAATGCTTCAAATTCTTGTGTCACAGAGGTTTAAATTTTGAGAAATTTCCTTGGAATCGGAAGTGAAACAAAATAATGAAAGACTGGAAACAAGTTCCGTGTTTCTTACATGTTTCAGAGAGATGAGGAGATAAGGGTCTTGATAGAAAAGCCAAAAAGGCAGTGATTCTAACTCATGTGATGGATATAAACCCATTGCACTGCAGGGATACTCCTGATTTATGCCACTGCAGTTGAGTGAAGAACCACAGAGCTCATAGTCTGTTCAGAAAATTAAGGATGGAATTTGTCCTGACGCAGGCATGATATATTCAACAAACTTAAATAGGAAAAGCATTCATCCAGGTTTTCAGTAATGCATTCTTGGTCATTTTCCTGATAACAATGATAACATTGCTGTGATCTGAGCTACTTCTGCTCCACTCCAGTTCCATTATCAGACAGGCTCTTCCACTTTTCTCACATGCACCACGCAAACAGATAAAAAAAAATATTCACTACTATGTTGCTCTACTTCCCAGGTGCCCTGTGATTCCAGCGGAGCTACATAGGTGTAAAAATGGAGGAATGCAGTAGTCAAACACACATGCACATGCACACGCACACACACAGGAGCTTTCCCCCTGAGACTTGTGACTGTACTACTTGCTTTACAATGAGCAAATCCGTGAACCTTCATGTTTTTAAGAAAAAAGAATACACGTAGAATACACGCACCATAAACAAGAAACAAAACAGCAGAACAAGAGGAAAACAGCACAAAAGAAAATATTAATGGAGGGTCATTTACTGTTAAATGTATTCTTATTCAGAAGGTCAGGTTCTTAGCTGGTGTAAGCTGGAGCAGCTCCATTGCCTCCAGTGGAGTTGTACCAGTTTATCCCATGCGTATGCTCTGGCCCAGTATGTCTTGCAAGTCAAATCACTGAACTGGAACCTTCCAAGTCTTCTGTATCGTGCTGTTAAACTCGTATTGCTATTAGCAACAATTTCTTTTTAAAAAAGTTTGCATACGCAACTTATTCACATTGCTTTATTTTTTCTTTTTCAGTTCACAGAAAAAAAAATCTCAAGTTGTCATAACCTTGCATTTAACCAGTGAAAGAGTAATCTTGAAAGGAGAACATTTTTTTTTTACAAACTGAACACATACCCTGTTTATTTTTCTCTAAAAGTTGCACACCATAAAGCAAGTAGGTTGTGTATTTTGTTTGCTTCTTTTAAAACCTTCTTCAGATATTATTGTACAAAAATATTTATATGCAAGTAATAAAGTTCTTTTTTAAACATCCAACTTTTTTTAAACCTAAAGCAAAGCCACACCAAAAGTTTGTTTGTTTTTGTCTGTGTGTGTTTTTTTTTTTTTAATCTAAACAAAGTACACCTTGTGCTTTAACAAACCTACAGCATCATGTGCTCATATACTCTCTACAAGGATGCTAGTGAATATGCTCATGTGTCATTATTCATTAAATAATGCAAAATGTATATCTGGTACAGAACTTGCCTGGTTTTGTGGCCTGCTTTTATTTCCCTTAATCCTCTTTTTTTTTTTTTTTTTTTTTTCCCCTCTGTATGTTATTTGTGTTTGTATATATGTGTGGAAAAGTTAAGGCAAGTGCAATCAAAGTTACAAAAAACAATAACTCTATTGCTAACATGTGCAGCATTCATATTTAGTGAGTGATATCTTTTCTCTTGTAAGAATAAAAATGGATGAAAATACAAAAATGTTTAATATGTTATACTTGTTACAATAAACTGTTCGGTTTTATATATCAGGCTTGGTGAAATTTCTGAAGGTTTAGGATAAGATAAAACATGTGGTTCTTTTTAAAGTAACATACATTGAAACTAGGCAACATTTTGATCAAATTTCTCTTGCTTCCCAGCAATGTGTATAGTATTACTACAAAAAAAAAATACAGTGGCTCTTAGCTATGACCCATCTATTTTTTTTTTAAATAAATATAAGTTAATCTCTTTAGGTAAAATATTTTAATATACAATATGTATAAATATAGGTTGATGTATCTCTACTCAACTTTAGTGTTTCTATTTTAACTTCAGTGATTCTGCACAAGGTGTATAAAGGAAGAGGCCTACTTTCCAGTTTTTAGTCCTATCTGCAGCCTTAAAGAAAGCCCTGATAGGTATGCATATGTTAATCTATGGTTTATATGGCAATAGCAATGGACATTTGGAAAAGTCAATGATTCCGAACTTTCAGTTAAGTTATAGAATAATCAGAAATACATGTTCACAAACTCTGGGCCTGATTCTGCTCTTCTTCACACCAGTTTGGCACAGTATTAATTCTGTTGATTTAAGTAGAATTATTTTTGATTTCTGCCAACCACAAAGCAAATTAAGAATGATCTCAGAGCTCAGAATGGCACTTGCTTATTTCATTGCATCAATGCAAAATATTTTAAAGTTGATAAGTTCATACCTGTAATGTACATACAAGTATTCAGCAGGAGCTACAGAGCACTGCATCTATTGTTCCCAGGATCACGGAAGGTCAACTGAGAGCATTCAGAATAAAGTGCTTTACTGAAATGCTTATCCAGATATTAGCTTTGAATAATGCAGTCTCAAGAAGAGACCATTACTACTTGAGTTGTGTTGTGCACTGTGCTTATGTACACCCAACTTCTCCTGAGCTGAATGAAATTAAAGAGGCTAAATCCTCTGGACAAATTGCCACTGGTAAAAAGATGCTGCAGTTTATACTAAAATCAAGCATTTCTCTACAGATTTTTTTTTTTTTTGTATTGCATTTGTAGCTGTTTTGTAAAAGTGAAAGTGAAGAAATTTTTCTTCTGCTATTGCAACTAGGCACTTGTTCTTTCCTGTAAAGTTTTTTGGTCATTTTTCTTTCTTATCTTCTGAAGAAAGTGCAGTTATGTACTATATGTTAATAAAATATTTACCTATGAGATGGTACATTTGTTTAAGTTTATTGCATTGTGAATAGTCACATGACACTAGCAACTGCACAGACTTAATACCATGCTTTATTTGCAAAATTCGTATGTGACTCAGAACTGATGTAAGTGACATCAGTGGATTTTAGATGTAATGTTGGTAGGAGAATTTAATTCCCCTTTATTGAGCTAAGACAAATATTTTGTCTTTTAGCATCTTAAACACACTAACTGTTGGTTGTCACACCACTGCCTAACTCTGGACAGCTGCCTGCTTTAACATTATTAGCGGTTGGACAAGGATAAGATAAAAACAATGAGTCTGCGAATCATGATGAAACCAAGATGTTATATTAAACTATTTCTGTGCTTGCTGACATTAGTGAAAAGCCTAGATCAAATCTTTACAGGACATTTAGAATGAGTTATAAATGATGATTATCTGGGGCATAAGGACAGGAGGAAGAACATGAAAAGGGGGCAAATTTGTGTGTTCTAGTCAGCTATTTGAAACAATCAGTGATGATATTACAGGTTTCTATTGATTCATCTTAAAGTTTAAATAACTGATTTTATCTTAGTCTTTGAGTCTTTGGAGAACCTTAATGAGCCAACAGATGGTAATCAGAAGGCCAAACTGAGAAAGAAAGTTCTGTTTTCTCAGGCTCTGTGAGAATGTGGCAGCAGACTCACTGTGTCTGAGACAATGCATTTTGGAGAGGAGCACCAGAAAGCACCATTTTCCCTTTTGAAACCTCTTTGTTGTAGTGTCTGTGCAGTGAAGAACTAACTGAAGTGGGAGCAGAGGAAATCCAGCAGCTCTTTGAACTGGTGAAAGGAGACTAGGTAGGAGACTTTCAGCCCAGTTCATGACTACTATGCTCTAGTTCTCTGGAGCTCAACCCCATTCTTTTTAATGTGGCTATGCCAGCATTAATCTAATGCAATACAATGATATCTCAGTCCTGCTGTCTGTTTCCTTATGGAAAACAAAACAAAACAAAGCAAAACAAAACAAAAACAGTATGGAGAGCAATAAGGAATGAAAACATCTTTGAAAATAATATGCATGTGTTCCTCAGTCTGTCCCAACCCCTTATACTCTAGGTTGCTCTTTACTAGGATCTTGAAAGAAGCATAGCAGGTGACATGCCCAAGATTAATGAACTGAGAATTTTTCTTTAACATTACATAAAGATGATTTTGGGAAGTGTCTTTTCAAGTGTCTTTGCTGCTGTTTATCTCTCTTCAAAAATATCTAGCAGTAAAGATACATATATATTTGGTAATGATATTTCCTGTATGACACTGAGAGCTATTCATAATCTCTTCTGTCTGTGAGATGAGAAGAATGAAAATGTAAGCAGAGAAAATAGGAGATGAACCCTACAGACACTAATTGTTATATACCATGACAGGAACTCTGGCAGATATTCCTGTGATTCAGGTAGATCCTGTCATTTAGAAAGAAATTCTCCTACCTCTAGAAAGGTTATGCAAATGGTTTCAGATAGAACCCAGGAAGGGAAGGAAGCACCTGGGAAATCTGTGTATCTAGTGTCCTATAGGCAAAGGATATTTGTAATCTCCTGTGACATCAGGACTAGTTGAGTGTTAGTCATGTACCACTATGACATGACCAGGAAACATCTTCACTATGCTTCTCACACCCTGTGTCATCTCCAGCTACCCAACTGTGTCATGGTGCCATCTAGCAATGGCCTGGTTACAAGCTTTTTTGCAACATATGGAGGGTATAGTCCTTTGAATAAACCCATCTGTTTGGGACTTCCTTGATTTTTTTATGAACAGGATGATTATTTTATTTTGTTGTAATATGCTATGATTAAATGATTACAAGTTAAAATAACTATGTGTAAGCATAGAAAAGTATAAAGTGTGTTTTGGGATTTGTGTGTGCTTATTGCAACAGTTTTTCCCCAGATGTCTGCATTTTTTGCAAAGACTCGTGTTTTGCTGAGGTAGACATAGGTTTGTGATCTCAAAGAAAGCCTGACATCACTGGACAATTTTGCTAAGATAGATGAAGAGACAGTTGTGTGGCTGTTTTCCTCTCTGCTTTGTATTTATGTAATTGTTCCACTTGAAGTTGCCTGGGTTTTAAGAAGAAAAATGTATATCTCTGTAATGTGATGCTGAAGATACACATATAATACTGATGTTTTAAATTGTCTACTGAAATGTCCCTAAGAACTTAATTAGAGTTGCAGTATGCTGTTCACCAGAGAATATTAACTCTGGCAAAGAATTTCTTGTAAGTCTGTAAATTCATTACCATTTGTATGTTAAACTTACAATGAAGAATGGGACTTTCTAAAAAAATAAGTATAATCTCCCTATGATTTACCTGCCATGCAAGCTATGAAAAGAAATTCTCTCACATATGTGAGATGTCTTTCACATAACTTTCTACAAAACTCCAGGAAAAAACAGCCCGCTTTGAAAAAATAAGTCCTTAAAATTGGTTGACGTAGAGCTTAACAATTGCATTGTTGTTTTACTTTGCTTTGCTTTTTGTTTGGTTTGGTTTTGATTTTTAATTTTATTCTTCTTTTTTTTTTTGTGTGTGTGTGTGTTCATACCCTGGAGCTTAATGGCAGATGCATGGGTGAGGATATTTTGAGCCCATAACTGACCTTTTAAAACTTTCTTTTCACTTCCTAGGAAGTTCAAGAACATATCAGGATGTTGCTTCATATGGGTACTATACAGGGATATAAAAAATGGTGTGTGAACTGAGAACAAAAATGTATTTTCATTTTTTTGAATCAAGGCTTTGCTCTTGCAAGTTTCTTCACAGGAGAGAAGACATCTATTTCCCCTAAACATCTCTGCACAGACTTTTCACATATATCCCAGCCTGAGGGCTGACAGCAAGCTTTGTGTGCTTGTACTTTTAACACAGCCTGCATTGCAAATAAAGAGGAAAGGATGGGATGAGTTGGGGTGGGCTGGGGGGGGCTGGGCTGGGATGGGATGGGATGGGAGTTGCTGCGAGGGATCCCAGGTGTGGTGCTATCTGATCCACAAAGCAGTTTTCTCTAATTGTCATTTAGTGACTGCACCCTAACCTGGTAAAATAACCTCTTTCTAGGCTAAGTGCTGGTTTTCACTCTGCACACTGAAAAAATGGGAAATGCCATCGGCTGCTTCTGCTTTTCTTGCTGCTTTGCGATAAGGGACTTGTGCTCAACCCTGCTGATGGCACACACGTTTGCTGTTGCTGTCCTTAAGGTCTACTGACACCTCTGTGAGTTGCCTATAGCAAGAGAAGAGTGGTGATGTATTGATGTCGTAGTTTCTTCTACACCCACCTGACATAGGGGTAACTAATCACGACAGACAAAGGGCCCTGTGCTCTCCCTCTCCCTGCATGGGCACTCCAGGTCTGCACAGCTCCTCAGTCGTGGCTGTGTGGTGCAGCCCCTCATGCCAGGTTGCGCTGCCTTATCTGCCACCAGATGTGCTGGGGACTGTGGGCTTGGTAGGTATTCATTTTTTTCTGGATGATTGGTGGGGAGGGCAGAGAGTGAGCTAAAATTTGACAAAAAAAGAGAAAAAGAGGCTTAAAAAGCACTTCCCTTTTATTTCTGGAGTAAATTTTGTGTTCTTTCTGTCATGCCTGGACCGGTAAGAGATATGTCTTAATAAAAAAATATCGAGAATATCTCCATCAAATTCTTAGTACTCAAATTTCACTTCAAATTGTTTTCCTAATACTAGTGACCCAGTAAAGAGGTATTCGTACTTTCTGTAAGCTCAGTACTAGATAAAGTTTATCTATTTCATATACCATTTAGATCCTAGAGAATCATATTACTCATAATTCACCAAAATAAAAATATTTGAATTGACTACTGAATGCTTCTGAAATTACATTATCTAGGGTTTTGGCTTTTTAATGTAAGAATGCTCTTGGAATCAGGCTGGTTGTAATAACAAATAGGACACTTTCTTTCAATAACTCTAAGTCTCAATATGCTCAGTTTTTAATAAACTGATCAGCTGCAGAATTTAAACATTTTTCAAACAATGTATCAGGCCTTTCTTTGTAATTTCTGCTCTGAATACTACATAACTCAGCAGACTCTTTACCTTCCACCCGCAGATTTATTAGTCCAAAGCAAAGATCAGACTTTGTCTCAAACAGAATTTAAACAAACAAAAAGCAGAGGAAAACTCTTGATAGCAGAAACATTTCTATTAGGTTTACTCCCCAGGGCAACAGCTCCAAGTTCTGGACCATCAATCAAGGGCCAGCTGGAGGAGAGTGATGCTGCCAACACGTCTTCTTTGAGATTGTAGCCGGAGTTGATAGGAAATAGCCCAGCAAAATGACATCACAAGTGACAGCTTAGTATTGCTGCTAAATCTAGTGTACAACCCCCCTAATGAATCTTAAATGACAGACAATGTCTCAAATGTCCATCCTCCAACCTCCACTCAGTGGGTTATTTAGGAGGTGATTCATAGGAAAGAAACCCAATCATTATACAGGCTAACTGTTGTTATGAAATGGCTTACATTTTTCTGATTCCAGCCAAATTAATCTCTTGCTCATCTGCGAAACGGGTTAGAAAAAGTATTCTAATAACAGCAAATCAGATAGGGGGTGGGTGTGAAGAAATATGGCTACCCTGGATAATAAATTAAGCATGTTACAGGGTTTTTTTTAGCACTGACAGATTTCTGCCATCCTCTGTATCATGACAATAGCAGATGCACCAAAAACTCTCTGTGCTAGACTACTGGCAAGTACAAAATCATTCAGAAGTGTATTAGAGACATGGGGATATATTTGTGTTGCTGATCTATCTGGATGGGCCCCAGAAAAGCCGGTTCCTTTATGTAGGTCAGCCAGAGTACAGAGCATTGCATGACAAAAAAGCCCCAATACAGTCAAGAAACAGGTGAGTATTTTGACCTTTATTCTCCATTGGCCTTTATCCTATTTTTTCCTTACTTCATTGCTCTGTTTTTTTTTTTTTTTTTCTTTGAATTTTAATTAATTAAGCTTTCTTTAGGCTTTGTAGCTTTTTTCTTTTTTTTTTTTTTTTTTTCAAATTTAAGAATGAAATAAGCCTGTTTACCAAGCCAGTTTTCCCCAAATTTCTTTGCGCTACCTATAATTTAAATGTGTCATTAATGCAGAGTATTCAAGTAAAACTTTGTAAATTTTAATCAAGCGGGTATAACAGGCTTTCCAATTATTTTGAAGCTGATTATATACATACATGTGGTTTTCACAGCTGTGCAGTAATAGAAATATCTTAGTTTTCATCTAAGGCTAGCAGTATGTAGCTCTGAACCAGATCACACTGGAAGCATTTGATGTAGGCTGCCAGGTGAGAACTGGGTCCCTACTAAAATTCAGAAGAAATTTTGCTGCTGCTTCCTTGCAGCCAAGATTTTGGCTTGTCACAGCCTGCAAATATAAGATCCTTTTCTCTTTGCTTTTCCAATGTTCTTCTTTCACACAAATCCATCTTACACTCATTTGGCTTTATTAGATTTATTCTCAAATCATACTGTTGCAACTTAGAACAGAATCAGACCCAGCAATGCACTTTGCCTTTAAAGTAATTAGCTGCCTTCTGTACAGCCCTCCATTTATGTCCAGCTACATGTACTGCCAGGAGGACCTATACACTGATACTCCATAGGTTGTGCAACAGAGTCCTTTAGTTTTACATCAAGGATTACCCTGATAAGAGAGAGCCTTATAAAGACAAAGCACCACACTTGGGTAATTCATGTGCATAGAATCCACACACAGACCCAAAGTTGTTGACCAGGCAGAATAAGTTTTTCTAATCATCACACTGTGCAGTTTTAAAACTAAAGTGCTATTTGTTTATGGCTAAACTTTACATGTGGCTATTGCATGCACACTTTAGGCTGCATTGCCAAAACTGGAACACCTTCACCAGTAAAAGATGGAGCATAAGCACTAGGGCAATGAGTTTTGTGTGTATTTTTTTTCCCCATTTTATTTTGCGTTCCAACACAAGTTTTTTTTTTTTGTCAAACATAGAACATGTGAACACACAACAGTCTCCTTCGCTGTTTCTCACACAGAGCTGTTCATAGAGGAGGAATACTAAGGAGGAATGTTTCTAAAGCCATAGATAGCTTCTCCATTTATTTATTTCGTTTGTTTGGTTTTTTGTTGTTGTTGTTGTTTGTTTGTTTGTTTTTTGTTTGTCTTTTGTTTAGTATTATGATAAAACATTATAAGAAAACCTTTCTTTCTAAGTAGTGCGAATATCAAATGGTATCCGTCAGTCCCTGAATCATGCTATTCAAAGTGCTTAAATCTACATTAAAATAGAACAGAAAAGTACCCCCCATGTGGCTAAGGAAACACCTACCTAATGCTGCCTAAATGTGACTCCAGTCAGATAGTTACATTCTACATTTATTCCACATTCCAGTCTTTACCCCAGGGCATGTGAAGGGCAGAGAAAGGGAAAATAAGTAATGTACTGCTTTTAAAGGGTACTGGGGTATTTGGCATCCAGTTGAATGAAGGAAAATGCCATCGGCGCCTGACAGGTGTCCATAAAAGTGAATAAATAATAGCTTTCTTACACTGTGAAAATAATCAAATGTGCAAAGCTCTTTTAAATTTTTATCTGGTCTGGCAGCTTCATTTCCATTTTGTGGACTTTTGACACATGTCCAGAGGGAGACACCATGATAAAGAACAGATTGTAGAAAAGACCTTAAGCAAATTGTCGGAGAAATGAACATTTTATAGCAAACAAAAGCAGCGCACATCCCAAAGCTCTATTAGCTTGTTATGCAGATATTGAGATTTCTTGACTTTCACAACAGGATCATAGTTACTTCCTCCCACACTGTCAATTCTGGACTACTCCCACAAACATCCCCCAGAATGCAGTTTACCTGCTCTCTAACCATCACTTCTCATAAAGAAAGACCAAAATATTATAAGCTGTACTTTTCTCATTGCGTAAATTAGGATGAGCAAACCCCACACATCCATTATATTGGCCAATATCAGTCAGCTACCATAAAAATACGTAGAGCTAATTAATTGCAGAAATAGACTATAAGGTCTGTCTGCCAGGATACCAGTTACATTCCTGCCAGAGTCAATCAAACCCACGACTACATGAGAGTGTGCTGCAACCGGTAACTCTGCCCCAGCTCCTCTGCTTCTGCTGGCAGAGACTAGCAGAGAGCTTGGCCTGAATAGCTCATACAGCTATGACAGTGCTCTATGCTCTTTTTCAAACCAGAAAGGACTTTTCCATTATTTAAAACATAAGTATAAATAACATGCTTATTTCATTTGCCATAAAGATGTCCAGATGTAAACATATTGGTTTGTTTCTTCCCTGGCAGCCATGGTACACGCATTATTTGCAACTCCTCAAAGATAGAATCATACATAAAAAATAAAACTAATTTATTTATTCATTAAAGTGAATAAATTGTTTTAATACTTCCAGGTCTGATTTAAATATTAATTTTGTATAAATAAAGTTTATTCTGAAAACAATGATAATTGTTGGTTTTCATCTTTTTTTTTTCTGCCTGAGTTCTTACTGAAATCATGTTGAAATTAAGTTTTACTTATTGTTACAAGCTAAAACCAAATGAAAGAATATTTCTTAATCCTGAATATATCATTTTAAAGCAAATACATTTTTTTGAACATTAAAATACAAGTGGAGTCTGCAATCCACAGCAAAATAATGTTTTGCTCTTACTTTTTTCAGAAAATAACACTTTCTTTAATACAAAGTGACAAACATATGATACTGCTTTTTTATTCCCCTTTGGTTTGGAAATCATCATTGTAAATATCAGCAGGACTCACTGCACTTCATTGCCTATTGCCTCACTTGTCTTACTTGCCTGAAGATTGCAAATGATCTTATTTGCAGGATTTTGAAAGGGGGGAAAGAAAAAGTCAAATGCTTAAAAACAAAATCCACAACCACATTAATACTTTTCCAGGAAGTGTTAAAAATAGGGTTTGCTTTTATATTTATAAAAGGGGTACAATTGACTCATTCTTAAAACAAAACAAAACAAAAAATAAATAAAAAACAAAAACAAAAACAAAAAAAGGAAGAAAACAAAAAACAAACCATGTCTATTTTCTACACACTCTGTAGTGACTACTGTGAAGCAACCGGTACAGACTGGGTATATTCTGTTGTTTGACAGGTTTCTACCAAGTTAAATGTTAGGTGATCAGACTGTAATACCCCGAATGGGGCCATAGTAAGGGCAGGGAAGAAGCAGTGCATGTTACGGGAGGAGAAATGAAACCGGAGCTCTCAGTGAGGGATGGGGTCCTTCTAAGAACAAATATTCTCCAAAACAGGTGAACTGCAGCAGGCATGGCATTCAGGAATCAGGCTAGACAGGCCAACAAAATGGATGGCGCTTCTGATACCAACATAGCTTTGTCCAAGCATTCCCAAGAGAGGTTAAAAACAAACAAAAAAAGTCTAAAACTATTCTAATGAAGCAAAAAAGTTTCCTATCTATACAGCAGTCTCTTCATTTAAAAAAATGTAAATATACAAATTCCAATGACATATAAAACAAAGTCGAAAATGTGAATGGGAAGAGACATGGGTAAAACAGGAAGACCGATGCTACAAAGAAATTGCAAAAAACTTATGTACAAGACCCTGTTTTTCCTCGTATGTTATCGATTGTAATCATGTTTAACAGCAGCAGTCGAGGATGTAGTTCCAGGCACCGGACTGCAGACTCAGCTCCTACTCAAGGGGGTGGATGGTCCCTTCCATTTCTGTCACCAAATGACACTTGATATACTGGTCTCCCGTGGCAAGAGGGGCAGTATCGCACTGTTTGTGTGAGCCTCTTCCGGATTCTGCTCCCTGTTAGTTTTTGTCTGTGGCCGCTGCCCATTTATAAGTGTCATAGGGATGTTGCAGTAGGTATGCTGGTTACCTATTGAGGTAAGCGGCAGGGTGCCGGTAGGAGGTACATCATATTCATAGCTTCGATAATAGTGTTTCTGGCGCATCTGTGAATGATATGTGTTATGAAAGGTGGAGCGCAGATCTGGATGGGCAGTGGCAAGAGCAGTGGAGGTGGCAGCAGCCATTGAAATTGCGGAGACTGTCTGCAGTTCCCCAAAGGGCCCCTGCTCACTGACATCTAAAACCTGCTCGTGTGTGATGGGTTCAGTCCTCTTAAAAGGCATTTCATACTGTAAACGTTTCCAGAATTTGGAATTCAACTTGTTGCATTTTGGTCCATGCCATTTAATGACAGTGAGGAGCTTGATGGTATGTTTCAGGGCCTCGACCTCCTGGTAGTTCATAACTCCTCGCAGTTCACTGCATTCGATCAGTATCACTTTGATTTCACCTGTGACTAACATGTTTCGAAGCCTTGTTTCCAGTTCAAAGATGCTCCAGCCTCTTCTTACCACATAATTTGGAGTCATGACGATGATCAGTCGCTTGCTTTGGTCTACACATCTTGCCACGTCTTCAATGTAGGCTACAAAATAAGACAATTGCTCAAAAATCAAGCCAAGAAAATACTCCATTCCCATAGACTGGGGAGAAACAACAGATGCAAGCTCCCTGCTCCCAGAAGAGTTCACTGAACTCTGCAAAAACATCACCTTCAAACAGGTCAAGTTTGCTTGCTAGGACATGGTCTTGGGCAACCCGTTCTGGAAGACCCTGCTTGAACAAGGGTGTTTGACCAGATGACCTCCAGAAATACTTTCCAACCTCAACCATTCTGTGATTCAGTGAAATATTTATTCCCCCTTGCTCTATGGTTTGGTAGGGTTTGTGCATGAACTGTCATTTTGTACCTATATTTTTACTGGAACAAGTGTGTCCATCACCATTTTATCCTTTAAAAGAAGTCAACCAGGTAGGCAACAGAGCAGGAACTGTGTGCTTTGTTGGCTCAGTCTCAAACTCAAAAGATTCTCAAATGATACAATTGGGTTAGATTCTTCTTTTCCTTTTATGCCCCCACTACATGCATTCACAGAAACAGAGTTGTCTCCTGCAATGTTTAGGACGCTAGATTTGAAAATATCCATGTGACTATGTTTAACGTTCTGCTTTGCTTATACCAGCAATCCTTTCCTGTAAACATAAGTTCAGTAAAAGATATTGAACTTAGTAGCTTTCTAAATGGCTACAATGGAGTAGTACCACAACTTACAAAACATTACTGAACATAAGTTGGAACATGTGAAAGACACAGGAAAAAGATCTACTTATATCAGATGGAATCTATTCTCATTTTCAGTCTCTGAGAATGATCCAGTGCCTCCACTATACATTTATCTTCAGGGGGCACTATCAGAATTCACTTCCTCGCTTGGCTGCAGATATGATTACTCAACGCTTGCCTCAGTCTGAACACAACGTTTTTTTCTTCCTGTCTGAATTTCTAGAATAGATACATATCAATATTTATTTATTTATTTATTTATTTATTCTTGAATTAGAGTCATGGATATCTTTCCAGGCAAACACTCAGGAACAGAAAATAAAGACCTCTTTATTCATTCCTAAATGTGCAGGCTCTCCAAAAACCTGTGAAAAAAATATTAATCTCGTTCATATCCATTACTTATGTATGCCCTTTTCTACACTGTCTTACCTTCAATGAATATAATATAATTACTAAAATATAATCCTCTTATCTAGGAAATACACATTAAGCATGTTTGGTGGTTTACCTTTACTGTTCCCTAAGATGATGCAGGAAAGATGACATTCCAAAGGAGTAAGCATAGAAATGATACTGAAACCATATATACAATCACTGCTTTTGCTGTTTAGGAAATATACAAGCATAAAGACATGTCTTACTTCCTGTGGGAATTAAATCTCTCTCTGGTATGAACAACTTGTATCCATAATGCTTTTCAAGCATATCTGGTAGGATCTCAAGAGCAAATCTTTCTTCTTCTCCAGTTTCTTGATTCCACTGGTCAGGATCCACTTTGGTATAGGATAGATATGCATCATAGTCTTTATTGTCTAAAGAAATAGAGGAAGAAAGTAAGTTAGATTATTCACTGTTCTTGTACATTTCCTAGGTAATTTCCCAGGAATTGTTCCTGGGAGAATTTCCCAGGAATAGCAAATTGTTTAGATTAAATGGCAAGCTTTCACTCAATCTCCAGTTATGAAACTGTTCATCTTTCATATTCCACCTGGTGGAGTTATCCTTATTTACATGGATGCAAAGGAGAAGGGATCCATACCCATACACTGAAGTCAGTTTGTACATAAATGTTTCTGTTAGGCTTTGTATGAAGGAAATCCACTCAGCTGTGTGGTAGCAGCTTGTGAGCACAGGAGAAAAAAAGTCACTGAAAAGAACACCAATTATTTTCTAGCTTTAAAATTGAAAAGAAAAGCATGGAAATAACTATAGTCATATACTATTGTCTCTGTTGCATAGTAAAAGCATTTCAGTCTTGCCAAATTTTCACTATAAATTTAAGGCCCAAAATGCTCTAAGAATATGCTCTAAGAAGATTTACTTGTAAAATTCATTGGTTTTCCAGGTCTGATTATTGCCAGGCTTAGATCTCTGTAACATCAGATCCTGATCATGCAGTTTAAATCTCTTGAATTCTCTGTGCTTAAATATGTAATTTTAATGTTACATTAACGTACATTTTGGTATTCAACAGTGTGTTGCTTCATTTCAATAAGAGAAATAAATGTGCCTGTTTCTTAAATGTGCTTGGTGTGCCTACTTGAAACACTGAATCAAGAGCCATCATTAATTTTCATTAGGAGGTCAATAATGCCAAGTGCTCTGGAACTAATTCAGTGGAATAAGAGGTCACGTTTTGACTTTTGTTGTGAAGAAAGCAGAAAAAAATCAATGGCAAGAGTAATGAAATGTTAACATCCTTCTAACTCTCTCAACAACATTATGCACAGGCTATCAAGAATATCAATTGATTGTAAAAGACACCTGATAGAATACTCTACTGTGCATCATAAGTACTATTATATTCATTCAATGCTGACTTCACTTATTTACTCAGCTGTTCCTTTCCTGATTTTACACCTTTTTTTTACTCTGGTTGCACTATCTGGAAAAGTCTGCCGAATGCAGGAGGGGTGCAAAGTGCATAAGTGAAATTAAAGAACAGGTGTTAATCTTGAATAGTCCACTGTTTCTTCCAAGAAATCATGCATACTGTTTTCATTAACATTTGCAGATGACAAAATTAAGATGGTCAAACGTATTTCAGACTTTCAAAGCGATGAAATGAGCGTGTGCTACATTTTCTCCCGTGCATATATTTTGTGTGAAATTATCTATTGGATTGCTATGTTCACAAAAAATAAATAATAATAATAAAAAAGAAAAGCAAAAAAAAAAAAAAACCAACAACAATAAAAAAGAGAGAGAAGAAATGCCTTCTTTGGTTCCATTATTCCATTATTTCTCTATTTGTGAAACCATGATCTTTCATGATAGACAAGCACCTAATGCCTCTGACAGTCCCTTGAAAGAGCACTGAATGGATCAAATATGACCTAGAGGGAGATTACAGACCAGATTCCGACTCTTCAGCAGGACAGTGTTAATCCAGCACCCATGTTAACGCATAGAAAGGTCAGGAAATATATGCAGAAATCAACTGACAAAACAATGACGTGTAATGCCATTTTCTTTTATCACCTTAGTAATGCTCATAACTGTATTACATGCTTTAGAGCAGCATTGGTCCATTGGAAGTCTTTGAATAAATATGAGAATGTATCATTTCTCAAAGAGATGAATCATAAGAAATAATGCAGTGTTCAAACTGTTTTAAAGGCTTCAGGATATTGTCTGTTAAGATGGTTTGCACATTCTTAATTAGAGGGAAAATTATTCACACTATGCAACAATTTTCTTGCATATGTAAATATCACGCTAATGCCTTTATTTGAAATATACATTTTTCATACAGTGGAGGATCCAGCATTCCCACTGACTACAACTGCATTATCCATAATTGCAGGGAACATTTCTTTCTACCCTAGTTCCCTAGTTTTAATAGCATTTGAAAGGCTATGAATGGCCAGGATCTGGGGTATGCGTACATGGATGGGTTCAGGCAATCATGAATTTATTCAAAATCCAGTACAGCTAGATGTGTAGTCCAGTCTGGGGAACCGTTAGATGCATTAGCACAGTGGTTTCCCTGAGCTATTATACTCCCCATCTGTCTATTTTTTTTTTTAACTTTGATGAAAAGTAGAAAGTTCATTTTACAGCAGAATTACTTTCTGTGATAATTTTGCTATCTAATGGGCTGACATACTGGCATAAGCAGACAGTTCTCAAAATGTCAGATGCCTGGGATACACAGGGTATGATCACTTATACGTGTTTTTTTTTTTTTTTT